>VYXB01010745.1:360661-426374 GCA_013397135.1 Pachyramphus minor | reverse complement strand
TGGGGGGCGGCCTCGGGGGTGGGGGGGTATCCCTGTGTGTGCTTCCTCCGGCCCGCGCTGCTCTGAGTGTCTGCTGGCGGACCCTCGGGCAGAGAGGTTGTCCCCCTCCCTCACAGCCACTTGCTGTCCGGCTGTGCTCGCAGGAGAGAAGCCTCGGCGGGTCCATCTCCCCTGCGCCCCACGAAAGTCCCGCCGAATCCCAGGGATCTGACTGCCAGTTGGATCTCTCATCCTGCTACGGTCGTGGAGACCAGTCCTGCACGGCAGGGGGTAGTTGCAACCAGTCACTACAAAAGTATCACTTCAAGAATAATGTTATCCAGACACTGGCTGTAGTCACAACTCCGTGGGGCACACACCTTCCTCCGTTACTACTGAGGACCTACACAACTGGTTTTTTAAAGCTGTGCGCTTGTCATCCTGCAGGGAAGCTCTGTTCCCTCTTTTTCCACACACCACCATCAACTGTGAACATCTGGACACAGGCAGCACTATCAGCTGATGGGACATATGACACTCTGAGTGCCAGGCAGCTGATTCTCCGTGATGTGTGCTGGGCATTGCGTGGTTCCTCCAGAGACCCTGGCCACTGTCTCTCTTTCTCCTCATCCCTCAGCCATAGGTCGAGGCTGAAATGCCACCTGCTTATTTGTGGGTCCGGCAACAAGTAAAGCGCAGGAAGGTACAAAAATGTCAGGACTGTCGACCAATGGAGGCTGGTTTGCAAGAGGCATGTGCTGCTCTATAACTCTCTGAGGCCCATGCTGCAGTAGTCAGTGAAGGATCCTGCTTCAGCTGAGGCAATGGAAACTGTCCTAACTGCAGCATCCCTGTAAGTGGCAAAAAGACATTTTCACAAAACATTTTGGGTTAGGAGGAAATTAACCAGCATGGGGACAAAACATGAAGTGGCATCTTCACATGCACTGCTCACTTGCCAAAAAAACCCCTCAAAATAAAAAACTTTTTTGCTAGTGTCTGAGCTCCAGCAACTAAAATGGCTGTTGGATGAGCCAGAGCTCCACTATAGTCAGCTGCAAGCTGCATCTCTGAGCTGATGCAAGCATTGCATCTGCAAAGCCGCTACCCATCCCCTCTGCCTCTTTTTCGTCCTCAGGAAAAATCCCACCTTTTTCCCTCCTAAAGGAGGCCTTTGTTCTGCCTGTTCTCCCTGCTCATGACTGCTCTGCTGCAGGGGAATGGTGTCAAACTCCTGAGAGAGAGAGGGAGGCAAAGCCGCTTGCAATGCAACCAAGCAACTGCTGTGGGAAGAAGCCGGGCAGCAAAGGATGATTTACTGACACAAGCTAAGCCAATATAAACACTTATGATACAGGTGCCTGTGCTCTCAGAGATTGCCTGACTTAATTCAATTGTTTTGTAAACCAATTTAGTTAAATCTGTATAAAACTGGTGTTTAAACAAGCCAAAACAGTGTTTAAAATGTCATTAATAAAACATATCACCGTAAAACAAATATATATTACCAAGGCTTTTTTTTTTTGTTTCTGACAGAACATATCCTTTCTCCCTATATTTCTTTTTCCCTCTGTCCTTTTCTTTGGAGGTTGTACATTCTGCTGTGCCATGAGTGTTTCTTTCTGTAGCGTACAAAAATAAGATTGCCTCCATTCAAAAGTCTGCAAGTCCACCTCTAGCATTTTTTACTGTTGTGTGAAGTAGAGATGGGGAGACATTTATTTATTTTTATATAGTCTTCAATAACATTCAACCCAGAACAACATTTTTAAGCAGATTTTAAGCAAAATAGTTTATTCTGGATTCAGCCTGACCTCTTTAATTCTTTCCAAACTGACCTCTCTTACAGTTTGGAGCTACTTAATCACTCTGGAAAGATGTTCCCATTTTTCTTGTTTTCAGCAAGGTCACTTTTTTTTTTAGCAATATTTGTGGATTTTCAGTATTTTTAAGTTATATTACAAAATCATCCAAATCAAATTTCTATTTGTGTCCAAAATGAACTGTTTCAAAATACCAATATCTTTTCTCAAACTTGGCCCAAATGCCCAATTAGTTTATTCTCCTCTACCAAAACCCCCTCAGTTTTTAAACAGATTCATGACAGATTTATAAAAATAGTAAGACAAAATTACTGTACCCTTAGTAGAAGTCAACAACAATAGGACTAGCAAAAGTCAAGTTTTCCCCAGACGCATCATTTTTGTAACCTTTGATTACTTCAGAGGAGAAATTTTGGCAAGTACTTCCTGCATCCAGCTGTTGGCACATCTGCATAATGCACTGGAGAAATCATTCCCTTGGGAAGTCAGGTGAGAGGTGGCTGGAGCAGCCACACTAACGAGCAGAAATTACCACTGACAAGAAGGATGAAAAAAGAGACACATTTGAAAAACAGGCACCAGTGAGAGGAGGGTGGTGAACTTCATGTGTCATGTCAGCAGCTCTGAAGGAGTTGGGAGGGTATAGACGCAAGGTGGGCTGGGGATGGCCTGTGGGGGGGATTGGAAGCAGCCTCTGAACAGGAATGGAAGCAGGAATCATTTAAGCTCTGAGACAGCAGTGTGACAGCTGTGGGCTCTGGAATGAAAGGGGCCAAAATGCTGAAGTGGGGTGGGGTGGCTGGAAGATGCACCTCTAGCTGGGAATCTGTCTTGGTGAGCATCCAGTCTGCTACTACCACAGTCAAACCGCACCCATAGGCAGCTACCCTTTTGACCAGAAAGCAGATTGGCCTCCTACCCCACGCCATGCAGCTCTGCTGATTTATACCCTAGAAGCCAGGCAGCCATGGAGCACATCCACACAGCATGTCAGTAGCTCAGAGGAGTCCAGCCAAGCCCCGCAGCTTCACATTGTAGCTGTCTGAAGAGCACAGACCCTCCCCTGGGGAAAATGGTGTGCACACAAAATCTCATGGGAGAGGTTGTCACCCACATGCTCCCAGTGTCCCAAATTCTTGCTTTCTGTCAGTCCCATAGCTCCTTTCTGCTGCAAGACAAAGCTGCAGACTGGCTTGGGTGCCAGCACAAGGGTTGGCTCCTAAAAGCCGTGTCAGGAAGGGAACTCTGCTCCAAAGGACACATACAGAGTAAGTCCTGTGTACATTTGGCAGGGACTATAATCCACAATCACCCAGCCTGGCAGCATTGCTGGAGGCCTCAAAAGTAGACAGTCCAAGCCAGGATTTGTGATTGTTTACCTTGGCATCCATTTGGATAAACTCCAAGTGTAGACAAGGGATTTAGATGTCCATATTATTTGCCCTCATGGCAGCAACACACAAACACAACCACTAGGAAGGAAGATTAGAGATATTCCATCTGCATAAACTGCTTCCTTTTTCCTGCCAGCACTGATAACCCTGATGATGGGGATTTAAGCCCCAGTGCTACTAACTGACTGGCACCAGCATGATAATTACACTTCCCATGGGATCACCCTCCCAGCTCTGTGCAGTCCATCTCAGCTTGTTTCATTACAACTGTAGTCTCATCTCTACTGGTAGGGCCCCACACACCTCATCCCCTGTTAGCAGTCCCCAGCACACTAGATAAAACTGTGGCAGAAAGACAGCTCTTGCCTTTTTATTTGGCTGTTTAACCAAAAAGAGATGGTACAGCTCATGAGAAAAAACAGCAGACAACAGAAGGAATTAGAGGAAATGTAGATCTTAGTTGTCTTCGCACGATTGCAAGTTGCTAGTTTTATTCATACTTTGAAATGTCACCTCTTTGGGCTGTGGCCAAAAATATTAAGTTCCAGTCCACAGTGGAAAAATAGAAGCTTCAACTAAAAGTATCTTTACTAAGCTTTAACTAAACCATTTGTTATCAGTAATTGCTACAAAATAAGAGACACTCTGTTCATCCCTGCGTCTTTGGAAGGAAATGCTATAAGTAATTTGAGTTTACAGGGCAATTATATAATGGCTTCATCTCAAGTACTTTCTTGGGTGGTAGACAATTCTATTGTTAAACTGCGAACTCAGGGTGTGTTTCAGCACTTTTGTCTCCTTGGGTCATTTGGGCCTGGAGGGCAAAGCCTTCCACAACTTCAAGTGCTCAATGTTATGGTTCTGTTCCCCAGAAACAGCACCTTCCAAAGCATACCCTTGCCTTGTGAACATTTTCCATGGACTCTGGGGGAATTTTGCTGATTCTGAATCCATTAAAACTTTTTTCTAGCCCAAGTTAGGGGTCTCCTAAACAAAGAAAGAATTAGCTCAACCTGACTCCCTTCTGAGAGCACAGATAAGAACACAGCAGAAACTAATCTCCCTGGGAGTGTATACTGTGCTATTGGAGTCTTAAGCCTTCCAGCAGTGCACACATTGAGGTCTGGTAATCTTCCCTTTTGATCCTTCTCCTGGAGTAGGCCAATTGCTGTAGATTATGGGGAGTTAGTCATGGTGGTTGATGACCGGGTTTAGAGCATGTGTTCCCATACTCCCATACTACCAAAGTAGTATTGATTCATAAAAAAACCCCTCCTTTCATTTTTCTCTCTTTCTTCAGCAGGCCAAATCCTCATTAAGATTGGTTGTTGATTATCTGCTCTCTTGTTATCCCATCTCAGTATCTCAGGTATGAGATGCAGCTCCTGTTCTTATTCCTGGTAGTCAAATGCAGTAACCCTGTGCATTCTCTGGTGCTTTTGGATGTCCTAACTTATTCTTTTGATGGGTCAGAAGACACCTTCAGCACCATCAAAACCCCTGCTCTATTCAAATACATTGCATTTTTTTTTAATTGTCTAGAAAACACTGTTTGCTCCCTAGGGCTGGCACACTCCCTATTCCAACACACTCTGAAGCAACAAAACATAAACACACTACATCCTTTGTAGTCAGCGTTAGCAAGTAAGAATAGAGGTCACCAAACCTGGGCTTGTGGAGGGAAAGAGTGAAGGGAAGCAGTGACTGGGAAATGTGCTCATAATAATGTTTATCTGAAATGCAGCCCATGAATTCTAATGGGATGTAACATGATAGCCACCAACATAAGACCCTTCTCTTGGTTTTTCAAAAGGTTTTCATGAGCTGAGAGTCATCTGCAGACTGTAAGGGAGGAGCTGCAGTGGGACATGCGTTGTTTAGAGTGACTTGCACGACTCATTAAAGGAATGGATCATGCAAGGAAACAGGCAGCTGCACAGCATAGCAGTAGTTAACTGCTTCTAGATCTCTTCTTTAATCTGTTACNGAAACAGGCAGCTGCACAGCATAGTGAAGACCCCTCCTCAGTAGTTAACTGCTTCTATATCTCTTCTTTAATCTGTTATGCTATTCAACAACTAGGACTCTAATAAGCAAGTGCATCCAGTGCTATGCAAGGAAGCAACAGGCTGTGGTTGTAGGTTTCACACCAGGCACTGCAAGGCATTGAATCTGCAGAGATAGAAATCATTGCTGTGAAAGCATATTTCATCACTTTCTTCCCATGACTGGAAGAGCTTACACCTCCTTCCTCCTCACCCCTGATACCCCAAAAGACATTCAAGACATTCAACTGCATTGTATAACAGGGAAAAACTTCATCTGCAAGACAAGTCCACAGCAGCAGGGTTTCTCCCTTGCCCTTGGGACAGCTTTTGGGCATGGGCGAATGAACTTTGTATCACACAAAGCAAACTCCTGATTTGGAGCTAGTTTGTCATAGAAAGCCATCAAATGACAGAGACGAGGAATAGGAGGGAAGGATGGCAGAGGGTCAGTTCAGATGGAAGAAACAATTTTGCGAGTTTTTACTTGGGTTTTGAAGAATAAGAGCATTGCACTTCCAGCATATGATGCACAGTAAATGCTGAAAGGTCACGCAGAGGAAAAAAAGGAAAAGGACCTGAAAACCTTCAACACATTGTTGAAATATGAGAGGGAAAAGGTTTTGTTTCCATGGCAATGTATCCTATGGTGCGTCTGCAGAAGCAATATACCAGAGAAAGAGGACTTTCCCTGTTAAATATTCCAGTGAAGTGAAAGACAATTACTGAGACCCCTTCCCTCAACTGAGTGCATTTGTAAATATTCTAGTTGATGTATGCTCGGATGTTACACAGCCCCTGGAAATGGATGGCTTCATAGATGACAGAATGAGTTCCGAGGCAAGTGTAGGTGACTGTTGCAGGCCAAATGTCTCTGAAGATTTGGGTGCATTGTGGTTTTTTGCTCTTCTGCAATGCTGCTTTGCTGTATGAATACGGCCCAAGGTGTCAACAGAAACTGAAGAGCTAAAATCGTTCTTGAATGCAGATTTTGGAATAGGAATTTGCAGTTCTCATCCAAGATAAGAGGATTTTGTTTCCAACAGTCACCTCCTATTGCTCATATACATATATGTCAAAGCTGAGGTGCTCCATGGCAGCGGTTTTGCCACAGCAGTATGGCATGAAAGAATTCAAGAAAAAAAAAAGGAAAATTACACAGGAGAAGAGACTGCAGAGATAAGAAAATACTGATATGAGAAGAACTGGAACAGGATTCCAAACAGAGCATTCACCCTCTTGCAAAGAGCATCATTAGATCATCACTTACTAAAAATGATGATCTTTAATACTAACTAAAACTATCTGTCTGTGGTATGGTGATGCTCAGAAGCACAAAGACAGGCAGTTACATGTGTTGTGGAAAAAAACACCCCTTTGCTCCAAAGAACTTAAAATCCAAGTGGGTAAGAAAAAAAATCAGATATCTGTATTTTGCAGATAGGAGGCAAGGATGAGGTGCAAAAGGTTAAAACACCTTGTCTGAAGTTGCAGTGGAAATTTGTGATAGAAGTGGTTGAACCTACAGCTCTTGACCTCCATCCAAATGTCTAATGACACAAATATCTCCAGAGGAATATCTTCAGGTGTTTGGTTGAAGAATTCTGCAGGTGCAGCTCAGCTGTATGGTTATACCCAGTATAACCATACAGGTGGAATACACATAGGCAGCACAACAGCTCCATTGTCATGGCAACATGACAGACACTCCTCTGCCCACCATGGTTTCAGCAAAGACGTTCTCTTCCCAAACTAGAAACAGCACCAACTAAACAAAACAAACAAACAAACCAAAAAAAAAAAAAAAAAATCCAGCATCCTTCAGCCGTAATAGCCTATTACACAGAGGAAGCAGGAGAGAATTTACCAGCTGAAAGGAAGACATTGCTACAGTGATCAGCTGCATATAGTCACTTAGGGCAGCAACAACCACCCTGTCCTGTATTTTAAGGGCCAGACAATGAAAGGACATGTTGGGAAAAAATTCTATTGGGCAGGGCTATCTGGTGCCCTTCCTCCTCATTTTGCCTGATTAACTTTTGGGAAAAGAATGTGGAGAGGAGGCGAGGGGAGACTGACGTGTGCCAATAGCTAAGAAAACAAGTACATGTGCTCTCAGGTACCGATGCCAGGATCATCAGCAGAACAGGCTACAAAACTGTGCTCCAAGTGAGCAATCTTAACACCTCTGGATCCTGAAGGCAAAAATGTGCTTAATCGTTAGGCCTGGACAGCAGTATCCTTTCTTCTCTCTGCGGAAGAAGCTGGCAGTAAATGCCAACCACAGCCTGAAGCTGGCAAAACAGTTACAGAAAGCAGACCAGGCAGAGACCGATGGCCATAGTCAACATCCTTCCATCACTTTCTGCAGTTTTGCTTTGCAGTGCTTTCCCTCCTCAGTGCTACAGGTTAGCTTCCAGCCCTTCTTTCTTCCCACCTGATCAGGTGCCACTCACTCACCCCTGCCACACCCACCAGCATGGCAGTGACCACCACAACTGCAAAAGTCCCGCAGCATTTTGTTAATTGTGTTTTTATGTTCTGCCCCTGTTGTCTATCATGGATTTTTCTTGTAAACTCTCTGGACATACAAAATCTATACATCTACATCTGCGTGTTCATGAGGCTCTGGCCTCCCTTAGCCTCATGTCACTACAGTCTATTAAGGATAACATCACATTACCTGTCACATTACCAAAGAGGTAGATTTCTTTCTCTGATCAGGCATCAGAACAGCGTGGTGACCATTTGAAAAGACAGGAGTTGGATTTTGAGTCAAGCATGCTTTGTTGCTTCTTTTCCTTGCAATACTCTCCATGCAGAGAAAACATACAGGGTTTTTCTTGCAATACTCTCCATGCAGAGAAAACGTACAGGGTTTTTCTACAGGGCTGCTCTGCAGCTATGCAAAGCTGCCAGAAGGTAATCCTGGAGAATCATTTTCAGCAGCCCTTGGAGGGCAACAGGGGGGCCACAGTGACAGAGGGACACTCACAGCAAGTCACAGAGTGCAGTTCTCTAGGCATGCAGATGTGACAAGCGTAGCAGGACTGAATATCTTGGAAACAACACAAAGACCCTGTAAGTGATCTGCCTCATAGCTCACCTCAGGTATCCATAGAATCACAGAATCACTGAATCACAGAATCAGCCAGGTTGGAAAAGACCTCTGAGATCATCGAGTCCAACCCATGACCCAACACCACCCTGTTTAGGTATAGGTATCAAATCCCCCTAGGCTTAACTCAGGAAGTTCATATGTTGGAGTTCAACATGCAGGACTCTGGAGGGGTGAAACAGCAGCTGGAAAAGGCCTGAGGACAGCTTGAGCACAGCTTCTCCATGAACACCCCCAGGGTATGGAGTCTATCCTGGACCAACACTGAAGGCACCCAAACCAGATGCCTTGAAGACAATGTGTCACTGTAATTTTCATCTGTCCAGTACTAAATTATCCCTTTCCATAACTCCCATTCCCTGAAAAAGAGAAACATAGGGGCCACCTGAATATCTGTTTGCTTTATGTAGCCCACAGGCTTCTCTGAATACAGAACTGGTTCTCTAGGTCCATCTCATGCTAGAGATGCCCCTTACACTGGACATTATTTCAGGAGTGGGAGTCAGTGTACAGCCTTGCACACTGCCTGCTCTAGAGGAAACAGGGTTTTCATCAGCTCCTCTTTGCTAGAGTAGTTGCACCCAGCCCAAAATACCACAGTATAAGTTAATAAGTGGGCAGAGAGCTCAGTACATCCTCCCTACTGTGAGGACACCCCATCTGCAGCTGCATACCTAGATAAAGTCCCAACAAATTATGGAGGCGAGGCAGAAAACCATTCTTACAGTTCCATTTGCAAGATAAATTACAGCATCTGTTTCTGAATTCAAAAGAGAGCAACACTGCAGCTTTTCTAACCTACTGCTCTTGCTGCATGGTCGTCACCATCTTCTGGCTGTTCGGGGAGCTTCTGTGAAAGGGAAATGCATTAACAGACCTCAGGCCAGCTATTAGCAGGTGCTTGTCTGGATTGCAATGGAGATCATAACTTGTGTGGTTGCCTGCAGTCTCAGAAGAAGGGTCAAAGACTGAAACAGAATGACAAAGATGGAATACCTGCTCTCACCCAGCAGTGCTGGAAGGATCAGCAATCAGGTGTAGGCTGCAAAATAGGGATTCATAGTCTCACATTAGCAATCATAGTAGAAGTGCTACTACTGTGCCAAGGAAAAGTGACTCAAATGTGTTTTGCCTGTGTCATATTCTCAAGCTGGGAAATCCTCTTTGTGTACCTGCCATGCATTGCTGGAGTGCACCAGGCACTTAAGTCTCTTAAGTCACAAAACTTTTGTCAAGCCTTAGTGATGTGGGATGAGATTAGACTATTGTTTGCCTATATGTGGCTGACAGAGGCATAGACTAATGTATCTTCTTTGCAGCATATGCCTCTCTGTATTGCTGTTTCTCCTGTACACTCCTTCCTCAACAGTATCATGTCTGCCAACTCTCTGTGAAACCTGAGTTTCTCACATACAGCTACCCCATTCCTACTGGCAAAAAGTAGGGAACAAAATGCTAATCCCCTTCAAAGCAGGATAATAACCTCCAGCATATCTGCCTGGTCAGTTTGTCAGCTGGTGTCTGCTCAGAAGATAGACAAGTGGAGAATCAATCCAGCCTGCCACAGTACACACACTTTCAGTGTGACACTTTTGCTCTGACTTGGATATCTTTAAGATTAGAGTGAATTGTCCTTTGGAGACCTGCATGTCTATGTCTTGGCCACTGGAGTTACAGAAGATGCATCCCCCTTTGCTCAGCAAATTATTGGATTAACCTCTCTGATGCACAAGGACAATACAAGAACTGCCATGCGGGTTGAGGCATGTTGTAGTAAGTTGTGGTTCACACCATGATGTCGGCTGTGCCTGAGCCACTCTGTCAGAGCTGCCCAGTGCTGGCCCTCCCATGGTTAGTTCTCTGGTGGCCAGGAGGGAGCAGAGACACAGCAGCAAGTGCTGCCATACCGCAGGGCACTCCTCATGGGGCTCCTGCTGTCACTGGCCTTCCCTCCAAGAGCCATCTGCTCATCTTCATCCCTCCCTCTCATCTTATGTAAAGCAGCTCATTAGTCCCATTAGCAGCCAAGCACCATCTCTGATTGTTCATCAGTGATTCCTTTGTCGCCTTCCATCACTCCTGTTGAGCCTCATTAGTGCTGCTAGGAAGCAGAGGGAGCTGTTGGGATATTTATAGGAAGGGTGGGGTGTTCTTTACACTTTATTGCTGTCTAATATCCTTTCTCCACTCACCACCTCACCCCTCACACCAGCGCTCCCCCGAGAGCCTTCTCTTAATATGGGTGTTATCCAGGGGGTATAGTGAGTCGGGAAAGGACTAGACTGATGGTTTTGAGCCAGAGAAATGAGAAAGGCAAGCTGAAGGTATGCAGAGGCTCAGTCCTTGGTCAGGAGCGTACAGGCCTGTGTAGGGCTGGGTACCTGGACTAGGGGGTGGAGTGTTGTGCCCCTGTGCATACACACATCAGCTGGAATATCTGCAGGAGCCCAAAACTGGATGCAAAGAAACCATCCTGTGCACATAGCCATGTTGGTGAGGTACATGCCCCAGCTACAAGCACAGCAGCCTGAGCATACAGTACCTGTGTCGTGGTGGTGTGGGGGGGTGGGGTGTGAATCCATCTCCATCCACCTCTCTGCCTGTAAGCCGATGGAGAGCCGCACCATGCTCCCAACAGCCCCACAGGGAATGACCGCCTTGGTTACTTACAAAAATGTTCTTTCATGCTGCACTTAATTATGGAGGCAACTAGACAAAGACTAATCATTCATTCTAATACAGAGGAGAATAATCATTCTGACATCAGGAGATACTTGGCTTCTCTGGCAGGAGAAGAGAGAGAGTGGGGCGCAGCAGGCTAAAGAAAAAACACAGGACAGGGAAAGGAAGAGGAAGGAGGAACAAAATACTAAATCAGTTACCCTGTACAGACATCTTTATGACTCCATAAGTGGAATATGCTCAGTGTCAGCAATCTTTCCCAGCATCACGAGGACACCTCTCTCTAGTCAAAGCCACAGGCCCTGATCATGCCAGGAGTCAAAACGGGTGACATTTTAATATCACTTTTCATCTCAAGATTGCATCTTCCTTCCAAAGGGTCCCAAGGAGTTTTTATAATGTTTCCAGGCACATAATTCATGTCTTGTGGCTCTGAAATGGAGCGTGTTCCTGAGAAGGATGAGTCAACTCCACCACTGTGCAGGAATTTTGGACAGAAAGCAGTGACAGCTTCTGTTTCCCTCTTAAACTGTGGGGTATGCATGAGCATGTGTGTGAGGAGGGGGACTTCCAGGCAGCAGAATGCAATTGCAGAGTATAGAAGCTGGTCAGGAGCTATAGCCAAGGCCTCAGATAATATGTAGGTTAGCACCAGGAAGCTATAAGAAACGGCACTGGTGATCCAGAGCATGATAATCCTCACTCTGCCTCCCTGGGGGATGATGACCCTACAGGGGGTCAGACCTCTGTGTGGCTGGGGACAGCTCTTGAAAGGCTGCAAGCCAGGGTCCTGACATGGGTAGTTATACCTGATCAATCACCAAAAAACATGGTATTGATCCAAGTGTCTTGGACAAAATCCAGATCTGAGAAATAACATTATACACTTCTACATCCCCTTTTTGAGTTTCAAGCAAGTCCCATTACTTTCCTTTCCCCTTCAAAGCAGTGTCTTGCTGGGAACAGAAAAGGCTCTTTTCCCACCCTACTTCTCCCATACTCTTCCCAGGTGTCTGCTTCATGCCACAGCTCATGTGGTTGAAATGGATCTCCTGTTGGAGACAGTGTACTTACCTGGCTTGCTATGCCCAGTGCTGTCCTGCACTGTGGCTGGTGAAACATTGCCCTGTACTACCCGCAGTAAAGAGTCTTCCTTACACCCCACTGAGGATACTGCTGGCTGACAGACACCAGACAGGGTTGGCCTTCTCTCTCTAGGAGATACTGCTCTGCTTTGTCCAGAAGATCCTCCACAGAATATGAGCTCAGGCCACGTGAGGATTAAACAGAGCCCTATATCCCATCAATTTGTCAGGAACTGACCCTTCCCTTCCTCAGCCAGTGTACTGCTGCAGCACAGCCCAAAGCTGTTGGGGAACATCTGCACTCCTACACAAACAGAGAGCTCTCTGGCTCCCTAAGTAGCAGGAACAGAGCTTTCCCTGCCCTCTGCAGCTGCAGGCCATCATGCATACAGTATTATGTTTGTATATGTTCTCTGCCTTCCTCGCTGCTGCATCTCTCCACTTTCAGCTAATTTAATTGACTGATCTGGTTATGAAGAATCATGGTGTCTAGGCACCAAGAGTAATACTTAGCATGATATTACCATTTTCACATCCCAGGGCTGTGCAAACATTAACTAACACTAACTCTAATTAGCTGCGACTCACTGGAAAAGTAGGTAAGCTTGATATTAACCTAATTTTTTAGCTGATGACAGACTCAGAAGGCTCAAGTTACTTGTCTCTGCTATGGAGATGAGTTCAGAAAAAGGACCAGGACGAAAATGGGCAAATATGTTTTCCAGTCTGTTTCACCATTCTGAGGGATATTCTGCCCTCCCACACAATGTGCATTTGACCCAGACATACTTCAGGAGCTGAGCACAGGGTGCCTCAGTCCTGCCATGTCACAAGTCCCCCCAGAAGCACCTGTATTATGCTCAATCAGCACAGAACCCCTTCCCTGTCTGCTGGGGCCCTGACGTGCTCTCATCTCCCCTGGAACCCCCAGCTGGCAAATGCAATGCCACCAGGGCCTTCCTTCATTCTTGCTTCTCTGCCCCACAGCAGACCTTTCAGCAAGGTCATCAGAAATACTGGTTGGTTTAGGAAAGGTTCTCCATTTGGATGATACTCTCAGGCACGTGGGGGGTGACTCTTGGGGACGGTTCTGTGCAGGGCTAAGGGTTGGATTCGATGATCCTTATGGGTCCCTTCCAACTCAGCATATTCTGTGACTCTGTGAACTGCTAACTCATGGAGTTAGTCTGTCAAAAAATTCCCCCAAACCATTCCTATTTGCAGTAGCTCTCACCTTCACACTTCCCTGGTTCACCACACTCCACTGCTGTAGCTTCCTACCCAGAGATGGCTGCATATTCCTTGAGGATGCATCTACTCTTGCTCACTTCACTACATTGCTTGGAAGGGAGCCTGAGCTTTGGGGTGAGCTGTCCTCACATTTGCAGCATGAGAAGTCAGGATCTCACACACACCCTGTTAAAGTTTCCCTGCTCAGTGTTGTGTTTATAAGGACAGAAAGGTTGGGAAAATATCACAGCTAAAGTGATTCGTGAAAATGGCTTTGTCCAATACCAGTAATGATGGGAAAAGGAGTCAAAGAGAACACTGGCTGGACTTGATGATTTCTGAGTGCAACAGGATGCTACTGTGCAGTTCTCTTCCTTTATACCATTTTGCTACCATATAAAACCCAGGTGCATACAGCTCTGGGGTATGGTAGGCAGGTTTGGTCCCTGCTTCCCAGGAAGGCAGCATGTAGGCAGAGAAGGCATGGAGAAGAGCCATTAAAATGGCCAAACACTGGAGAGACCACTGTGGGAGGAGAGTCTGAAATGGCTGGGGTCTTTGCTTTGAGAGGAGGATGTTAGGAAGTTTTACGGACTGACTGAGTCTGGTAGATAAGGTAAAAGCAGAACTGCTGCTCACCGAATGCCATGGTGCTGGTGGGGTACACAGTGAAGGAACTGCTGAGAGCAGTTAGGCTCCCCGTATTATTGCAGAATACCATCTCCTACTGACACCATAAGACACCAGGGGCTGGATTATGGGGATCATTGTTCTGATTCAGTGGGTCATTGCATTTTATGTCACACTTATGTCATGCACATGTGCTTTCATGCCAGGTCCAACCTATATGGAGGCATATCACACAAATGAAAGCCTGCAGGTGTCCAGTCCCAGTAAACCAACCCCCACATCCGACCCAGTCACACCTCAGTGTACATGGTGAGCAGGCAGCAGAGCAGGCAGGATCCAGGCACCCTTCAAGCACTGACTCAACATAGCCACCAAATGCCTCCAGTGTTATCATATGTAGCCTTACACAACAACCTTGACGCCAGCAGAACTGTGGTTGAGCAGAAGAAAGAAAGAAGCCATTTCGCATTCAGGTGGTGACCATGTGCCCCCATTTGCATGAGAGAATAGGGCAGGGGAAGAGGTGCCCGGGGTCTTCAGATAGTGTTGTTATTCAAGCACCCTGAGGTACTTAGAGGCAGAGGGGAGGATAAAGCTGCAGTCCCTTCCAGTGTCCCTGGGAAGATGAGCTTTTGGGTCTGGCCAGTAGCCATGAGCCATCTGTCAATGGAGATGATGGATTTGCTTCTTGTTATTGCACTAACCCAACCCTCCTTTCCTCACTAAATATATTTAATAAGCAGTACTCAGTCTGACAGATGTCTTGCAGCTCACACATGAGTTAGAGCCAGAGTTTACAGAGAAATGAAGAAAAGGAAGAACATACATAATCTGTAGAGTTTCTCTCCCTTCATTCACAGCCTGCCTTCTTAATATTCCAAACACACCTTTGCCTCAGGACTACGGCCCTGCATTGAGTCTTGTTCATTCAACATAGTACGTATAGTCTTTGATGATGGAAGATATCATATGTGAGAACAGGTGGTAATGAAAGAAAGAAGCAGAGGAGGAGAGAAAATTATCCCTCCTTCAGTTACATTCTGCATAGAGAGGAAAGCAATGTCAAATTAAGAAGCTTTAAGAATTAATTTAACTACAGGCTTTGGAGCACACACCTACCTTCACAAGGCTGCTTGTGAATATTCCATATTTCTCATGCAGAACATCTTTTAGGGTTTATCACACATTGAGTCCTTTGCTACAACTGGAGTGCTGGGCTCTTGCACAAATCCCTACTAATGCAGCAGAATTCTATGAGAGATCTTACCAGGGTAGATGATTTTATTCTAAACCCTTGATTTCATTCATACTCATTCTGTCATGCCCACATGTTCTCAGGCACCACACAGGTGTGTGCTGATGTGCTCCAGCTAGGTCTCCTTGCAAAGACCGGGGGACAAGGGACATGATATAACACGTCATCAAATCTCTAGAGTTCCTTTGAGGCAGGCAACCACAGTCTAGTTTTGGATCTGGTTTTTGTTCAGTTTAAGGATTCACAATGGTTGTGATCTCTTGTCTCTTCACCTGGTTCCACCTCTCAAAATTATTAGGAAATATTCTTTTTTGTCTCACCTGGATATTTTTAATGGTTCCAGGATTGTCCTTTATCTTACCTTTTAATGGCTGCAGTCTGTCTTTTGTGTCATTCCCAATCCGGGTGTTTTGAGAAGCTGCAAGATGTGGTGTGATCTTGATAATCTTTTAGCTTAGGTGTCATCAGCAGCTGTCATTCCTGATCTTCTGCCACGTCCGCCAGTGCTGTTCATGCCCATCCATTCCACTCTCAATGTTTCGGTTAGATCTCTACAATATCTCTGGCTAAGACATAGTCACAGCCCACACACCTTCCATCACTATGCCTGTCATAGAAGACAGACATTTTAAATGCATGACATATTTAGCTGAAGTAAAGCTATTTCACTGATTGGTGATTCTTGGTCTGTAAGAAGTATGTTCTGACTGCACAGTATCTGGTACAGAATGTTCCTCAACAGAACTTCCACTACCAAAAGACATGTGAACATGTAGGAAACCTATCCCTTGGCTGACCAGTGTCAAATCTGGAATATAGGCCGCAGTAAATTAGGATGGGGTTAGGGGGAGTAGGGAAGTTGATATTTGGGTAAATAAAAAATCTGACAGGTTGATTTTTTTTTTTCTGCTTTTTTAAACAGATGTTTGCTTGAAGATGGTTACCTGGTTGGAAGGCTGGGCAGAGCCCTGATAGAGTGAGGCAGCTCACCAGTGAGGCTTGGAAAGGTTTCTGGTGAGTTCAGTTTCCCAGCACTGCATTATGTTTGCCATTTGCCATTCAGCTCCTCTGGGCTCAATCAGAGCTCTATTCCCCAGGGGCAACTGTCATGCGGGCAGTGGAAGGCATTTAGGCAAAATTTATTAAAGAAGTCCTGCCATTGAGTCACGAGGTGCAGAAAGGTCACCCTTGCTTTCTAAACTCCTTCTCAGAGAGGAGCCTAGGTGTGGCTGAATCCAGTCTTAGCCTCAGATTATGTCAGTGGTTTAAATTTAAGGAATTAGAGAGGTGTGATTAAATCACTTTGTCCCTATGATTTTAATGATGGCATATCAGATATATGACCCATAATATGCCACCATTGTAATGAGACATTGGAAGAGGTTAGACAGAGCATAAATGCTGTAAGTGTTGTGGATTTCTGCATTAAAATGTAATTACTTAAACAAAATTCCCAGGTGATCCTAGGAGGCAGCATCCTTGCTTCCTCACAGAAGACCTAAAAATGGTTCAGACATCTAGCAGGAAAATTAATAAGCTCAGCAAATGTCTTGAGCATGTAAGCAGAACACATCAAAGGTACCTGAAGCTCTGCAACTGCTTTGTGATCTGCATCCTGTCCTGAGTTATGGCTGTCTCCAGAGATGTAGAGAAAGGTGGAAAAGGAAGAAAATTCAGAAAACAGGAGGAGTAAAGCCTTTCTAAGACCTGACAACTGCAGAAATACTGAACTGAGTTCCCTTCCAAACCCATTTGATAAGACAATACAATAGATAATGAAGTACTAATACTTCAGAGTTATTTCCTCTCTGCAGAAATGCATGTATTTAGTTATGTATATGCTTATGAAGCTTCTAACATAATATACTGCTTCAAACATTTCAGTGGTGAAGGAAAGACTGGAGATAAAATGAGAACTTTATCTTGTCTGGATACCTTGCCAAAGATCGAGAAGGCCAGACATGATTTCAACACTTTAAAACCAGCATGTTGCATGCAGATGCAGCTGCTTTCAGTCATCCCCACCTTGGTTATAGAACCCATCTTGGTTACAAACACTTCATCCAGTTGTGGAGAGATATTACTTTTGTGGCACAGCTTCAGAGTTCACCTAAATTAATCCCAAATGCATGTTTGTAAATGGCATTTTCAGCCATTTACAGTGACCAGTAGCAGTGACCAGTAGAATGGCAGTAGCACTACTCAGGCTGGAAGGGTGTTGTGCATTGCAGAACAAATATATCTTGGATATTAGAAGGGGAACAAACTCTTCTTGGAACAACAGACCCTGTGGGCTCCTCAATATCCATGCAGAACACAGCAGCTCTGCTTTCACACTTCCCTTGGAGTGAAGAATACATAACCTGAAAATGAAAGGTGAGTGTACCTGAGATTCCAGGAAGAATTATATTTTCCAAAAGTATATGTAGCCTGCTATGCTAACTATGCTCTTGCTCAGCCTGAACTTGCAATTTCAATATGTTGAAATGGGATAGGAACTGGGGCAGCAGAAGAGAAACCTGAAAACCAGTGTCCAGCTGGTTTCTCCCATCTTTGGAGAGCGCTCAGCACTGCAGAACTCTAATCTGGATTTTTAGATTTTGCTCCCCAGGCCTTTGACCATTACCATCCTGGTAAAAATCCCAAATAACGTAGCAACAGCCAAATACTACTGCAAATAAAAGATTAGATAAGCAGCATGTAACAACATCACCTGGACTTTGTCAGAGGAACCAGAATTAAACCTCTATAGCACTGAAAATGGTATGAGGGTCTCTGTTCACATCTTTTCGAGAACTGCAGTGGCCCAAGTTCAGGTGATCCATTATATGCCCATCATAGAGTACCTATGCACTTGATTTTCCTTGAAAGCTCCACATCCATGCATTGATCAGGACAGATCTACCTCAGTTACGTACACAGAAACAAGTCAGAAAGGCACAGCTTAGTGTCAGGGACACTGGAACTTTCAAAATATTTGGGAGCCAGATGTATACAGGGAGAAATGCTGAGAAAGAGAACGTGAGCAAAATATTTGCAGAGCCTATATGATTGGTTTGGGGTGGAGAGGATGAAAAAATACTCCCATTTGGGGATTTGTTGTCATCTCAAGGTATGTAGTGTATGCCAAGGATGGGACAGAGTGAAGCTTATTGAGGCTCTCATGTACTTAATGACCAGCTGTGGAAAAAAATCAATGGCACAACAAGGGGATTCTCCTCTGCCTGTGGATTTTGTGAGCTCCAGACCTTTCTGAAAAATTAAAAGAAATAAAAAAAGAGAAAAAAAGCTAAAAAAAAAATTGGCCATCAAAGCAGAGCAGGGAAAGATTTTTGACTCACGTGGAGTATTACTTTCAGATTTGCACAGCAGCCTGTTGCACTCTTTGGGACTATCACTGGGAAAGGAGAGAAAATTATTTTGGAGAGGATTTAAACATTTGTAAATCTGTTGGAGGGGATGTGTGTCCAATTTGGAACAAACCCTCAATTTTCACAGGAGGATGTCTTTGTAGTTTTGAGCAGGCCAACCATTGGGCTGCCAGTAGACCAAGAAAGCCTGTCTCTGTACAAGTGAAAGGTGATTTGCTGCTCAGATGGGCTTAGGAGAAGAGAGGGATATTTTCCAGAGAAGCCAGGCACCAGACAAACTGCGAGCTCAACCTGGCAGGCAGCCACCATGAGGATGCCCATCAAGATCAAAACTGCTCCATGGACCTCCAACCTGAAAGAGCCTGAAAGCAGAAAAATCAGTCTGTATGAATTCTTCCAGCTATTGCCAAATGTGAAGCTCTCACTAGCTGTTACCAGTAATCTCCCGGGCCCTGTCTCTAAGCACACAGTAGAACTCTTTGACTAGCAAGGAGCTATTGAGTGAAGAAGCCTCATAACCCAGCCCACTGAATTTTCTAAGGACCTGCTAGGAAATGAGGAGTCTGATCCATGTCCAAGAAAAGCCAAATGTCTCTGACACAACAAACTGGTTCAGTTCCATTTCAAATTGCTCAAGCAACTGAACACCCGTGGCTGTCCATTTACGTGGCCCATTTTCTAATGGTGGCCAAGGGATTCAGGCAGGACTATAAAGTGCAGGAAAATTTAAAGGCCTCCCTACCCTCAGCCTCTCTATAGCCATGAGCATTCTATAAAATCCAAGATAGATTCAATTAGATAGACAGTATTAAGAAAAAGCTAATTGGTGGTGTTACCCAGGGTCGTACATCTCATTGTTTAACCATTAAGTCACCACAAGCGACAGAGCTGTCCCTTGTAATATTTGTAATAGATGGGGAAAATTGCCTCGAGGCCAGGGAACATACACAACTACCATCACAGCGCCTCTTCCCTCTTGACGTTGCACTTGCCTCCTACTGCCCTGAGTAGTGGACAAGATGACAAGCTAAACACCTCTTCCGTGAGCACTATGGGGACAAGAAGGAGGTCTAGAGGTAACAACAAGTGAGGCTGGAAGCACTGCTCCATCGCAGCAGTAGGGACACTGGTGCTGCAGAGAGCATGCCAAGGGGAGCACAGCACTGCCCCAGCATTGCTCTCTCCACAGCTTTCTCATCTAGGCCACCTGTGGTGCTGGGTACCCCTGACACAGCTGAAGCCCACTGTTCTGTTTCAAGTAGGGTTAGGATCCAGAGACCCATAAAGCCTAGAGCTCCAGAGACACTGGTGCAGCAAAAGGCCTGCCAAGGGGAGCATGGTAATGCCCCAACACTACTCTATTCACACTTTTCTAATCCAGTACCCCCATGGTACTGGTCAAGTCAGCCTCACCCTGAAGCTGCCCTTAGGGTTACGGATAGGGTTCGGAGAACCACAGAGCCCAAGGCCCGAGGAGCACTGGTGCTACAAAAGACTTTCCAAGGGGAGCACAGCACTACAATTAGCACTGCTCCTTCCACACCTTTCTCATCTAGGCCAATCACAATGTTCAGCCATGGTTGCCAGTGAGTTTCAGGTAAGAAAAACTAGGGATATTTATCCTGGGGAAAAAGAGGCTCAGGGAAAACCTTATCACTCTCTACAAGTGCCTGTAAGGAGGTTGTAGCCAGGTGAAGGTCAATCTTTTCTCACAAATAACAAGTAATAGGACCAGAGAAAATGACCTCAAGTTGTGCCAGTGGAGATTTAGATTGGAATTTTTGTTCTTTCTTAATTATATTAGGAAAAATTTCTTCACCAACAGGGTTGCCAAGGAAGTGGTGGAGTCTCCATCCCTGGAGATATTTATAAAATATGTGGATGATCACCCAGGGACATGATTTAGTGGTGGACTTGGTAATACTGGGTTAACAGCTGGACTTAATCTAAAAGGTCCCTTCCAATTTAAATGATTCTGTGATTCTGTATTCCATGATTCCTAACAGCTTCTCCCCATTTGGCAAGGTATACAAACCCCCCCTTCTGCTTTTTGAGGGGTTTTTAACACGTAATTAATTAGTAGTCAAGACAGAGTTTTATGTAAATTTTATTTAAATCCCAATCAGTGTTCTCATTTCCTTGCAGAATTATTTTTACCATAGCTTCAGCACTCAGGTAGGAAAGGAACAAAACTACCCAGGGAGCAGAACTCTATGTGCCCAGCCTGACAAGCAGACTGAGACCACAGGGAGAGGCTGCCAAATGGCACAGAGATGTCCCCAGCATGCAAGCAGTGCTGAGGGGAAGGGGTAGGAGCAGTTATGGTTTCATGGCACTGGTAAGCTCTGGCAAGAGATGAAGCAAGCAAGTTTTGACTGCGGAGCCGACCATGAAGTGCTGTCTCCTGAGGAGTAAACACCCCTCCAGTGGGGAATGGTCTAACAGACAGGGATATTGATGCTACAGCCACCAACACGATGCTGACAGCCAATCTTAAAACCAGTCTCAATCCAGAGGCAGTGTTTTTAGCCTATTCACAAAAGCAGGGAGTGTCACAGCAGAAACCTTCTCAGTGGAGCCTTCCCACTCAAGATTAGCTTTCTACTCAACTATAGCTGTCTTGACAGGCACCCTGAGGATCTTCCACCTCTTCCCACTCAGATGCAAGACCTGTGACCTTCCCACTTACCCCATTTCGTTTTGAAACCCCATTTGTTTTGAAACACTGTTAGGCATGGGAATACCTGTGGAACCTTCTGTTGGCAGCACTCACATCCTAAAAGAGGGAGAGAGAAAAGCACATCTTTCCTGAAACTGGATGTCCAGACAAGTCATCACAGTAAACCCATGCACTGTAACCCATGAGGTCCCTTGTCAATAGCACCCCAGGCATCAATCAACTCTGCCTCCTTATGTGTCATTGCTAGAGCTGCCGGGTATAGGACTGAGCCTGCCAGGATCAGTCCCGCTGCTACTGAGGCTTGGCAGAGAGCAAAAGGTTGGGATGGAAGTGTTGCCATCTCTCTCCAGTCTATGGAGAAAGCAAAAATCCCACTAGGCCATTAGACTGAGACAAGATGCTTGGGACCACAAAAAGGAACCAGCCATTAACCTATGACACAACCACATAGAACAGGTAGGAGAACCACCTAGCAAGAAAGTCACACATTACTTCAGATTGGGAAAGCGAGCTCATCCAGGTGATCCAGAAGCAGAAAATGAGTTAGAGCAGTAGGATCCTCTGTTCAGCAGCACAGGACAGCTGATTCTTCTTCATGACTGCTGTTTCACAATTTCCCTGGGAGTGCTTCTTCCTCATGCTGCTTACACTCCCCTTTTCCCTGAGGCAGCCATGGTTCACTGAGGTCAGAAAACAGTAAAAACCTGGTCCACAGTGCAGTCTGTGGAGTGCAGATTTTCAGTCACAGTATCTGACCCTCCACAGGGGAGACAGCTTTGGAATGTATTTTTAACTACTTTTGTTCAGAGTTTCTAGCAGTGGCCAGGAGGGTGAGTCTATGCAAATATCTGTGCTTCATACAGGATGGATTCATGGTGTTGATCCTCTCCACCAGTTCTTCAACAGCTTTCACTGCGCTACTCAGCTCTTCAGAAATCTATCGATTTGCTAAAAGAGACCTCCATCTTTGTTTTCTATCTCACAAATCCTCCTATCTTCAATCTGGATAATTGGAGTTTATTTCTTAGTGGAAGAGGAAGGAAAGGGTTTCCACTGGAGTCACAGATAGCATCTACTACTCACAGAAACAAGGATGATGTCACTCATAGCAAAAGTCTCAAAGGCAGTATACACTCTCATACTGGGAGAGACAAAAAGCATGCCTACTACCAATTTCTAAACAGCCATGGGCTGGGGAAAGTCACTCATAGGTATCACCACTGGAGTCATTAGAGAGAAGAGTATGCAATATCAGAGCAGGAACTTCTTATTAATGACATCAACCATCAATATCTGAGACTTGGCAAATTCAAAGCAAGTCTCTCCTACACTCCCTTACAGTCATGCTCCATGCAAAGACAGAGTGTGTGCAACAGTTCTGGGGACCCTGGAAGAATTCCAACATGATATTAGTCAATGCCTAATACTGCTTCATAACCAATTAGGTTTATTAATTTTCCCTGCCACCCAGAGCATTTTGCGTGATGGCAGACAGATGTTCCTCAAGTGTTTGCAGACTGGTTTAGCTAACACTCTTGATAACCTGAACCTGCACAGCAGATGCATTAACAGATTTTGACATGATGCCATTAGTTTTGCTATTGATGGCAGGGAGGAATGAAGGGGAAGAAAGAAAACAAATAAGTCAGTGTTAAAATAGAGGGAAAAAGAAAATGAGATACTAATTTGTAGGCTTCCTTCTCGCTCCAGAACATGCAGTCCAGGCTCTAGCAGACAGCGTTCCCCATCTGTGCCATTCCTAGGGCAAGGGAGCGGGTTTTTCAATGTCTCCATCCTGCCAAAATCTCCTCCTTCCCTCTCCACCTTTACCCCTTTCTTTGAAGTGCAATTCCATAGACTTCCATCTGGCAAAGAAGTCTGTGCTTCATGAACACACACACACTCTGAGACCACAGCAAGGAAGGTGTTTAAGGTGCAGAGACAGAGAAAGTGCATTGCAAAAGGCAGATAGTGGGTAATACAGAAACACTCTCTTTTCTGTTCCTTCCGATGAGTCAACACGATGAGTCTGTGGTGTAAAACATATGCTGTTTGTACATCTGCATAAAATGAGGCAGTAAGATCTAGGACCATTCATTAAGGGACTGAATTCAAACTTTATTTTTAATCTCAAGCTTACTTTCTACTCATTCTTAAGCCTCCAGGCAGTCACTGAAGCTCTATCTGTGTGCCTTTCCTCACCCTTAAGAGAGGATTAAACCTTCTATCTGAGGAGTTGTAAAGAACTGATTTTATATACATATAATGTTGTGCAACAAATAGTTTACATCTGAGCAAGATCCATAACAGACGCAATGAGCCTTCCAAAATAAGACAGAGAAAACACACATCAAAAGATTCCTTCGCCTTTCTCACTGGGAGTTAACACCACAGGCAGAGGCAAAACAGGGGAAACACAAGAGAGAGAAAAATCACCACTTTTGCCAAAAGACACTATTTCCATGATGGAGATGAGTTCAGGAAGTTGGTGACAGCTGCCCTTTTCCAAAAGAATCTCAACAAATGCAACAGCATGGCATCAGTTTGCAGCCTTTTTATGACATCTGGTAACACGTTTTACAAATGAAGCTCATGAGATTATGGACTCACTACTGGCTCTTGAACACAACTCCTGTTGGATAAAGTATGACCACTTCTGCAAGAATATTATGTAGGAAATTGTAGCATCTCTGCCTGTGTCCTTTGACCAGATGTTCATCACATCAGTTAATGTCTCAGATTTCAAATCCATCGTTTTAGAGTAATAAGCATTTAGATAGAAACCAGCAGATATTCACCGAAGAGGACAGAGAGATTGTCACCATGTCATGGCTCAGCAAGGACGGCTGCGTCCCACTCCCTAGGCATATGTATTTGCCTCCCATTCAACTTAGTGGGGCAGAAATCATCCCCACCAAAACATCCTCTTCCTCCATGGGAAGACTGCACCGTAACAAAAAACCAGTACCAGGGGTATCAATTAAGCCTTTGTGAAGGCTTTCTCTGTGCCTTTCATGAGAATGTCGCCTGCACCATTTCCCCCCTGCCTGGGAAGATAAGTTCCCTCATTTATCAAGGGATCATTATTCCCAGCTTGCACAGCTTTGCCCAGGCTTTCAGGAAAACAGGATGGCAATTTAAGGTACCTCTGATTTATACATTATCAAAGAGGAAGTCACTTAGTCAGTAAAATTATGTAAGCCTGCATGTGTCTAAACTCTCCATCTCCATTATACAGAAGTGGCAGGCAGTGTCCTTCCTGGTGAGATTTCCAGCACTCTGGGATTAGCGCAGTTTGCCCATGTAAGACATTATCAGTGCAGCGAGGCGAAAGCAAAGACCTCATGGCTCCAGCCCCCTCTGCCACACATCAGGCAACTCAGTTTTTCTGTTTTAACTTATTCCAGTAGTAATCCTAAAATCAGGGCAACAATTACTTAAGGCAGAGTTCTTTCAGATGCAGGGGAAACTTGCATAGCAAGAGCCTACATTCCTATAGGCCATGAATCCCAAACCTTCCCTTGTTTAGCATTAA
Source organism: Pachyramphus minor (assembly GCA_013397135.1). NCBI lineage: Eukaryota > Metazoa > Chordata > Aves > Passeriformes > Tyrannidae > Pachyramphus > Pachyramphus minor. The sequence continues at coordinate 401,547 of VYXB01010745.1, read as the reverse complement.
TTATATGAAATCACCAATGTTAGATAGAAGATATAATATAGGGGAACAGAAGATTATTCAGAAGGGCATGGCTGATTGCTGATTTATTAGCATCTAGCTTCACCGTTTCAGTCAAGCAAGAATGCCAGGGGAGCAGAAGGGCCATGACCTTGTTCTGTACCCTGCATTCAGACAACTTTGAGACTTACTGTTCGCAGCAAGAACTATGTTCCTCAAGAAATGTGCACAGAGACTATAGAGAGCCTTGAGAGTTTTCCTTTGTTCATGGAAGCTGGTTGATTTGAGGAAGGAGAGTCTTTGCACAAGCCATTGGAGACATGGTACATCACAACTACTATGAATTAGAGCTCTTGGCTCTAGCCCTCCCCTAAATATTGCACTGGATCAGTTTGTCTGGCACAGCACAGACACTCTTTTGCCTCTTGGCTCCATATACCCTGTTATTTCCCTTTTATTCTGCCCCTGGCAGAAACATAACTACAGAGAGGGAGAAATTATTTGTTCCTGTGTTGGCGACGATCTGGAGGGAAAAGTGGTAGCAAACAATTGCTTCTCCACAGCTGACTAGTCAAAATTCTCTTCCCCAGCCAGGAGTACAAACCCCATTGTCATCTCCAGGATGGCACCAGATGTCCCTTGCTACCGCATGGCTCCCTCCAGGATTTGCACCCTAAGGTAACAAAGGCACCCTTGCAGGACTGGCAGATTGACCACAGGGCAATTAAGCCCTCCTTGAGTGATAGCTTGAGAATAATCCAACTTGGGCATTGCAGGGGAGATAGCTTCCCAAGAAGAACCCCTGCAGAGTCAACTACCTGTGCAGCAGATTGTCAAAAAACTAGAACAAAAGCAATGGATTTTCAGTGGCCGCCTGTTGTCCATACCACATCAGCAGAGCAAGTAGTCACCATTCTGCAGGGGAAAACCCAATTTTATCTAGTCATTAAAGCACAAACAGCTAACCATCTTGTTCTGCATATGGTGCTGAGTAAAAAACACTTTTTTTTTCATGGCATAGGTAGACTTAGGTCTTAACTCATTTTGTTTACATGACTTGGTGGATCTGGTGTCAGATAAGACCAGAGCCACTTACATTACTGTTTGCAATTCATCTCAGATATGGGTTTCACTTCACATGGAACAGTTCTCATGGGGTGCAGTGGCAGCAGGCCTCCTGGGTGGCTCTACAAGTGTATGCATTAATGCTGCTTCTCTACAGAATATGGGTCAGAGAGGGTAGCAGGCCAGAGGTATGGAAGTATTAATCTTCTGGCAGTGTTTCCCTTGCACAGTGCTTGGAGGGAGACAGAAGAGTCTCTGCTGTGCTACTTCTCCCCAGGTGTAATGTCTTACAATAAACACCATCAGCAATTCACCCACACAGAAAGCTGTTCCTGTGTTCAAACAATCATTCGTCTTACCCTCCTACACCACAGGAGAACAAACACATCTCCCTCCAAACCTTTCATGATTACAGACATATCTGCACTGCGACATACAGGTGCAACTGCCACCCATGCAGAAACATCCTTACTAATTTTAAAGTAGGTTATGTGGGTGACAGTCTAACCCCAACAGGGAGTCCTCCTGCATCAGCAGCCAAAGGCCACCGGCTACCACAGCTGGGCTCTATATCAACTATGATGTGAGCAGACAGAAAATTATCTTACCTACCAGATGAGTGATACAGATTGCTATTGCATCTCAGCTAGGATGCTCTCCACCAACCAAACTGCAAACCCTTTGTGTAGAGATGTTGTTTTTCATTGCATGCCTACCTGCTGCTTTCTGTTATGATATGATTTGCATTAACACATTACTCTTTGTTTAGCATCTTACTGGTAGGTCCTGCTGCTAAGTCTACTGATTTACAAGGACTCTGAGAGGGCTTGACCAAGAAAACCAGATTTTTTTTATGCCAGGCTACTGTAGATAGGCTTCATTCATCCTTACCTGATCCAGGGTTAGCTGCAGCAGTAGCTGCCCTGAGTTAGGAAACAGAAGTTTAAGATACTCAACTACAACTACAATTAGGAGTTTTACAGACAGACATAATCCTGTCAACCAGCTGGACTCAAACGGCCTTTGGACTCTACAGCCTCCAGTTTAGGGCTTGATCTCACTATCATTACTCAAAGAACCTACTCATTACAGACATTTGTTTTACTAGTTAGTCCTTCTCTGACAAACTTCTTCTTTGGTTAAAATGTCTTTTTACCAATAAGATCCTTACCCAAGCCAGGAAGGTAAACAGCTACCAAGTCTACAGCTGGTAGCCTCAGGAGTTAACTCAAAAAATAAGAAATGTGTGACAGGAAGATTCCATAAGCCTTAAAATAGCCAATGTTTATAAATATGAAAATTGTAGGTTTCACAGTGATTACACACATGACTTTGAAAGTGATCAGGAGTCACTCAAATAAAATTAAATCTACCCATTAGGATGCAGTCAAATCATACTTATTTTAGAGCTTTTGCAGCCAAGGGATATTCATCTTGGAATCTCATCAAAACCGTACTGCTCTTTCAGGCTCCAGTGCATTGCGAGGTTTACTGCATTTTTCACCTTAACGTATGTTAAATCAATGTGTGAAGAATCAGCAAAGCACCCCCCATCCCTGGCATCCAGCAGTCTCCAACTATCCGCTATGCCTCTCATCTTTGATTTGGCAAGGAGAAGGAGTCATATGTCTGTTCTCCAGACAGGTCCAGGTTTTCAAAGGGATCCAGCAGGTTTTTGAAATAAATATTTCCCAGAGCTTCATCAATTGCAGTAAGTATAAAACTGATAAACCTCAGAATTCAAAGCTCACAAAAAAACTGGGCCTGAGGACTACCAGATTTTTTTTTTTTTTTCATTTGAGCTATTTGGGCTTCAACAGGAACTTATTAGTTGATCTTTTAATAGGTGACATTTCTGGGAGCATTTGCTCCAATTTGAGAGGTAATTTGTATCAGCTGCTCTGGTTCCTGTTCCGTGACTCTGTTCCCCTCCCCTGCAGCGGGCACCTGAGCCGGCAGCTTTTATATGCGCTCTGAGGTAGCATGAGAGTGAAAAGGGGCACTTTTATATAGGATGAGAAAAATGTTTAACGTAACAGAATCCTGAAAATGTCTTTACTTATGCCTTTACCTTTACCAATGTAAAGAGTCAGACCTGAACACACCTTCTACAGAAAGGGGTACTGAATTACGCCTCACATTTTATACAAGACTGGGAAAACACTTTAAACTTGCAACAGTTTAAATGTCAGTGCCCTAAAACCATACTTACTTGGATGGCCTAAATAGTTTGTCTTTTGTACAATTTACCTAATGGTTTGCATTTAACAATTTGGATAGTTTTAAGTCCTGCTGCTCCCAGTGCTTGCTATTTGAAAGCCCAGGTTAACTTTACGCATTCAGCAAGAAGATCTTACAGGTTTGTTTATGCCAAGTGAACATCTTTTCCAGAAGGTTAAAGGATTACATATATGATTAAAGGAGTTGCTACATAGAGATGCTCCCTACATCCCCTCCTTTGTCCTGAGTCACTACCCAGGACCCAGTCCAAACTGCCTTTTTGTCAGGTTCTGACTGGAGTCTGCACAACCTCTATGGCCAGAGTGACCCACCTCACCTTCAGCTGAGCATCTGTTGGTAAGTCAGGCTTGAAGAGACTTCTCATAGCATGAATCGGACTGGAGCCTATGGATAAATTGCACCTATGGGCATCACAGACAGATTTATGTATGAGAGAGTTTCGGGACACAATTAAATCAGGGAGCATAATGTTCTCAAAAGACATAAGAGTCAGCTTGGTGCGACTGCTTCCTGAGCAAGTCTTGCGGGTCTGACTGCAATACTCAGGAAAGCAGCCAGGAGCTTCCTGTAGGTGTCAGAGTGACCTTACAGCAGTGAGGTGGCTCCTGGATGCAGGACCTGAGTCCTGCATGGTTTGGTCCCTTGTGTGATTTGGTCCCATGCTGATCTGCTTGCCTTGGCCTCATCCATAAGGGAAACAGTGCCACACTGCCAGGCCCCATTTCAAAGGAAAAAGCCAGCAGTAATGGCCCACGGTAGTAGAGATTTGGGCAAAACAAAAGTTAGGTTCCTGCTTACTCTGTCAAGCAGTCAGTCTTCCCCAAGACTGTTTTCATCCCAAATTTATATTTAAATATATTTATAGTAAATCTAAAAGTCAGTACAAGGAAGAGATTGTGCTAGTGAAATGCTCTTTTTTGAGGTAAGGCTGGGGATTCAGGGTTTGCACTCAGATTTATAGTAAAGCCACAGCAGGTTTTTGGCATCCTAGAAATGTCTGGATTTCCTCGTATAGGATGTGCTGGATGAATCGCTGCAGTTGGCAAAGATGAGCCATACATCACCTGCATATCCCAGCAGTATTCACACTTCAGAAAATCCTAAAACTCCTTTCAACAACATTTTTTCCCTTTAGGTCTTTTAAGCTGGGTAAGCTCAGCTTTGTTACCAGTACAGCTGAGTAACAGCATGTCCACCTGCTAAATAGCCACACATCTCCCTAGTTTTCATGTGTATGTTTTGTCATTCACAAGAAGGCGTGGGCACTCACATATAGTAGTACTAGCCTCAGCCAGATAAATCTGTGTGCCTGCTCCTGAGTGGAGTGAAGCCGCAGTTACTCCCATAGACACCCAAAGGCTGAACTTGGGCACACTTTTATGGGTATAGCTCAGGGAGACTAAGAAATCACCATGCTCTAGAGCTGGCAGTAGAATAGCATCACTGGCACTCCCTAGCACAGCTCTGATAAAATAAACCAGCTTAGACAAATATTCCTGTGACCCAAAACTTTTTTCCCCAACCCATGAGCAGGGTAAAGAGCAAGCATGCACACAGTTACATCAGCAAATCAGAGGGCTTGGGAAGAACAACCAGTAGCCACCAGTAGCAGTTTCTCAAGCCACCAAATGCTCAGCAGCAGCCTTCCTCTCTTCTCTGCTTTGCAAGCCCTGAGCAACTGCTTGCATAGCCCAGAGCAGTCTCTGGGTTCCAAACACAGCTCCAGAGGCAGCAGTTACCCCCAGAGCATGGGGATGTAGGAGACTGCGGCAATGAATAAACCTCAGAAGAAGATGGTTTCAGAAGGACATTAGTTGAAAGGTCACCTCCTGCTTCCCTTTATATCTGCCACCTCTCTGAGATGGTTAATAACCCCACTCACACTATTTCTTCAAAGAAACTCCCAAGGAGAAACACAAAACTGGAGAACCACATAAAGGGAGAATCAACGAGGTTTTATCTCACCTGTGAATGAGTTATATCTTTCATGGTCTGAAAAGAGCTGGAAGGACTTTAGATGATCACATGATTTTAATGCCTTTCACCGGAAGGACAAATATCTTCTGTAGTTGTTGCCATGATGATAAAGAATCCCAGAAGGGGTTTTGTATACTCTGTGGGTTGTACATTTGGTATTGAAAAGTTAATAGCATTAGGTGTGATGGATTATTTGAGTATGAAATATTCTTAGTTATAGTCAGAAGAAGAGCTGAGCAAACATTTGTGACAAAAAAATATAAGAGTCTGGTGGTGGGTTTTGGTTTTTTTCCCCTTCCCCCATCTGTATGAAATTTGCCTGTTCGGCAGCCAAGAATAGTTTTTTTGTCAGAGCTGAGATGTGAAGTGAGAGGCTGTGTGTGTGTGTGTGTGTGTGTGTGTGTGTGTGTGTGCATGGAGAAAGGAAAAGGGAGAAGCAGCTGCCTGCAGAGCTGGAAAGCAGCAGCTCCTAAGCTCTGCTACTAGCTGTCACCTTGGTCTGCTCAAGTGATGCACTACCTAGCAAGAGCCCTGAATTTGGATCTGTTCCCAGACACCTGGGTCCAAATCCGAGGTCTGCCAAAGACCTCCTGAGAGACCTTACAGAAGACAATCATTTCAACTAATCATGCTAAGCATGTGTTCAAGTGCTTGTTCAAGGCAAGCGTTGGAGAAAGAGGCTGCAGCATATGGGCTCAGTGAGAAAAGCCTGCTCCTGAATTATGTCAGTAGTGGATTTACTGGGGTGCAGGGGAGCTTTGCCCACTCTGGCCCAGCTGCCAAGTGTCCACATGCACCCAGGGATGTCTGCGTTAACGTTCCATGGAGATCAGAACCACGCCTACCCATGTCTGTTGCTGGGAATTGCTAAAGAAAAGCTGTAGCCTAGAAGGTTGTATGTACAACATCCCATAGTAACATTTGCCCAATCAGATGCCTATAACTGATTATAAGTTATGTAGATAATGTACCAGAGGTATTTTAAAACCTGCCTCTTGCACAGACAAAAACATTCTAGTAAATAGACTTATGGAAGCAACTGGAAATGGCAACACCTTTGCTAGTGTATATTTAAGTGTTTTGCAAATTGCTGTGTACCACACCAAGAACTGGACAGAGCTACTAATGGCAGATAGTGCTGCATGTTTTGTTTATCAATCAAGTGATGTGTAGCAAGATATATTTCATGAGTGTATTTTCCTAAGAAAAACCCATGTTTTCTTAAAAGGTCTGTTTTCCTTCCTTCCTGTTGTTTCTATTACAGCTATAATCCAGACTAGCTAATTTTGTCCTGTCGGTGGCTGTTCAGCTCTCCCATCTCCAGCTAATTTGGGTGTTTTTTTTCACAGTTCTCTGTGTATAAGGGTCTCTTTTTTCTTGTTTAAGGTGATCTTCTCATTCTTATGCAAATGGAACAGCTTGAGGCAGAATGATATCTTTCTTCAATTAATTTAGAAATTACATTTGTCACCATTAATCAATATTTCCCTACTTGTGGCCAACTTCAAGACATAGGCACTAAAGGCCCTTCACTTGTTTAGCATCTCTGGTGATGCAGAGCCAGTATGGTGCTCTGGGCTGCATAGCTCTATGCCTGGGAGAGAACTGCTATGCAGAACAGCATTATCTAATATCCACATAATATAGCCTCACATGACACTCTTGTTTCTTCACCACAGTCTACTGTGGGACAAAAAACGTGTATCTACTTGCTCAGTGCAGCCAGCAGCCTCTCCTCCCTTGGCTGGAGACACTGTCTACTGTGGATAAGAGCTGCAGCAGGCTGGAATGCCATCAAGTACCTTAAACTTGGGATGCTTCTCCTAGAACTGCACAAAGGGAATAATTAAGAGGCCTGGTTCAGACAAGTAATTTCTTCCAGGCTGGCAGAATCTGGACATTAAGATAAAGGAAGATCTGCTGAGCTGGACAATCCATTCTTACTGACCACGTTTTTTTGCTGTCATCCTAAAATTAGAAGAGAGATTCCTCTCTGGACCTGGCACATTAGCAGAATGTCACTCATTTGCCCCACTCATACTAGGAGAGTCCAACTGTGGCTATAATGAGCAAAAAATAATGTCTTCTCTTGGTTTTGTTTTACTAAATCAAGTTTAAATTTCCAACCTGATTAATTTATTTAGTGAGGCTTTAAAAGACCAACAAAACCAAAACCACACCCACCAAAAAAAATCAAACCAAACCAAACCAAACCAAAAAAAAAACCCCAAACCAAAATCCACCCAAATCAAGACAAAAAAACCACTATAACAACAACAAAACAAAACAAAACAAAACAAAAAAAACAACAAAGAAAATCAACCAAGACTAGGATGGTCCAGGAATCTAAAGTCACAAGAGAGGAATGTAATGGAAGTCCAAATATGAAGATTCTGATGTCAAAGCAAGACCAAATAAATCTGTATTTAAATGGAAAACAATCCCAGCTGGAAGTCACACTAGTGAACTCTGGACAGAGCCTTCCCTTCCCACATGCCACCTGGCTGGGACACTTCACTCCCTGTGACCCACACAGCCCTTTTCCCATTCTTTGGCACCTGCAAAGGGATTGGTTTATCTATGAGGGTCCCATATGGAGCAGCAATGCCTCTCAGGTGTTGGGCTCTGACAGACACAGGTGAATTCATACTCTGTTACGAATGCACAGCAATTTCTGGTAGAAATCAAAGATATGCAGGGTCCTTAACAGCCCTATCTTTGTGTTTGGAGCTCTGACACCACCATGTCCTTTTTTACTTCCTCAAATATCAGGATATGCAAATAGCAGTGATTGAAGGAATGCATCCTGGCCTGGGCATATCTATCTAATCCAGTCTGAGACGGTGTGCCTCTTCATTGGAGACAGGCCCAGAGCAAGGCAGGATTACTGAAGATTCTGATGTGCTCTTTCACCCAAGGGATGTTATTGCTAGAAGCCGTGCATTTTCTATCACAAGTTCTTAAAGCTTTTTTTTTAACACATCTCATTAAGTTTGCATCACCCACCTCTCCGTGTGAAGATGAAAAGCATTATTGTCCCCATTTCAGAGCTGGGGAAATTCAGGCATGAAGGGCTAAGCTTAAAGCAACCTTTCTAAATGGATACAGGAGGCTTTAGCAAACTCCTGTAAAGAACCTGGCTTTCCGAGGTTACAGGTCTTACAATTTTAGACTCAGATCATTTTTTTTCCTCCTGTTCAGAGTCCTGGCAGTCCTGTGAGAAATCTTATGTAAATACAGGTTGTAGCTGTTGATATAAATCACTGTAAATCAGTAGCTGACATCAAAGGCATAAAGTTGCTGCTTCTTTCCTAATGAATGGGCATTTCATACACCTGAAAATGCTGTGAATCACATCTCCCTGAAAGCCTGATCCCACCCCTCACTCTCCATGTAACTGGAGGCAGTCCTGCCCCCTCCCTGTATCCAGCCATGCAAGCTGTGCTCAGCCCTGCTGCAGAGAAATATCCTTTTGAAAGCTGCTCCTTCTCGTTCATGTATCTCATGTGCATCGCAGAGAAAAGGGCTTTACTGCATTGCATCTAACCATCCACTCATTCATAAGCTGATTTCAGCCCCACTGCAGGATGAAATCCTTTTCTCTTGTCCCTCCACCTCTCCCACTACTCTGCTGGCATCCCCCTTTGTATCAGTCTCATATCCTCACCATAGGCTCACCGTAGGGTGGTGGCTTCTCAGGCCCTGTCAGCATAGACAGAGAGGGAGAAAGGCAAACCAGGGCTGTCACCTTGGGAGCCAAAGCACAGACAGTCCAGTGCTTCTGTCTCTCCAGCAGCATGCCTCTGAGCCAGAACCTGTAAACACAACAGGAAAGTCTTCCTTAACTTGAAGGCACTCTGGACTAGGGCCCACCATCAGATATGTCAGTAATCAGCAACTGCAACAACAAAAGTCAAAATGGTTGCCAACAGTCATCATCACACTTCTTAATGTTACCAGTGGCTGCATGGGTGATCCCAGGGAGCATCCAGCATTTCCCATCATAAACCCCTGGGTCTATGCAGGGCTTGCAGGCGCTGCTGCCCTTCTCACCCTTGTAGTGCTCTGGTATGGACTAGTGCTTCCTTGGGAAACCATTGTCCTCATGGAGCAACACATCATTCATATTGTACAACCATCCCTCGTGCTCAGAAAGGTGCTTGTCTCCAACCAGCTGTGTTGATATTTCAGTCCAGAAACCTTGGCAGCACTGACTGAAAGGGTGAGTAGCTGTTGGAAAACCTTCCAGAACCTGTGCCGAATTCAGAGCCTGCTCCTCAGCAAGGGGCAAGGAGGGGCAGAGCAGAGGGAACACATCATATGAAGCCTGGGAGAAAATACAGCACAAGCTCCGGGCAACTGGGTTGCCATGGCTGAATAAACTAAATCTGGACTAGTGTGTGGCGAGAATAAACGCATCAGTACTCAGTGGAATAGGAAAGCTGTCCAGGTAGATCTCTTCTCCTTTTTAAGGCTGGACTACATGGCTTTGCTCCATTGACTCGCAGGACAGAAGTCTTTGATTTTTGAAGCTGATTATCTGGCTAAGAGATGACAGGAAAGAGAAGAGCAGTAGCTCTCAGCCCCCAGTAGCCTATCTAGGGAGTGAATGAAAGTGACAAAAACCTGCCAGCACGCTGCCTACACATGAAGAAATTCTGTTTCCAGTCCCCTGGGGGCGACTTCTCCTGAAAATCCCTTTCCTGGGAGGAAAAAAAAAATAATTAAAAATCACTCCATATATGTGTCTATATGTGATTTTTCTGCTTGATTTAGACCTATACAAACAATGACACTATGACAGTCATCATATTTGTGTCAAAGGAATGGGACAGCCTTGCAACTCTGGGCTGTGACAGACTGATACCTGGGATGACCCCGGTGCAGGGCGCTACCTGCAGTACCGACTACCCCACACGCTGTGGGCGCGATGAGAGATGACAGCTTTAATTGCTAACTGCAGAAACGGAGAGCATGGAGGCAGAGGTGCAAAGGAGATGCAGGAGGAGGCCATGCGTGGGATCTCCGCATCCTGCTCACGTTGTATCCCTGCCTCCTTTCCGAGACCGGGAGAGGAGCCCACAGGGAGTGTAAAATGCAACGGGAGGAAGATGGCATGTATTTCTCCTTCAGACACATTCCCCCTTGCAGCGCTAGGTGCAATTTACATATGAATGCTGTGGTGTTCTTCATAAGCAAGAATTAAAAGAACAAAAGGGTGCAGGAAGTGAAGGTAAGGGGAAGGGAAAAAAGACAAGACAGAAACTGGAGGTGGTGACAGGCACCCAGAGGCAAGGTTACCACTCAGAGTTATTCAGTGTTGTCCCTGCTGACATGCACTCCAAGGGTATAATTTAAGAAAGAGTTGTCTTCCCATGCTTTGTCCCCATCCTGCCTTGTCCCCTGATCTGTTCTGCCCTGATTTCTGATACACTTGTGCATCTTTCTAGGGTGGACACAATAGGCTGAGCTTTTCAAACCCAAGGAGAACTTCTCTTAGCACTGCAGCCCTCACTGCTGTGTATTACCTGCTTTTGCAGGAGACTGACAGCCACATGTACACTCAGGATGAAAAAATTAAATTGATTTGGAGAAATGAATTCGAATGGTGCCTTGGGACCTTTGTTCCCCAAGGTCAAAGTTAGCAAGCACACAGGCTAAGGTACAAATTCCCAATGAGGTACACACAGATCAGAACACAGAAATTCAGAAGCCTGTTTGACAGAAAATAAAACAATAGAACATGGCTGTGTGAGTGTACCTATTTAGTTAGGGAGTTCCTTAAAAGTAGTTAGTGGTAAAACGAGATTTCTACTATAAACAGAGAATCATATCTTTATTCAGTCTCTTGTTAATTTATTCAACATCCTCAGATTGCTCAACACTCAATTTTGTTAAATAGGGGCTAAATTCTCAGCAATTCCTCTGACAAAAGGGTCTCCAAAATCTGGAAGACTATCCAAATATAACTTTACGAATGTTACAGCCAGAACAACTGAGTCAAGATAGGAGTGTTAGAAAAAGAGAAAGAAAGTGTGAGAGCATGTGTGAGAGACAGACAGCTTCACTTTCTCGCAAGTGAAGTAAGGAAAATTATAACTCCTTAAGTTTTGTGTCAAGTAGAGCTGAGGTTCCTGCTGCTGGGTTTGGATCAGCTTGCTTTTCTTTCAATCTTCTCCTTTTTTCTTTCTCTTTTGCTATGTGCAGGACCTATATTTTTATGGAAAACTTACATTGTTTCTTATGGAGTCTTTTTAGATTTGTATGCATTAACTAGGAGGTTAGAAGCTCTGCCCAGGGCAGTACTGGCAGAGAATAAAAGGCTGTTATTCCTGGGCTGAGTCAGAGGGAGTGGTAGATAGCTTTTTCTCCTGGGGGCACAAAGGAGGTGTCAGGGAGCCACTACCTTGAAATCCCAGCCAGAGCAGGTTCAGGAAGCGCTAACAACTCTTCCAACCTCTCTCTGGGTACTGGGAATTGTCCACAAAAGGGACAGAAATTGAAATTAATATGCCAGTGTTTCTCAAGAAATGGAACTTGGTAACGTTTCAATTACTTAAACATTTCAAAATCATGTTTTCAGTTCTCATATTTCTTTTTTATTGAATTTTCCAGTTTTGTTATTTTTCATAGCTTTTAACTATGCTCTAATGTCAACATGTATAACCTTCACGTCAAGAAATAATGTGAAAAAAGTAGTGAAGAATCCCTAACAAAAAATAGTATTTTCAAATGCAATTCGACGTTTTCTGAAGTTAATTTTTTTTAATATATAAGTTTTCTCTTCCCACATCCTCTAAAAGGAATTTTACAAAATTCATTCAACTTTTATCCAAGAAATAGCAAAACAACAAAGAAACAAAACCCACAGCCACTGCGATGAAGTTTTCAATGAGACACTTCTGCCTAGCCTTGCTCACTGCAGTGTCTTTCTGAATGAGTGACAGGCCACAAATTATCTACAGAAATCACCTGCCAAATCATTTCAAATTAAGTGTGCAAGGAAACCATGACGTGCTCCCGAACAATTCAGAGAGTCACCTCTGCTATCTGCTATCTGTGATTGCCCAGCTCTAACGAGGGAGCTGCCAGCCGGCGCCATCTAAAGGGGAATGAAGCCTTGAGAAGGAGGGGAAGGCACTGGCAGGCTGAAAGTTCGGAGCGTTGGGTACATTGGAGCCCGACCCTGTGTTGCTGCCTCACTTGGAAGTAGGATAGGAGGACATGGAGCTAGTGCAGGAATCATAGCCTCGAATGCCTTCTTCTTCAGTTTCCCTAGTCTTCCCACAACCAGTAAGTGCAATGGGTTTCCAAGTCATTCAGTCCATTGCAGTCAATTAATCCGAGCAAGTCGCAAACCCCGTCTGCTGTCACAAGCCATTGGGAAGAGTTTCTGTAATCCTGCCTTTGAACTCCGCGGTTATTGCCGTTTACAATGGGTTTATTAGAGGCTTAATTGAATTGGTCCTGCTCGCAGTGCTCATTGCTAACGCGACGGCCATTAGTGGCTGCTAATGAGGGAATCCAGAGGATTAGTGCATCAATTATCAGGTTTGTTTTGGACCGGAGGGGCAGCCCACAGCGAGCTCCGATGAATTCAGCTCACAAGTGTGGCACAACGAGCATGCGGGAAGCCGATGTGCTCACTGGCTCCCGCGTCTTGGAGAGGCGCCCACTGCCACATCCCCGTGAGCTGGTCCTCAGCCCTGTGGGCGATCATCCTCATCCAGCAGTGGGAAGGACCAGCGCACCTCGCTGCCACTGGAGGAAGAAACAAGTGCTTTGGGCGAAACCGCCAAGAGAAAGTATCCAAAGCCACGGGAAAAGAAGAAAACGGGCCATAGTCTTTCAAAAAGAAACAATGTGTTTGCTAGTAATAACGGGTGGGGCCTTGTTTTCCATAATCAGAGAGCCAGAAAAATTGGTGTGTACCCCAAGTAGGAAAGCATATTGCAAGTGAAACAATACTGTGTGCACTGCAGTGTGCAGATCCTTACTCATACTTCAGGTAGGTGAACATCCCGACTTTAGAGAAGGCGGAACTCCTCTCCTAGGAGAGAGGGGGCTGTCGTGGGGGGAGGGGGGGAAAAGGGAGAGAGCAATAGTCTTCCACACTCGGAGGAGGATGCTATATGCAGCCAAGACCTCCCAGCAGGGAGGAGGCATCAGTCGCAGCCTGCCTTGCTGAGCAGCAGTGTGCTCTCCAAGCCCCAAAGCAGGGAAGCAGGGGGCTTGACTGCCTGGCTGTGAACAAGTGCTGGGGATGCAGCACAGGTCGGCTGGTCTGCGCCTGCCAGGACTACGGAATGCAGCTGCCCATCTGCTGCCTTGTTACACTGCCAAGCAAAAACAGGGAGGGAGATTTTTTTTCTGTTTTGATTTTTTTCCCTCTCCCGTCTCCCTTCCCCGCAGCTCATTTTTCTCCTGTGTTTCAGATAAGAAAGCGTTCATGAGCAGCGTTAATTATGTTCTGTGGAGGTGAATATAGGGCTGCTGGGCTGCAGCAGACAGGGTCTCTCAGCTCTTGTGCCTGAGGCAGCTCCTTTACTGCTCTGCCATGTGATATGGAGCACAAGGAAACCTTGCCACATGGAGCTGGAGTCAGGCTGCAGGATGCTTGCCTGTGCCCCAGCCAATGGTCTCCCATGCCATGGGACCCATGGATATTGCAGAAAAGAGGTCCAACAGCCTAATGGGTGAAGACTGTGAGGGAAGAAGGGACTAGTGAGGGAAAAAGCAAGATGATCATGAGGTGGGAAGAAGATGACACTAGAGGGATAAATTGTCCCTGTTGGGTAGCCCTACAGAAACTGAGAATCTGGTGATCCTTTTGCATTAAACATTTTCAAATGTGATGACTTTTCTTCCCCAGTCCCACAAACTCATTCCCTTCTCTTTCCCTGGCTTGTATTTGCAAAAAGAGACCTCTCTTGAAAGGTTACCTGAGGGGGAGGGATTAACACAAAAACACATCTTCTTCATGCTCCTGAGCTAGAGGAATACAATAATTGGGAGTGCCAACTAATTTGGGAGACAAAAAGGCAGTGAAGAGGATGACCATCAAACCACCAGTAAAAAGGACCAGCTTCAACCAGTTGTGCCAGTGAATGGAAGACCCCAGTAAAACGATGAGGAAGTGAATTTCCAGGAGATATCTTATTTCTTCACACAGTCCCGAGGAGCCACAACATGCAGGGAGAAAACTGAGTTTCTGCTCTGAGGGGTGCCAAAGCTAAGCAAGCCCTGAGGGGCAGAAGGAGGGCAAAAGCGGAGACCACTGAAGAGAGCAGCATTCTGGCAACGGGAAGAACAAGACATTACCAAATTTGGATCAAAATGACACTGGGAGAAGGGAAAAAAGCCTCTTGCTGAGGTGGAGTAGGCTAATCATTAGCTCTCCCGAGTGGTGGAGGGGGAGGGAGGCTGCCGGAGGAACCGGTGGGACGATTACTTGGGGACCTGAGGAGCTAACAAGAGCAGCTATTTCCATTTCAAATGGAAAGGCGAGAGGAGATCAAACACATTTCACAGTAATGATTCGGAGCCTTTCCCTGAACACTGAGCCACACAAACGCTCAGGGTAATTGAAGCCACATGCAGCTAAGATGGAGAAGCTAAAATCTGCACAAGGGAGCTGTGGGGAAAAATACCCACAAAACAAACATAAATTCCCAACCTGCAACAAACAAACAGCTCTGCAATTCCCTAGCAGTGGTCTCCCCACCCTCCAGTTTGCCTACTACAGGCGACCAAGAAGTGCTCTGCGAAGTAACACCACCCCACTCTTTTTACAGCTCCTCAAAATCCATGGACACTTATTCCCAATCCCATGGGTGAATGAGCCAGTGAAAAAAAAAATTAAAAATTGTTAGTAAATAAACATTTGTGTTAAACCTCTGTTTCAGATAGTTATGGAATAAGAATGTCAGTAAACACAAGATGAGCTTGAGATCTTTTTGCTTATTCATCCATTTTCTAAAAGGACTAAGGTGACTTCTGTTTTGAACTAGTGAGGAATACTGATCAACTGCTGGATGCTTTCATTCCCTGATCTGCTGCTGAGACTGCATTAAGTGTATTAAGTGGTAGATTGATATGGTCACATTCTTCCTATCTGGAAACCAGCCTGAGATCCACCAACCTACTTCAGAGGGAGGTATCTGTTGCCATTGTCATCAATACCTTGGGATTTAAAAACCTGTCAGTTCCAAGGTCATCAACACTGATTACCTTACCCAGCCCTAGATTTCCAAATGCCATCTAAGAGGAAATCTGAGTTCCAATCCCATTCAGGAGCCTTTGGACAAGGGAGAAAAGTGTTTCCATGTTGCAGAAAAGATGAAGGTCAGGTTTATTTAGCATAAAATGTAGTGTGATTTTTTATTCAGTTAACCCAAACTTAGTAATGTCTGCCCCACGTTTGAAGTACTTGCCTTAGAAACAACCCACAATGGTATCAAGCAACTCAAAAACTCAGCCCTTTCTCCTTCTCCAGTCACCTTGACCAAACTATGTCAGAAAACTAGGGCTTTTCACACTGGTACCAGAGCCAGGAGCACCTTCATAGAGAGGGATAAGACCACTCTGCAGAACACTGGGTCTTTTCTGCAGTTGGAGACAGAAACCTACGAGCCTCATGCTACCATTACTTAACTTATGCACAGCAGCAGGAAGAAGAGGGAAAGCAGTTTCTAAGGTAACCGCACAGCCAGCGCCTTGGACTGTGCAGAACACAACCAGCTGCTGGGAACAGCTGGGAGGCAATGGACAGCATGCAGGTGAGTGCTGTCCCTGGCAAGAAGCTCCATGAAGCACCAGGAAGGCATGATGCTGCACTGAGCCAGGTGAAGGAAAGATCCTGCGTAAGCCGTGCTCCAACAACACCATCCTGCAGGGACCAGGATGTGGGAGCACATCACTGTGGAGACTTGCTGCAAATCCCACATTGTTTCCTCCCTCCTCCAACCAGGTTCTGAAGGCTGCTCATCACCCCAGCTGCCTGTCTCCTTCCCCACAGTCTCACACCGAAGATTTGCCTCCCAAGAGATACTTTCAATCCTTGTAGCCTGTCCTTCTCCAAGGGTCAGCTATCATGGCAGTGAGAGACAAGAAGTCTGCACAGACAAAACAGTTCCACCTCAGGGTTAAGGTGTGGCAGAGCCTCATAGTAACATAGCTGAGAGATCTCCAGGTCAAACCAGTGGCTCTCCTCTCCTTGATGTGGCCTGTCCCTAGTACTATTCATAAGAGTTAGTTGTAGGAGGAGTTTCAAACCCGCCAGAGCTGACGTGCCTAGAGATGGGGATCCACTGCTCTGAGCTGAGGCTCGAGACTGGTATGCATGAACCAAGATGCAGGTCTGCATAGGTGCTCTGGGGATCAGGCCGTGTCTGCACCCGTATTTTATGTGGTTTAGAGACAAGGCAGTGAGCACTGATAGCCCCAAGGAAGTCTGGTCCCCCGCTATGACCAAGCACATTGTGGATGCAGTTTGCTCCCGTCTCCAAGGGAGGTCACCCAAACCACCAAACACCAGCCTGCCCAAGATGGTGTGAGTTTTGAACCCTGTTCCAGGGTTGAAGTTTCTGGCTCTTGGTGTCATGAGAGTTTGGTCTGAGCCTAAAAAACTCAGGTAAAACTCACAGCTGAGACACAAAGCACTGCTGAAGTGGACATGGAGCCGAGTTGCAAGGGATGTCACCAACACAGAGGAGCCTCAAAGCCCAGAAAAGGGAGGGAGAGAGGGGATGCACAGATGTGCTGTGGGACTGTGTGTAGGGGACATGCCAATGCCCAAAGCATGAACCTCTGTAAACAAGGATGTGGGTGAGAGAGTGTGCCTGGGGCACAGGAGGGGATGAAACAGCCCCAGTGGCTCTCAAAGTAAAGCAACACACAGTATGTAGTTCTCCTCGTGTACAGACTACATTGGACTCCACAGAAACCCCTTTTGCAATGCGGAGCCCTGAACACCAGCAATCCTGGAAGGAAGAGCCTCCTTTAGCATCTGCAGCATATAGACATGTGTGTATGTGTGCAAGCCAGACCCAGGTGTGAACCCTGTGTGTGCATGTGTCCGTTCAGGGTAGACAGAGGTACACAACACACATAGGTGTTCTGTGCCAGTGAGTGAAAGCCCAGACACTTATTTCGGAGTCCATTTGGTAAAATACGAGCAGCAAAGCCTCTGCCTGTGCAGTACACATGAGCACCTCAGCCAGCTGGCAGCCCCATCTTGTGCTGCAGCCAGCACCAACGCAGCCTTGCCTGATATTGAAACCATTACTCTTCACCATTCCCTCACCCTGTGCTGCCTCTTCATCCCCCAAGAAGCTTGAAGCTAAAATTATACACCTGAATAATTATTCTGTGGCTTGAAAACAATATTCCTCCCTTACCACCCTTTCCTTTGACATGTGTGTTTAATATCAAATTATTTATAACCCAGCCTCGCGGTCAAGCTTTTAATAAAAGAGCTGCCAGAGACTTTTAAAAGCCTCATATTCACTTGACTAGCCACATTATGCTGAGTAAGGGCTGCAGGGCTTTAACGGAAGGAGTCTTGCTGCTGAAAATCCCCCCAGTCCTTGTGCGCACGTGTTTTACTCACTCACAGTGTCTCTTGTTCTTTCCATGTCATTTGTTCTGTCTCTCCTCCCTTCCCCTATCTAGATCTGTAGTCCCTGCCTGGCTATCATGAAATTACTGCCAGCACTGATGTCTACAAATAAAAGAATGATTAAAAAGGGATTCTTCAATGCCACATGGATTTTTCCTTCCCTAGAATTATGCATAAGCAAAAGAGAGGTCAGATAAAGGAAGGAATGGATGCTTTAACCCTCCCTGCTTTCTTCCTCAGCTTTATCTGCTTCTTTTCACTGTACTAACGTTTTCCTTCTCCAAGAGTATATATGCACATACATATATATTCCTCTCCCTGTTCAGCATGTAATATTGATGAATTCTGCTCCCCTAAATGAAGGTTTGTTGGAGAAGAAGCCTGCAGTTCATCTTCAGCAGGAAGAATGCAAATGTGTTGAAATCCTAGGAGGGATGGGACAGCAAAATACAAGGGCTGCTGCAGCAGCTGCTAGATCATGTTTGATTCTGTGCACAGGCAAAGACAGCAGCAGGGCAGAAAAGCTGCCCCGAGCAGCACCAACCCTCTTAGTTCCCCAAGCAAGAGGCAAAAACATGCTGTCCAAATAGGAAGCTTATTTATACAGAATTTATGCCTTGAATTATAGGGCAGAGCAAAGCTACTGTTAGCACAGATGTAAATCTGTGGCCAGTGAAGCTAAAAGGGAGCTATTCCAGATTTACACTCCCATCAGGGGGGTTTATACATATAGTTTTCCACAGTGCCTTCTGCCGTCCCAGGCATCACTGCACATGTCCAGCTTTCATGGGTTCTGTCAGGAATAAAGCATGCATAACAACTTGGTAATCAATCCCCTCAGGGTCTGATGTAAAAGACTTGCCCCCAGGGGATCTGAGCACTTGGAAGAAGAAAACCAACAACAACTCATAACATTTAGGGAGCTGTGCTTTTCTTTGCATCCTCTGAGGAGCAAAGCTATCATGCCTGTTCATCCCTGTATGTAATTGGACTCCGAGTGCCAAGTGAGGAACATAAAAGAGGTGAGGATTGCACACAGACCTCCAAGTGAAGTGCTGTGGCTGTTCGTAAGCATTTGGCATTCAGGTAGGAAGAGGTGGAACTAGGAGGCCTTTAGTATCCCTGCATCTGTCTGATGTCCCAGACCACAGCTCTTGCCCAAAAGAGCTACTGACCCCTTTTTAAATGCTCAATCAACCCCTGCATCTGAGAAGGTAACCTATGTTCTCCATTAGGGGCAGAGTGGTCAGGATTAGGCAAGATGAGAGTGAGGGAAGGCACAAGTGAGAAGGGGTCAGGTGCCAAGGATCTTTTCCCAGTCTTCCAAGTCATTAAATCACCCTGGTTTTTCCCAAGTCATGGAATCACAGAATGGTTTGTGTTAGAAGAGTTGCCTTAAAAATTGCCTTAAAAGCAGTTCCAACCCCCTGCTGTGGGCATAGAAACCTTCCAGGGTGTCTCTAGATCAGGTTGTTCAAAGTCCCATCCAGCTTGGCCTTGAACACTTCCAGGGATGGAAATATCTTCTGATGCAGAGAGGAGCATAACAAGAATTTCCCAAGCTCTAATGCTATCAACACCTTGAAATTAGCCCTGCACTGGCACCCCTAAGCCTCACTGCCATCTACACTAACTGTCTTCATTTTAAAGTGATTAAAAACCTTGGAAAATCCCTTTTGAAAGTCCCGCAGCCAGAAGCCAAGCCCAATGAAGCCAACAGGAGCAACAGCAGCTAACCAATGCTTGTTGCACGCCTCAAGTGATCCTACCAAACCTACTGCCACACTATCTGCCCCAAGAGCCACAGCACCTCTGCTGGCCTTGCAGACATCTACTGAAACCAGATGTACTGGGGGATTTATGAGGGTTCTCATGAGCTCTGCTCAGCATCACACATTCCCTGGTCACAGCCAATCCAGGGAAAGAACTATAAATCCCATTTCACAGATAGAAGGAGTGACGCACAGAAAGGTGGACCATTTCACAGTCAAATCCCCTATCCAGATGCCTACTACCTTGGTTTCCCAGAACCTTCCCAAATCCTTTGGAGCAGCCCAGACCCCTTACAATGTGCTGCTCCCACGCTATGACTTGTGGTGATGGAGGGTGCCCATTGCTTCCCCTCCTTCTCTGTGTACTGGCAGCTGAATGTGTTATTTTTGTCCCCAGTTCAGAAAGCAGTTTCATGCATCCCACTGTGTGGCTTATCTTCTGCAATTAGCACTTCCCGCCATATCTGATAGGAGAGAAGGGCTCAGCTGCCCCCGATTAATTGCGGAGTATTTGCTTTCTTTTCCACTTCTGTGGCCTGGAATTAATTAGTTTATCCCTCTTATTCCTTTCATGGGCCAGAGCGTTCTCCTTTTTTGCACAATTATATATAATAGCAACGCTCGAAATCCCCTGGGGAACAGTTGAGAGAGGCTCTCAATGGGGAGGAAAGGAGCCTGAAAGCAGGGAGATTACTAAAGGTCATATGTCCTATAGCTTCCCTGTGGTCTTAAAATACATATTATCCTCTGACTCCAGCACAAATTCCTTCTCTGCACCACCTACCTTGCTGCCTTCTCCAGGTTTTTCAGTGAGTTAATGCCTGAACAGCAGAAAAAGCTTGCAGACCTAAATCTCAAGTGTGAACAAGGCACACAAAGATAGGCCCCTACTTGGTTGGACACCTTCAAGTGTTGCAGAAAACACAGACCTCACACCCCAACAGGGACAATCTAGAAATACTTGCCTGGCCCCTATAAGCTACATAGTTATAGGAACATTGTGTCTAATTTGGAGGAGATACTACAGTTTAGATGCAGCATTTAAACAGTCTCTGGCTGAAGAGGATCACTCCTGCGGCTCCCTCAAAAACCAGCCAACAGCATGCTGCTGACTTGGGAGAAAGGAATTAAGAATAAGATTCCTGAGAGAAGAACAAGAAGACCATGTCCAGTCCATCCCTTCCAAATGTGCATAGCACTGGAATCACTGTTCACATCCCAGCTTTATTTTCCTAAACAGTAGTGTAAATCAGGAATAAATGATTACCAAAGCACAGTTAATGAAAACAATTCTTGATCCTTTGGCCAAAAGGAGAAGACTCTTTTTTGGTATTTTTTTTATTGAGTATCTCCAAACCAAGTCTTGTCTAGAAACTGCAGCCCTTGGGGAACAGTATGCGGGGCAGTCCTTCACCTAGCATGGGGAAAAATGAAGGCATCTGAGAAGGAGTGAGGCAGAACTTTATCCAGTTTGCAAACTGGCAGTAGATCCATTTAAGCCCACATTGACTGAGGTTTATAGACCCATAATTGTTATCTTCCTTCTTATCTCATTCACACACATCATTAGGCAATTTGATCTTTACAGTCCACAGCACCTGGGCCACCTCACTTACACATCTCTTTAAGCTGGGCCTTATGCCTCAGATAGCTGTATTTGAACTATCACAGCCTGAGTTTCAGGATGGTTTTCAGGTGTCAAGGTTCCTGTGCATTAAAATTTCAGTACTATCTCACTTGAAGATGTGGCATAATGATGCAGCCAGGATGCTGCCCCCAGCTCTCAGGCTGTCAGGATGAGTGGTTTCATCTGGGATGGGGAGGGAGGGATTCCAGGACACTTACACTGCCAAAAATTAGGCAAGTACTTGTTTTCCCACCAGAATACTTGCAGAGCTGAAACTATTCAGCTTTGAATCAAAGAGCAGACAGCAGGTCAACTCTTATGGGTGTAAAAGAGATGGGATGATGAGGCAAGACAGTGTGCCTAAGACCCTACACCGAGTTCTTTGAACTGACATTTCTCTCCCCCTGCTCCCTTGCCTCTTGTCTCTACCTTAATTTGGTTGTCTTAATTATTAACAGTGCCTAGTTGTCTCCCCTACAATCCTTTCAGGTAGACTAGAGGTGATAAAACCTGTGAAAGGCAAAGTCTCTGCACTGCCTGAGCTGCAAATCAAGAAGCAGATGAGGACTGCAGGCAGGGCATCACAGCATCTCCTGCAGCTTTCCTCCCCTTCCGTTCTCTCTTTTTCCTTATCCTGATTTGCAGCTCTGCCAGTTCTGCATCACAGACCCCTCTGAACTTTCTCTGCAGGCAGGGTGTGAACGGAGCACAGCCATGCCTGGAAATCTGTAACTACGCAGAGATATCTGTGTGTCAAGGAGAGGGAAGTGGGTCAGGGGCTGGCCGTGCACACAGTGTGGAGCTAGGAAATGTGAGCATGCTAGGTATATTGCACACACCCCTGCTATTATTTGAATCATGGCCTGTACCCTTCAGTATATACTGCATGCTCCAGAGAGTATCTGCTGAGCAAAAGTCATTAATATACAAAAAGGAGGGAGTTTGCTTTAAAGCAACTGTATATATCCATCCAGAGCGTGTATTGCAGTGAGTGAGTCATTTCAGGAGAACTGGTTGCATCTTTCTCCTTGGAAAGGCACCTAGGTGAGCACTGGTAGGCTCTCCCTTGATTCAGCATGGTGTTGGGGGAACAGGCATTTCTTTAGTCTCAGAATCAAAAGGATTAAAAAACACCCACAGCTGTTTCTCTCATCCATTTTTCTGGGGAGGACAAGGTGGCATAGTTTCTCATCTTACTCTAGAGGGAGTTTTTCCTTGTTCTGATGCTGTGGGGCACAACTGGAGAAGATGAATCTGTTAATGGGGAGAGCAAGTTTTGCCAGTGGTTTGTTGAGGGGTCCAGCACAGTCTCTGTCCTACAGTAACATATGTGTTGCAGTCTTCAGTAGCAGACACAGAGGAGAGACCCTTTTGCTTCCCTATACGAATTCCTATTTATACAAGATTTTAGATTGATGTTCTGGTTCTGCTCCTTCAACACCTGCATCATCCCCCAGCCATGCTCTGCTGGTGTAAAATGGTCACTGCCTTTACTTGGACAGTGCTACGTCATTTACACCTCCCGAACCTTTAAAACTCTCTCTCCTTTATAATTAGAGGTGGAACTGACCTCTTATGAAGAGCTCTGCTTAGTCTTATATGGCAGGAATGCAAAACTGAGAAATCTCTTCACCCCTCCAACCCTCCCTGTCCCCTCCCGGCAAACGCCCCTCCTCCTGGCACCTGCAATGCGATTCATGCCCATGCACCAAGGATTGTTCTTTGTTTAACCTTAACAATAATCTGCAGCTTTACTAAGGTAGCACTCACAGAAGTGACTTGAAAACAAACCAATAAACGTCTCTATTAATTACTTGGTAAAGCTTTTCATTTTCTATTGCTTTTTTTCACAGTTCTGAGTAACAGCAGACAGGGAAGATATGCAACATACTGGCTTTGAATGACATGGAAAGCCAACTCCTGCTCATGACAGCTCATTTAGGTTTGCAGAAGCGGAGCCCAGAGACACATGCGTTCCTGCATGCCAAATTGTGAAAAGGCATTTGCAATTGCTGAGTGCCTGTACAAACCAAGCATTTTACATGAGCAAACATATTTATTCAGCCTCATTTGAATGCAGAGCTGCCATCATTACATGCATAAAATAAGCATGCAATATCCTCACAAGACCCCCAATGGTGATGGAGTGCAGTCCCCAACTTCCTAACAGCAAAGTCCTGGGATTTCAGTGCCAAGCATTGCTAAAAAAGAAGGTTAGAATCCTATCAGATCCCAGTTTGTTTTTACGCACTGGCGGCCTCAAATTCTCCCCACTGGTTTCATACAAAGTGTTGTACTTTTTGCTTACTTCTGCACATGTCTTTGCTGGGTTTCCAGACATTATTAAACATCTGTCACAATCCACCCCAGAGGTAGCTGCATTTCAGCTGTGGCTGAATGATTGCTTTGTATGTAGTCTTCAAAGCAGTGAGTGATTCTTCAAGATGACAGGTGCTGGGCATGTCAGTCATTTTCATTAACATAAATAAGATATGTTTCATTTTAGTCACTCTAAAATCATTGAGTCATTTATTGATGTCTCAGTAATTTATGAGCTCTGTATCTTGGCTGGAAACCTACCAGCGTGACTGGTTGCAGAAAGAAATGGGCACAGTACAGAGATAGATCTCGGTTTAGCTGAAGTTCAACTATTTCTTCCCTGGGTCAGAATGTTAAACAGACCACGGTGATGAGGCTTGGGAACCTTTCACCTGCAGTTCATACAGTTAATAACAAAATGCCACTGCAGTGCCCACTGAGAAATGCTGTGGTCATTTCTCATGTTCCTATTGGTGCTATGACTTATCATGGGAATCCAAAACCTAAATCCAATTACTATTTTTGCTAGCAACCCTAGCCCAGAAGGCAAAGGACCCACTAGAACAGAGAATGAACATCCTTCTTGCTCCTAGAAATGGGCAGCCAGGGGAGGTGCATATGTTATCTTTGTTCTGCTGCAGCCAGGACTTTTGTCTGGAGGGGTGATGAAAGGGAAATGTGAGTCTCCCAGGGTGTCAGTCAAGCACTCTCATCAGTCTAATTTCAGACAAAAACTTTAGTAGGCAAGAGAACTGAGTGGGTTCAGATGAGCTCTGGAGAGGCACCCAGATTCACTGCTGATGAGACAAACCAAAATGGGATGCCAGCTTGGCACAGTCCAGAGAGAAGGAGCCCTTCATCCTCAACACCACCTCAGCAGCCCTCATCCCAGTGGTGGGATGGAAAATTTGTCAAAAAAACATGCCCAGACTCAGGATCTCTCACACTGGCCTCCCTCTGTCATACGTTTCAGATCCTCTCTACTCTCAGAAATGCCCAGCAATTTGTCATCATGAAACCAATGAGAAGAAAAGTGGAGGAATCATGACCTGTACAAGAGTCAGCCAAGCAAGGTGTGATTCTGAGAGTGCACACAGCCACTCCAGCTCTTCCCACAGTTTTTTCCTGGGACAGGAGAAGGAGAGAAGTTTAGGTATAGGATGCCCAGAGCTCACACTTACATTTCTCACTTCCCCATCATCTCATCTCTTTGGCACCTCACTGCTGGGAGAGAAACAACTTTAAAAAGAGGTTTTATCAAGCCCAGCAAGGAAGAGAAATAAAAGCAACCCAAAATGCAAACAAACTTCTGTGCCCCTTAATCTCCTTCCTTCTCTCACCTCTATTTCTTTCCTTTCCCTCTTGTTTCTATCATGTTTCTTCTCTCTTCCCTCTCTTATTTTCCCTCTCCATCCTTTCCTGCTTCTTTCAGTCTTCTTCCCCAGGTTTTCTCCTGGGAATTCCCATAGGGATCCTACTCTGCCCGCAAAAACATCTGGCTCCTTTAAACTCTGCTTTTAAAAAGGTGTCATCAGTGTTTCTGTGACCAGTCAGAGGGACTTGGGCATCACTGCTTTACCACTGCTGTGCCATACCACCTCTTCCAAACAACCCACAGGAACTGGTAGCTCCCACAGCCCTGCACTCACCCAGGGACCCTTGGCCCTGGAGCAGAGGGAGGACATGGTCCTGTCCTCACTGCAGAGTTGTATCACACCTGGGGATGATGCTTTTTAGCGAACATCCTCAGGAGCTACCATTCACTGCCTCTGACACAGGGTAGTCCTTCATTCCCTCCAGCTCCAAAACTGTGTCTCTGTGGATGACCCTTGTGCAGGCTATAGATGCTTAGGTGCTGCTCCATCTTCAAATGGGAGCCATCAGGAGCCCCGACTTTAGAGGGCTTATGTCCCAAAACTTAAAGACCCTACTCCTCCTTGCTCCAACCTGAATGTCACCTCTTGGGATGCAAAACCAAGGCTTGAGGCTGGAATTGTCAATTCTGTGTTTGTCAACTTGTCTCCCAGGAATGTTAATGATCTTCCTGCATGGCCAACAGCCTTCAGGAGTAAAATACCTGATGTGGAACATTAGGGCTTTCATTGATTTACTTATAGTGCTTCCAGGCAGTAAAGTTCTCTTGGTTTTGACCAGTTAATTGCGTTTTCCAGGGACATTTTTTCTGTTTCTCTGTTATGTGTCACTGGGATGGTGATGCTGTAGCTGGGTGGGCTCACACACAGATGGGAAGACAGGTGGACTGGTAAACATCAGCTGGGGGTCTTTTAGACAGGCTGTGGTGGAAGCCATGTGATTGCAACAAACAGCACAGTTTTCCATGCAATTCAAGCATGCAGCATGGTGGTTCCAGGTGACTGCAGCAGATCACTCTGTAGCAGTTCAGCTGCCAGTAGAGCCATCCATTGCTTTTGAATCAAGGCTCTATAGCAAGCTACCTGGTCTGCTAACCCTAGCAGAAGTGCAGCTGCATCTGGTGGCACTGGAGCAACAGCCCAGCAAGTCTGGCTGTGTCGAGCTTCTTTGGCTAGTGGAAAAGCTGGGCAGATGCACTTTCATGGTGATGATAACTGAGATGTTTTAACTCCCATCTGTGATGAGTTATTAATATCCACAAAATTAGTTATTACAGCCCAGTGATCAGCAGTAACAGAAGATGCTGTGGTATCTCTAGTACACATTAATATCTGCCCTTAGTCAAATAAAGCAACCCCTCTGTGTGAAAGCAATGTATATCACGCTGCCAGATGAGTTTTCCCAGGCATCTGAAAGGTAGAAATGCAAGCAGCACACATGCATACAGCCCAGCATAGGAACACTGAATTGTTAAAGGCATGTCTAAACTTGTCACAGATAGGACAGTTCTCTGAACCCAGGCATTATTGCTTTCTGTATCTTACCTCCTCACAAGATGTACTGAAACTCTTTCTCACTGAGCACAATACAGGAGTCAGAGCTGACATTTGAAAGCCGAGGTAGTTGTTTAAATGCAAAAGACAATAAATCTATACCAAGCCAAAAGGCCAGAACCATCTTCCCATATCTGGAAAAGGGTATCTCTAGGCCAGTCTCCAGAGGGGAATCTAGTCCAACCCCTGCTGAGCCACTGGCATAGCTGCTTGGCACTTTAGACCTTTTGTTTTAATTTTTGAATTTGCTTTTATTTTAATTTTTTAATTACCCTTTTTAACCCTATTTAACAGGTTCTACTGAAACTCTCCAGACTTCTTGACACATTAGGAGTCCAGTGTCAGCTCATAGGGTTAAAAAGATGTCTGTCAGAGCTGCCTGGGCTACAGGAGGAGGTGAGTCTGCACCCAGGTCTCACACCACGCCCAGTACCCAGCATCAGGGTCTCTGTCCCTCCATGGCCACTTGCAGAAATCCAGACTCAAGACTGTGGCTTGTTCCCTTCTTCTGCCAGTGTGTTTGAAGGTGGAGAGGAGAGGCAGCCCTGCCATCCATGTTAACCGTGACTCAATGTGTTATTTCTGGCAGTCACTCCACAAGATATTTTTTTTCTACATTAAAATTCAAGAGCCCAGGAAGGCAGCTCAGGGCTAGACTTCAGGATGGTAAATCCTGTAACTCAGAGAAATACACAAATGTATAGCGGAATATATATAAAAAAATTAAAAGGCTACCCTATTCTTACTCTGAAAACCTTTCAATGGTTCAGGATATTATTTAAAAAAAGAAAGACAATAACTCAAATCTCCAAAGACTCCAATCTCGACCAGTCCTGTGCTGTACTGATGTATCTTCCTAGGACTGGCCTTTCAAGTTGCCTCCCTATGACTGTCATCCATGCCAGTGATGCCGCGGTGGAGCCGGCTGCACTGAGTGTCCTGACAGAGAGGATGGGCACCCATGTCCCTGCCACTGGCCTCTGGACTGCACCACAGTGACTCAGCTGCCTGCACATCTTCATAGAAGAGCGAGTGCTGAGGCTGGGGCACACCTCTCTGAGTCATGGCCCTGTCCCAGGGTGACTCAGAGGAGGGTACATAACCCTTTTTTTGTTTGGTTGTTTTTTTCTCAGCCATTTTCCAGGTGAGCCACTCAGCCCTCAAATACAGAGGGTGCAAAGCTCACACTAGTTGTGCAAAGCCTGGGGTGTAGTTGAAGAAGACTGTAGGGCCATCATTGTACTTGGGTCAATGAGACTGGATGTGGCACTTAGTGCCATGGTCTAGTGACCATGGCAGTGTTGGATCAAGGGTTGGACTTGATGATCTTGGAGGTCTTTTCCAACCCACTTGATTTTATGATTCTATGATTCTATGGTTCTATGATTCTACGTGATGACCCCTGATGGTCAACAAGGTTGGGTTGCAGTGTGTGTACTTCCCATGGGATTCCTGAGCACGCAAGGTTCCCTTGGTCCTATTCTTCCATGCCTCAGTCACTCCATACCTCCTTTAGATCTTGTGAAGGGGAACATCCACCTCTGCGAATTTTACTGACCACTCTACACTGGTAGCCACTTTGCAGAGTTTAGCCTGTAAGTGGGTTTTACCCCATATCTCCAGGCAGACCCCACATTACCCATTCCTCTTCCAGCTGCCCTCAACACATGCCAACACATCCCTGAGGGTCCACGGTGGCGGCGTTTGCCCATGACATGAAGACAGTCTCCTCTTTTTTCAGCTTTCCTGCCTCTTCCTGCTCCTCTCTGGCACCTCAGCCTGGCCTTGACAGTGCTTCCCCCATGGCCTGCAGAGATGTGGCTGATCTTTTAGAAAAGCCCAGAGGTGGGTGGAGACAAAATAAGGCTCCTGGAAGAGCTATGCGGTAAGAAGTGAACACTTCTCACAGATTCAGGGCAGGTCAGAGGTGCCAGCAAGGTGGAGGAAACCTTGAAGAAGAAGTGGTAATGCTCTGCTGTTTTGCCCAGCCGTCTTTCACAGACAAGTCGGGTCCATTGCACAGGTCATGCACAGGAGAGAATGTTGCTGTAGGGAAAGCAAGGTATGCACCTGAAACATGAGACCTCAGGAAACTGGGATCTGGGGATCAGCCTCCAGGCTTTGGTGCTTTACAGGGTGGCACCTGGCTGTAAGCCCTTCTGCTTGCTCACTTTGTGCCCAAGTTCTTCTCCCTCCCTCTCTCTTATTTTTCTGCTTTTCTGGTCAAGTAGGAGCTTCATTGTGGATTGGCAAG
Source organism: Pachyramphus minor (assembly GCA_013397135.1). Classification (NCBI taxonomy): domain Eukaryota; kingdom Metazoa; phylum Chordata; class Aves; order Passeriformes; family Tyrannidae; genus Pachyramphus; species Pachyramphus minor. Next base: position 372,749 of record VYXB01010745.1, on the reverse strand, counting down.
GGCTGGAGCTCTGGCTGAGACCACGGGGGCAAGGAGCAGAGAGCACAGTGGTGGAGACAGGTGGTGACTCCAGATGGTGGGGAAGTGACTTTGTGGTGGGGGGCAAGAGTAGGGGAAAGGAAAAGCTGGAAGGAAGCAGAAGATGAAGAGATGGGTTGGAACAAGTTGAATGAAGAATCACAGGAGAAAAAACCTGGCTGTCCAGCTGGGTGCCACACACTTACTCTGCCAGTGACTGCTCTGTGTCTGCAATGTTTTAGTTAATGTTTAGGGAATGAAAGATGTGGAAGCTTTTTTTTTTTTTTGTTAATAACAGTCATCTATTTATAGGCTGTAAATTATACACCATGAACATTACTCAGAGACAAGACATTATTTTGCTGCCAACTGGGAAAAGGGAAGGAAAGAAAATAAAAGGAGACAGAGAGAAGAGAGAGGAAGACACACAGAGAGAAAGCAATGAAGCTGTGAGCTTCTGACCCCCCCTGCACCTCATGCATCTACAGCGAAGGGCATGTCATGTGAAACACGGATGACACTGAAGAGACAGAAAGAGATGTACAAAGCCAACTGCAGGAGCCCAAGTCTTTTCCTTTTTTCCTGCCATAGAAGAATTGTGTGGGACCATTTCTGAATGAGTTAGAGCATTTTCTAGTGCTACTTTTGAGTGCCAGAAAAATGTATTATGAAAAATGTTGCACAGGAGCTGATGGCCTTTGGTATCTGGCACTGTCCTGTCTGTTACAGGCACGAATGCATGGGTCACTTGGCAGGCTTTCCTGGCGCCTTGTCAAGCAATTCCAATGCTTCAGAGAAATACTTTACCATTCTCCCTCTCTTTTCAGCCTCTTCTGGTTTCCCTCCAAGCCGCTTCCCTCCTTTTGCAATCACATATGCACAGAGAAGGCATTTGAACACGAATTCTTCTGCCAGAGTTAGAAACCAAATCACGCTGTCTCCCTTTGCTGTCAATAGAAAAAGGAAGAGAAAGCAATTTGCCTACTTGATCTCCCCATTAGTGATGAGATGGCCTTACAATATTTGAGTATAATACTTAAGTATCTAACACTAATTGAGACAAGCTTAGGCTTTATGAGAAATGCAACAAATTGTTTCCATCAAACTTGCTGTGTACAGGGTGAAAACATTCAGGAGTAGTCCTGGTCCATGGCAGAATAAGAAAGATTTATTTTTAATGCAACCGCTGATAAACTTTTTCATGAATCCTAGAGTTTCAGAAAGGATCACAGTAAATCTAACACAGCTTCCTCCTTTTCTGAAGCTTTCTTTGAACTGACCTCTTTCTTCGGCTCCCTAAGCTTCGTCACTTAATTATTCCTTTCTTTCCACAACAGTCCCCTTACTTTTTTATCATCTAGATTTCATACTATTTTTATTACTCTATTCCTTTTGGTTTTATACACTGGGAAAAGAAAAAGGGGTTTTGATTCAGCTTGCCTATAGGATTAAAAAACCTTTTCCATATCTAGGCTTCCCAATATCTATTCTGTGTGACCAAAAGCAAAAATCTGTAATGTGAAACCCATACATTTTACAGTCCCATCGTGGAAAGCACCATATATCCACCCTAGTGGCACTGAAAACATGTCCTTGTGGGGCAACCCACTGCAAAGCATCTCTGACATCTTCTGAGGGATGTCACAATCCGGATACAGACCAGAATCAGATACTGCTCCCTACTCAGCTTTGAATGCAAGGAGCACATGTGTGGAGGCGTGCAACACTGAGATCCAAACTCAATTTACCTCTCCCTTCTCTGGTACTTAGTAACTGACGCAGATTTAAAGGACTCAGGGTCAACCACGTTATGCTGGCACAAAACAATTTAATCCAGTAATCCTCAGGGTGAAGCAAAAGTGAGACCATGAATTTGGATCTGCACTTGCGGAGAAAAAAACACCAAAGTGATTCTCTAAACTGCTAGTTACAGTGAATGGCATACACAAGTAAGATGTCAATGCCATGTAATGAAGTCTGTGAGCTCCCTGGAAGCTCCAGCAAATGGGAACATCAGCATTACAGGGCTTGGCAACTAGAGTTGCCATTACAAGCCGTCCTAGAACACTGTCCTACAGACTAATCCTTTTCATGATGAGTGCCTCTTTGGTGACCTGTATGCGAAGGGACTTTCTAGTTCCACTTAAAAAGGCACAGAAAAAACATCCTGGATGAATCCAAGGGTAACTCTCATGCAGTCTAGTATAGAGATATCTAAGCAGACAAAAATGTTTTATGATAGAGAATTCCATAAATGTGTTCAGAGGTATTGACTTTTACCCTGGAGGTATTATGTGATATAGACCATTCAGCTGAGATAGCATGTTGCCAAATTGCACCCCAGCAGTGTGTCTTTCCACAGCTAAGAGAGGACATCCATGATAGCAATGATGTGTGGGCAGGGAACTTGCAAAGCAAATGCTACTGCCAAATAAATAGAAACACACATCTCCAGAGTTTTCAGTTTGGCCTGGAGGACAAGTCAACCAGCAAAATGTATCAGCATAGCTTGTCGTCATCTCAGCCCTAGGGAACAGCTTTACCTAAGCACAGTGTACCCTTCCCCCTCAAGCTCTGGTCTTGCCAGAGCTCAAATATAAGCAACATGAAAGAATATCCCACAGTTGCTGATGAATTAGTACATGCTGCCTTTTCTCCAAGTCAGTGCTAAAGCTAAATCTGTCTGCATCAGATTAAAGAGCTACCTTCCTCCCCAAACCCTGATATCTGAAGCTTCATCTCATTCCTATTCCCTGAAGCTCGGAACTGATCCTGGACCAGTGCTCCCAGCAAGCAAACTGGCATCCTGTACCCTTGTCAGGGTCTCGCAACTAACCTGTATTTTCACTGATGCGGAAAATATGAACTCAGCACTCTCTGATCTGAGCCTTGCAGGGCATAGCAGTCTCCAGAGCTACTGTCTGTAGCCTCCACTCTCATGCCCTTTCCATGCCAGAAATACCTCTTGTCTCTGTGCCACACAGTCAAGCCATAGCTGCCACTCCAGTGGCAGATGCCAACCAGGGAGACCCAGCAGAGCTGAAGTTTTTCCGAATCACAGCTGCTTCATTGTCCTGGTTTCCCCCAGCTCATCTATGATTTCACTTCGTGACAGCTATTCCAGTCCTATGTAGGCAGGGCAGATCCCTTCCCGGTTAGGTTTTTTTTTAAATGAGTATTATTTTGGGGTGTAGGTGGAGGGGATGGTGCTTAAATGAAAAAGTCTGAATCTATAGCATAAAATCTCAACTCAGTCTAAAAGAAGAAGCTTGCAGATTTACGGAAGGCATCACCATAATGTGAAAGAATAAGTAGGGTGAAGATACTGCCAGATGGGAAAGTGAATCCTCCCTGGCTGCTCTGTGAGCATAGATATCGTTGGTGGTGTACGTACCCGTGGGACATTCTGCAATCAAACTTTAATCTCATCTTTAGCTACCACCAAATTATGCCATGGTCTATAAGAAGCAGCAAAATATTGTACCAAAGTGATCTGGGGGGGTTGGAAAATCCTTTCTTTGTCCCACTCAGCAGATACCAGATTAACACATCTGTCCATACATCAATGACTTTAGCAGCCACGGATAAAGGCTGGAAGGATATCTCTCCCTTGTGCACCCCCTTTCCACCTCTCCAACATCTGGAACCTTCATGCAGTCGGACACCTGGGAACAGTGTCTCTTTGCAGAAGGCAAGATGGTTTCTACGTGGGTGAGATTGTTGTTGTGAGGGCTCTAAAGGAGAAAAATCTCTGTTACTAAGCAGGGATCTGAAGGCCATTGACAGGGAAGAAGCAGAGGAATTTCCATAAAAGGAAGAATTATTCTGCCTGCAACCAAACCACCTGGACTCTTATCAGATCTCACAGCAGCAGCAGGACTGGTCAGTGAGGGGAGGTGAGTCCACATGAGGGATGCAGGGTGTTGCAGTGATGCAGGAAGAAGGGAGGGAGTTTCTCATCCTGTGTAGACAGTAAACACATTATCTGTGTGGATTTTTAAAGTTGCTCTTTTCTTTCATGTCTGAAAGAAGAATATTCTATGATACGAAGGTGGCTAAGTACATGTTACATGTAATGCCTAATCTGGCTTTCTCATCTAATTCCAACAGGTGCAATTAGATTATGTTGGATTACCATCTGTCTCTTTCTACCTTCTTTCATCCTTCACCTAAGCTGTTCTAACTGGTTGTCAGCCGCAGAACTTCTTGAATAATTGTGTATGAAAAATTTCCTTCTGCTATAAGAAACATAAGGCCTTGGGAAACAGTGATGCTTTGCAAAGCTACCCATTGGGACAAAAGTGACCCCTTGCCTTATCAGTAAGAGGACTCCCAGGACATCAAAGGACATCAAAATGGACGTGGCAGAAGAGAAATAACTTAGAGTACAGGGTCTCCTTCTCCAACACTGGAGTCAACACAAATCACTGTGGACCACAAGGAAAAAGATGCACCCAGCCCCTTTTTCTGCATTACCTAGGGATTATCTCAAGCAGCTTGTCTCCTGACCATCTCTGAACTGTGCACTGCATAGATGGCAAAGCCGCAGGGGCTGACACAGTGGCAGCACCCCCCAGTGTCCTTGAAGTCCCTGGAATCAAGCAGATGTCGAGGTTAAGTGCTCCCACAGCAACTTTCCCTTGGCTCACCCATGTCAGTGTTGAATTCTCTCCATATACTGGTTTTTTTAAATTCACCATTAGATGAATAGAAAGAAAAGAAAGGGGGAGGGAATAATCAACTCTTGTCCTGCTGCTCTTTGGCCAGTAAAGTGATAAAGCAGAAAAGAGAGATGAGGCTTTCCCCTTGCTGTATTAAGAAGCTGAAAGTTAAAGAGCAAATGAAGAGTATATTTCAAGATAGCACAAATCCTTGATAAAGCCTCTGTGAAACTTGATGAAAAATTTCAAAGTGCACTAGGAAAGTTGGGATTCTCTAAAGGATAAATCCATCAGACAGGACAAATTGAGAAGAGACACACATAGATGGTTTGTCTGGGCTCTCTCTCGAGAGATAGGGATGTAGAATGAGCATTAACTTCTGCGGAGCCTGTTGGTTTAAGGTTAGGGATTGAACACTGGCATGGAGGTCAAGCATGCAGGGTCTTCAAGCATGCTAAGCCTCTTGTGTTATTTCAAGGACAGGCCCAGAAATTACCAACATGGTAACACCACAGATGCAGAGGCTTCTGGGACAATCATGAGCATGGCATGGTCCCCCTCTTGCCTTTATCTCGATCCATTTTCTGCCACAGGGACAAGGTGTGGACGGCACAGGCAAGCAGCACATTGATGGTTCCCCGCCTCACCAGAGAAGTAGGATAAGATGAGCTTCTCTGGGCAGTAAAAATCCAGGGTAATTTCAGATGTGCTGATGAGGTCTTCAGGAAATGCAGTCACTAATTTCAGTCTTGGTTTTCTCCAGTGTCTCCTTTAGGAGAGCAAGTAGAAGCACTCTGTCTAGCTTTTCAAATCTGCACTAACTCCCCAAACATGAAAATATTTGGCCTAAATTTCTTACCTACTCTTCAAAGATTTCTCTTACCCCCTTTGCATTTCCAACAAATTAATTCCCTTGGAACAGGCCTGTAATTAAGAAATTGTACAGGGAACTTCGTCATCAGGTAAATACAGATCATGGTGTCTGGAGACAGAAATTCTTTCAATGAAGATTAATTAAATGAAGTTCCTGTCCCAGTCTATCTGGCAATCGGGAGAACAGGGTTTGAACATAGGATAGAAGGGCCAGTGCTCCCCCCAGCTCTGCACATCTGTCAACATCCACCCAGCAAGCACAGTTCACAGAGATAATCAGAGGATACAGACTGTTTCTCTATTTTCAGGCTTTTTGTTTAGGGAGAACTGCTACTAAGACTGCTCATGCAGCAGCAGGGGAAAAAGACCGAGAAAATATGCTTATGCTTGGTCAGAAAGACCCACATTATTTGCCTGATGTGCATCTGTTTCCCAGAGGGGATATGGACAGGAACTGATGTTTGCAATGCACACAGTGTTTGGTGGGAAGGCAGGTCCAAAAGAGGTGATAGGACACAGCTATGCCTCTTCCTGGCAGATCATCCTGGAAACAGATGTTTTGCCTTAGGAGTTTGTGCTCTTCAGTGCCCACCAGGCAGCAGCAACCTGACTGCAAAGGCCTGAGTCAGTGAAGGGAAAAGGAGACATGGAAGAATAAAGACAAAAACCAGCTTTGCTTTACATGTTGAGTGGAAAAATGAAATAGCCCAAATGAGGACAAAAAACTGCACAGAGGTCACAGCACACAAAGCAAAGGAATGGGAGGAGAGGTGATCTAGAACTCATCCCAGAAAGCAGGAAGCAGAAAACGTGCTGAGTATTCACCACTAGAATTAATTAAATGTAGCCAAAGAAGGAAAGGGAAGACAGGGAAGAGAGGAGCAGATCTTGGGGAGGAGTGAGATTCGGAGAGAGTGCTCACCCTTTTTGCGGGAGACTTACAGACATAGCTCCTGTTAAAGGGCAGATGTGGGCAGGAGCGGATTACCCCAGTGGGGAGGCTGCTCTGCCTCCACCTTGCACAGCCGCACGTGAAGCCTTCCCCTGGGTCTGGATTTCTTGTATCAGCGCAGCCAGCAGCAACGGCAAAGGCAAGTGAAAAAGTGTGTGTTATTCTCAGTAGTCCCTTCCCCAACACCACTCGCTGGTAAGTAGCATGGGCTTTGTGGCTATCAGCAGCAGATTTTAAACTGAGATGGGAAGGGTTAGGCTGACTGGCCACCTATGATCATCCAGCCCTGCCCAGCTGTGGGGAATACGAGGAGCACACAGCTCTTGTTAACAATCTTAGAAAAGGTCCTGCTTATGTGTAATAACTTATTCTTTTAATAACAGTGACAATACTTGCACTTCTTGTAACAAGTTTAGCTCTTGGGAAGTTTAATGACAGAGTTCCAGAGAGCTGGATTACCTGGCTGGGAAGGCATGGCCACTTCAGGGAACAGCAGGTCTGCTCTGGGATACACATGGCTTCAACTAAGCTCTTGGCCCAAGGTGGTGACTGGAATGCTGCTGACATTCCCAGGAAGAAAAGAAGGAAAAAAAAAAGATATTACAAGAAGGTGAAGAAAGCCTTTGATGCTCAGTTTATTGGGAGACATAATGTGATATATGAGAGATTTAGCCAGCATTATCAGGAACTGGAGAAGACTGCCAAGTCCTTCAGAAGAGTGGTGCAGGGCTGTTCAGGACACTTCCAGAGAATTTATAAGAGGAAGCATCACTTCAGGCCTAAGAGGCAAGGAGTACTGGGCTACTTCTCCCAGCTTGAACCCACACTGACTTTAGCAAAGAACAAAAAAAGCAACAAAAGTAGAAAAGATGCAGGAAGACTTGCAGGGTAGGGTGTGCAGAGAAGGAAGAAGCAGATTGTTTGATTCGGCCCCAGGCAAGTAAAAAGGACCAGACACACCAAAAAAAAGCATACCCCAACTTCAGGTACAAAGAAAGAAGCAAGAGAAAAAATTCTGAATATGCCTATGAATTCATGCCCTGTATTTTCATACCCAAAATAAGGTTGCAGGAGATCAAAAGAAAGCAGGACCTCTGTTCAACAAACAAGGACATAATTAAGAGAAGCTGCATTTGACAACAAAAGCCTCTGAGGTGTGCAGAAACAGGGCAACCCCTCACACCACAGACACCTTAAGACACAGGATTTCGGATGTTGTGATGAAACCCTTCAGGGTTTCATCAACTTGGATTTCCAGGAGATCCCAGCAGAGACAAGAAAAAAACCTGTACAATCAACTCCCCCAAGGCTGGCCCAGTCTTCGGTAAAAGCTCCCATCTGGGGCTGGGTAAGGTGAATTTTTTTCCCTTCCAAATGTTCCTTTGTGGTCAGCAGATCCATGCTCTGTACCACTTGCAGCTTGTCCTGGGATATTTTACCCTCAAAGCTTTCTTTAGGAGGGAAAGGCTCTCATTTGAAAATGAGAACAACAGAAGTGGCAGGAGATGCACTTCTGATGTGAGGAAGGAGCTATGTGCCCCGGTGTGATTAATGCCCTGTAATTTTTGATGTCTAAGCACAGATAAAAGCATAACACAGAAAATGCAGCTAGAACTGCTTGCAGTCAAAGGAGAGACAGATACATTTACATTGTGATTCTTTGATCTAAATGAGATAGGTACATAAGGATGAGTTAAATCATGCCCTTCTTCTCCCATGAATAAAAATGGAGCCAGGCACTGTGGTAGGTATCTGTCATAAGGGAGAGAAACACAGCACTAGTACCTAGAGAGCTTTTAAAGGTTTCAATTACCCAGGCCAGTGCAAAACTGATGTGGCAATAATAAAGAGCAGGGACACCAGGGACACAAACCCTGTGCTAAAACTTATGTGTCTGTGAAGATGCTGTGATAGGTCTGTATGCTGTGCTTGCTGCAAGTGCAGGACCCCTGCCGCCTCAGGGAGAGATTGGGGGGCTGCCTTAGCCTTTGCTCAGGAGACCAAGCCTTTGCTCAAAATCCCAAGTGCTCTCCTCCCAAGGCCCAGCTGCCCCAGCAAATGGGCAGCTCTGGAAAGCAGATGACCACAACCCACACACCCTGCAGACAAAGCACCAGAGACTCAAAACCACCACAACTTTCAGTAGAAGACAGAAGAAACAACCAGTTATCATTTCATTCATGAGACAAATGAGTTTTTCTATCCCAACTGTTAATGCAGCCTCCATGTGAAGTAGGAGCTACTGTTCTGCTCTGCCCAGTCCTATTTTTTCATTTCTCTGTTTCTCTGGATCTACTAGCCTTGGCTCAGAAAGGTCGTGGCAGCCTCTCTAGCCGGGGGATATGGCCCAACAGCACAATCTGAAGAGCAAATAAAGTGATCATTTGCCTTTTCTCTGATTGGCAGCTAAGTGCAAATTAGGGCAGCTGTGCCACAAACCATGCCCAAGAAGTACTTCACAGAGAAACTGAGAAAGTGCTCTTAAAAAAACCCAATATCTTGTCCTGGAGGGATCCAAAGAGGTCTCTGCGTAACAGGCACCACACGCAAGTGACAAGTCAGGAGCCCCCTCCCTTCTCTACATATGAGTGATTACTGCTGGTTTCCAGGGAAGAATATTTGTGTCTTGATGTTCAGAATGACATCCTGTTTTGCAGAGAGGTACAGAGCAGCTTTTCCCCCGTGGTGCTTCGGGATTACTGTCTGAGGGAAGGAGCCAGTCTGCTCCACCTCTGGCATCTCCTCAGAGATTGCCAACAGGAACACAATTAGTTCCACTTGCAAAGACTGTTAGTTTTGTATGTGCATAAGCACGTGTGCTGACCATGTGAAAATAAGCTTACAGAGCTGGAAAACAATAATTTCCCTATTTGCATAAATTTCTGCTCCATCTTTTGTGCAGACATAAGAGCCTGGGCAGTGGCCACAAGCAAGAGAATCCAGTCAGAACCTGTAGAGCTCCAAAAAGGCCCACTGAGGTTGAAAGGATATTTTATTGCTAGGCAAGGGTGGTACTGTCTTTCAGGAGGAGAGATATAAGCCAGGTTTCTTTGCATAAAGGCATCCATGGGGATTCTCCACAAACGGCACACACTGGGCAAGCTCTGGACACGTGCCAGCCTGGTTTATTGCATCTCAGCTACCCTTCCAGCTCACATACACTCACTTGTGCAGGGACATCCATGTGATAATCATCATTGTAGGTGCTCTGTTCCTGCCCCTAGAGCATTCAGAAAAAAGTCATAGTTGTATGCTATTTGCACTGTAATCACAACAGCCATTCACTGAAACAAAGCATGCTGAGGCTGTTCATTCAGGATGTGCTTAAAGAAATTTTCCTTCTTGTTTTGCAACCACCAAATTTAACTCCTTACTTTCCATTTTCTTACTTTCTATACACCACTTTCTAAAACACCGGAGTCCAAGCCTGGCACTTTAAAAAGCTAAGCTAGGAAACTTCAACAGCTTTCATCAGTCTTTGGGTTACTGATAGCTGTAAGGTCCTAGTTGCAGTCTCTAAATTCTACCCGCAATAAATTCTAAAAGTAAGCATTCTGCAAAATAAACACTGACCACATGAGTCTATTTACCATCTGTGCTTGTGACACTAGTTTGTTTCTCAGACCCTCAATCTTTGAGCTGATGGCTTTTGTAAGAAGTCTTCAGAGGCACCTCACCTCCAGGACCTGGATTAAGAGCACAAACACAGCGCTAGGAATTCAATCCGGCCCTACAAACCAGCTCTATCCCCCAAAGGGACTGGAGGAGATGGCAGCAGATATGTAAATCATGACAGATGTTAAACCCCAGATGTAACACTTTACAAAGTCACAGGGACTGGTATTCAGAGCAGAGGAATTAGGGAGTTTAATTTGGAAGTAGGAGACAGAAGACACACCACCAGACAGGCTGAAGGATGTTAAGTATATTCATCTTTTCCACAGATGAATGAAATATTATCAGTAGAGCCAGAGAAGACAATTTGACCTTTCTGTCTCTCTCTCCCTCACTGCAGCTCAAGGAGACAAAAAGAAATCCTTCACTAGTTCCATCAGTAAACTTCAGCTCCCTTTTTGTTTCCTGAGGCCCAAGAGTGTAGGACATACCAAAATATCCCTTCCGCACAGGAGAGGCTCAAGATGCAGCAGAGGGAGAGGTGGAGGAGCAGAGCTGGAAGAGGGTCGAGCCTAGTGGAGCTCACAATAATAAATGTATTTTGCTGGAACAGATTGTAAGATAACCAAAAAAGAGCTATGCTCACTGAAGAGCCTGTGTATGGAATGGTTGGGCAAAGACTTGCACAATGGGCCTGCGAGTCAGGGGTCCTCATAGTCAAGCAGCAGCTCCTCTAATGCCAACATGCTCTCCTGCATTGGCAACATACAGCACTGAGAGCTGCATCCATCTAGAAGAGCAGAGAAACCAGAGAGTCTTGGAACTGGCCATTTTGGGAGCATTGGAAGTCCCTTTTTAAGAGGTTCTGCACCCATCACTAATAAGAACACTATGAAACACCAAACAAGTGGGTGAACCCAGTGAAATGAGGAGCCTGTTATAGGAATGAAGAGCAAGGGAACACAAGGACTGTGATGATGCCCAGGTAAAAAGTGCATTGCACGCAGGAAAGTGTGGTAAGGGTCTGGCAACCAGAATCTTCCACCTCTTCCCTTCCTCTTGCAGCAAACCTGACAGCAACAAAGCTTCTTCCCTTTGCCCCAGTTTCACCTCACATCTACCTCCATTCTGGGATCTCCTGTGCCTGATACAGCTGATTACTTAGTCTGGGCTGTGTCATGGGAACCCACAAAGCAGGAGAAAGAAGGAGAAGAGCTCCAAGGCTGTTTTGTGGCACATGGACCCCTGTCCTGGCTCAGCATCCCTATCTATGTCTGCCGCATGCCTCTTTCAAGTTCTAGTTTTTGCCTTCTTAAGTCTAGGATGCAGTGGTGACTGAGTGCTGGAAGAGTTGTTCCTCAACTGGCTGATAAAGCACCTTGTATGAGCTTAACATAACAGACCTGTAACAAAATCCGGTCTGGGTCAGGCAGAGGAGAAAGCTCTCCTAGCTGTAGACATCCCTCAGTTGTGATGTACTATTGGTCTGGCTGAGAAACATATGGCAGGAAGTCCGTCTGTGTGCGTCTTGGTCAGACTTCAACATAGAATCATAGAATAAGATGGGTTGGAAAGGACCCCTGAGATCATCAAGTCCAACCCTTGATCCACTACCACTACAGTTACTAGACTATGGCACTAAGTGCCACATCCAGTCTTTTCTTGAATACCTCCAGGGAATCCACCACCTCCTTGGGCAGCCCATTCCAGTGCCTGGTTACTCCCTCTGTAAAGAACTTCCTCTTGATATCTAACCTAAACCTCCCCTGTCAGAGCTTGAGACTGTCCCCTCTTGTCTTATTGTTGGTTGCCTTGGAGAAGAGACCAACCCCACCTGGCTACAACTTCCTTTCAGGTAGTTGCAGAGAGTGATGAGGCCTCCCCTGAGCCTCCTCTTCTCCAGGCTAAACAATGCCAGCTCCCTCAGCCTCTCCTCATAGGGCTTGTGTTCAAGTCCCTTCACCAGCCT
>VYXB01010745.1:289168-359948 GCA_013397135.1 Pachyramphus minor | reverse complement strand
TCTGGGACCTCCCCAGTGAGCCAGGACTGTTGGTAAATGATGGAGAGTGGCTTGGCGAGTTCTTCCTCCAGCTCCCTCATCACCCTAGGGTGGATCCCATACGGTCCCATAGACTTGTGAGTATTCAAGTGGCTCAGCAGGTCGCTAACTGTTTCCTCCTTGCTTACAGCGGGGGCTATTCAGCTTCTTATGCCTGCCTATAAGCTCCAGAAGCCAGCTGTCCTCTGGACAACCTGTCTTACTGTTGAAGACTGAGGTAAAGAAGGTGTTAAATAACTCAGCCTTGTCCTCATTGTCGATAACTATGTTCCCACCCAAGTCCAACAAAGAATGGAGGTTTTCCTTGTCCCTCCTTTTGGAGGTAAACATGCTCTGGTAAAAGTTTTACTCTAAAAGTATGACTTTGTTTTGTCTGTCTGCTTTATTGGGGGCCAATGAGACTGCAAAATGCAAGGAAAGAGTGGGAAAACATGTTCAGCAGGAACACTACAAGCACAGCATGAGTGTGTCCCAGGAGCACTAGAGGAGAAGAAAGCAAAACCAGACACATCATCTATTCCATCAAGATCCAGCGCACTGCCCCTCTAGTGCCAGCACAGAACACAAAATCCACTTTTCCTCCAAAAAGCAGCCTAATTGATGCACAGAAGTGTAAGCACATTACTGACGGGGGGAAGCACTGTGGGTCAATGGGTGTACAAGTAGGAACTACAAGTTTTCCCTGTGGAAACAGGGGCAGGAGGTGGTGGGCTGTGGACAGGGATCAGTGTCCTCGAGCAGGGCACTGGAGGGGAGCAGGGGACAGTGAGGTTGGCACAGGGGCTGTAGAGAGAGGGGCATCTGCATCTGCAAGGTACTGCACAACTCACTGAGCAAGTTTCTTAGTGCTCAGACAACTGCACAGTCAAAGCAGTTGATGGGAGATGTTATTTAAACAATCCAGTTGTTAATAAATGGAACCTTTTAGTTCTAATTGATGAAGAACCACAAGCCTGAAAACCTCCCAGAGCTCTTCAATTATGGATACTGCCCCAGAACTGCTGAGAGCAGTTGAGCTGTTTCGTGAGTTGCCACAGAGCTGCTCATGCCCATCACTTCACACAGCTCTGACACCACTCTGGTTTGTCACTGCTGCTATGTTGAGGACCTTCCTTTATATACTATGTAGAGGCAGATTCGCCTATATCCAGTCAAAGGCTGTGAACTCCAAAGAAGAAGGACTTTTGGTACAGCGGTTTTTACCCATTCTGCCTTCTGTCCATGGTAGGCTTCCTCTCCACCTCCCACCCATCAGCTCACTGGCTCTGAAGGAATCTATCTGACTAATACACACTTTGTAGTCAAATAACCATGAAGTGTTTCAAGTTTGTTTCCTGCACCTCCCATGACTTCACAAGTCCTCTCCTGTGTGTTGAGCACTGGACAGGCCCAGAGACGCTTTGACACCCAAGCAGTCAGCTTATCATGGTCAGAACCCAGGTACTGCCTTTAGTTAGGCTAAGGAATATTTTCCCCACTTGGTTTTTCTCCCTGCTGCAAGATACCATCACTGTTAACTACCTTCCTTTGTGAAGTCATGAAGAAGAAGCATGCAGATGGGGACCACTGACAGAGGTGTGCCTGAACCCTTCCCACCTTGCAACACATATGATGAAGAGTCAGCACACAGTTAGGTATGGGAATTCATCTAATTCCTTCATCACCAAAATCTGATAAATCTCTGAAATCTCTCTGGTTCTACCATTTAGAAACCCTCTGGCTCTGCCAAATGAAACATTCAGAATGTTAAGGTCCCTTCCAACCCAAACCATTCTGATTCTGTAATTCTGTAAAAATGCCTAAGGGATAACTATTCTTTGAATTAAAAAAAACACTCCTGTGTCCAGGCCACACTCCTGGACTCCAAGGCAGCAGACTAGGAGCCAAGGTGAGGGTCAGTGCAGCAGCTGCTAATTGCTTTTCTAAACGAATACTTAACATGCCCGAGTCCCACCCAGGGATTTATCGAATTGGGTACACTCCTGCAAAACAATAAAAGCCTCATGAATCACTGTTTTCTAATAGAAGCACACTGTCAAAAAAATTCTTCATGAAGACCCAGATCCCTGCACACCCTGGGAAAACTTACAATGCAAGCAAATCTCAAGGGTAGAAATCATCTCATGGTTTTAAATGTGTGGTTTGGACCCTCCTCTTTCTTCATAAGGAATTTAGTTTCCTGTCTTCTGGTACAGCTCGGTGCCTTCATTTTCAGAGCTGTCATTTGTAACTCATGAAGATACATGAAGGATTAGAGGGAATAGGGAACTCTGAGGTGGTACGCCAGGATCTGGGCTGCTTCTCTATAGCCAGCCTATCTGTTCTGTCGCCAATGTCTTGCAAGAGCTTCAGCTGTCTCCTGCTGAAGGCACCTAGATGTTAATATGCAGAGTGGGGAAGGAAATGATATTTATTCATGGTTTGTTATACATTTTTAGACTGAAAGCAAGCCACATTCTGGCTAGGAGCCAAAATCCCTCTTCCAGAGCAATCTCTGTGTGTATGAGCTGCCAGCATAGCCCAAAGGGCCAGACTCCTCAAGATAAAGGCATACTGGGAGGAGGCATCCTACAAGCCACTGTGTGGGGAGGACTGAGCTTTGCAGGTTACAGCTACTGCATGTAGGGAGGGCAGAGAGATCCTGAGTGCTGGTGGTCACCTCCGTTCCTGCTCCTCAGATGTGATGAGAGAAGCCCACCTCTGAGATGTTCAAAGGGCACATGGGTGCACACGTGAGCTAGGGTCAGCTACGCTTTCTCTGCTACTCTCAGGCCTTTTTCTCCATAGCCACAACTAGTTTGCCTCCTCCAGTCTGTTCATAACTCTTCAGTAAAGCTTTTCTCTGTCCTTCTGACATTTTAGTGCTTGGCTTGGACTCTCTTCCTGAACTTCCAAGCTTTCCTTTCTGTGAGAAGTGTTCAGGATAGCTCTTCTGTCATGGTCAGTGGGGATGTTGGTGGCTTCAACAGATTTAATCAATCACTAGCAGTATTCAGGGTAGACTGTAAAAATACTTTTGCATATTTTCATGCCAGGGCCTTCCTGTTGTTTCCCATACACAAGACATATGCTGCAACATGCTCTATTGGCAGAGTGGGAGAACATACTGAATGAAATCCACACACACACACCCTCCCATGCTCTGAGGTTTACATCTTGGGGGCTGCTGCACTGCGCTGTACCAGTTCCCCTCACATTTGTGGGCCAAGAGAATACCTGGCTAGAGAACACAGTGATGTGTCTCCTTCGACAAATAGGTTTCCTCCAGTATAGTGTCCATCAAGTTTGGCTTCTCCACACCTGCTTCTTCCTAACCTAGCCCTTGTAACTAAACAGTGTTGAACAATGAAGAAAGAAAGAAAAGCAAAACAAACAAACAAACAAACAAACAACAAAACCAACAACAAAATACACAAAAAAATCCTCAACCTAAACATGGAAACCCTTTGGAATATATTTTGGTTTCAATGAAGAAGCCTTTGAGGCTGCTTTGAAGCAGTTGTGCCAGAAGAATGTGTGCTGTAGCTCTTTGCCCTTGGGCTCTCACCTTACTCAGCTTCCAGAGAAAGCAGGAAACATTGGGCTGGGGTTCAAGGAGGAGATCATACAGAAAACCTTAGGTGCTGCAGAAGTCAGGAGGCTAGGGCCAAAGATATAGATCTGTCTTACATGGCTCTTCCACAGCTTAGTCCCTTGAAGATTTGCCCCATACTTACTGCTGTGGGGCCAGTCTATAGCAGCACCTGAGCATTATGGATGAAGTAAAGGTCAGCTTTCCAGATATGTGGGTGAAAAAGGGCTGCAAAAGGCACTAGGTCATACCAGTAAAAACATGGTTGCCAAAGGTCAACAGGTTGTCCATCCTCAAAAGCCTTTCATTCAAAGAAGACTGTCAGTGGAGACAGAACAAGTACTGTGGCAGCAGAGAGCTGGTGGGGCAGAGAGCACAGCACGGGGTGGTTAGGGAAGCCCCAGCATTGTGGTGTTTGACTAAAGGCTCCAGAAGCTCACCTGTCTGACCACAACCTCCACTTTGCCGTTCAGTCCCTACACAGATGGCCCATCTTGCCTGGGATTTTCACTGTTCACCCTGCCAGCACTCCTCTTGTTGCCAAGGGACCACACATTTTTTCTCCTTTTTAACCCATGAACTCTCTTTTTTTGTTGTGTATGTGATGGGGCTTCGTCTCTTTTTTGCTTTCTTCACCACAACAGAAAAGAGCTCCTCTTCCCTGCAAGTAGCACTGACCTGCTCAGAAGGACATGCTCAGTCCTCCTTTTCAGGGATGGGGCAAGCACGATATGTGGAGAACCTGAAGTTTAAGTGGACTTTATGCTCCTGCAACAAATTCAGACTGAATAAGAGTCTCTGCACCACCTCCACCAGCACTGAACCACTGCTCTCACATGCCAACATATGCATTAATGCAAGGAGGCGGGTCACCATGAAGCAGGGACTAGGTCCTTCAGAGGCTGCATTTGTTTTTATACCCTTCACCTTGCTTAGGGATCAGCTGCCCTGGTGCTCTGATGCCCTGGCACTTGCTCAGGCTGCTGTTGATAGAACTGAGTGTTGTCACAGAGCACAGCAGCCATGTCCCAAACTAGTCCACACCACTGCAGCTTGCAAAGTTGCAGACAGCAGAACTGCCCTTAGTTGATGTTTTGCGGATGCGAAATTTACCAGCAGAGGAAATCTGTGCCATGTCACAGCTATAGCAGCTTTTTCTGCAAGTAGATAATTAGCTCCTGCATTCTCCATCTCTGGGTGCAGCAGCCAGCTGCAGAGGCTGCAGCCCATGAACTGCTCTGAGGAGCTAGAGAGAGTGGAAAAACACTCAGCTCTGAGGGGGAAGTTGGTCCACATGGATGCTGAAGGGCTCAGAAGTTGGCACGGTCACATAATAGATGAGACCAGGAAAGAGTTGTGCTTTTCGATGGTTTGAACCCTATGTGGGTGTTGATTTGGCAGCAGTGATAGCGGTGTGTCAGCTGGGTGCAGAGGGACGTCAGAGCCTGTGAGGTTGTAGTGGCATACTGCAGTGAGGAGAAAAGAGAAGGAACTTAAGTGTGCACCTGGGGAACTCCAGATGTTTGTGAGGTATGGAGAGGGAAGGGAGAAGATGTAGAGGCTGTGTGTGCAGGGGTAGGTCCAGTTCTCAACAAAGGCAGTTATCCACTGTGCTCCTAAGAGCACACAGCAGAGCTTTCCCATGACCTAGGAAGAGAGTACTAAGTGATTCCCAGGCAGGTTACTATCTTCTACCTCTGTCACAAAAATTATTTTCCTTGATAAAAGTTGGACACAGAGATTTGTAATGCTCCTGTGCCTTGAAAATTTGCAATTCTGTTTCTGGTGACTGAAGTTTGCTCAAGATAGATATGTCAATGATGAGAGACCCTAGATTGTAACACATGATAAAAGAAATCCGTTTTCAACAAGGGACATGTAAGGCTACCAAAAGAGGTCTTGCAAATGGAGTTTACACATTTGTATTCCCAATTCCTGTCACATGAGTGAGACCACTTCAAAATGTGCAGACAGTGACACAGAGGAGGTCTCATCATTGCAGTGTCATATGGAGGAGAGGTCACATGAATCTCTCTCCCTGGAAGAGAGAACGGGTGGGGGAGATGGTGTAAACCTCTGGCAAGTTAGAGATCACCAGTCTTTGTGTGCTGCTGTGCAGAAGACATATTACAGCCTACTGAAACTGTCCAGCTCACAAAAATCATGATGGAGGGCTTGCATTTGATCCTTGCAGTGTTGGTCATGATAGCAAAGTTGTCCCATTTCCAGTCTCTCTTCGTGTCACAGAGATGACATGTGTGCAGCTACATGGACCGAAGTGAGACCTGGCAGATTGAGAAGTAGCAGAGACCTGCAATACAGATCTTGCCTAAAAATGGACAGGCACTGAAAACCACTGCAAGTTAGAGATCAGTGCAAGCATATGCATGTCAGCAGGATTGCCATTTGGCAGCAGGTGCAAGCAGCAACTCAAAAGTCATTAGAGAATTTTTTCTTTTCTAGACAAGAATGCTGCTTGGATAAGGTGCCCTGTTTCTGCCATAAACTAGCTAGCAGACTACAACATTGATGATCCCATTAGAGAATGTAGTAGGGAAATAAAACAATATTACACAAATCTGAAGTATTTTAAAATTTTAAAAAGTGGACTATCTGTGATATAATTAATGCTCAAAAATAGCGGAAGGGGACCTGAACTCTTGATCTTGGAATGACCATAAGTACTTGTGATGGCAGCAAGGGCCGTGCTTTTGGTGGGCAGGATCAGATGACTGCCAGGCCTGAGCTGGTTGTTTTTTTAATGTTAACTCTCTCAGCTGAGATATGTTTGCAACAGTGTCCACAACAGCACAGCACTCGTGAAAAATAAATGTTTTAATACTCTAGATGACAACTGCTTAAGATTACTTACTGCCCAGACTGAAGCACAATCTAACACTGCAGGAACAAATACACATCTAATTAAAAAAGCCATGGTATATAGGGCAGGGACACAACAGTGACTAGACTGACTCGCACTAAAGCAGAGACAACCTCGGCACAGCAGAACAGCGTTCAGGCACAGCAACTCTGTGCCATGCATGCTAGAAAACCATTGGAGAGAAATGTTGTTCTCAGCAGAAGGGAATGCAAAATGAATTAACTAAATGTCTCTGAAGTACAAAGCCCTGCCAACAATTCAAATAACTCTTTTGAAACGAACCTCTACCACAAACTGGTTTTTGATTGACAGAAAGAAAGGAACAAAGAAGCAAAGGAAACATGACAGATCAAGCCAAGCACATCTACATCACAGCAAGCACTTCTTTCAATAAGAATAATTTTCTGAAATGGCCTCCCGGGGGGTCCATGTGGCAAAACTAAGCCTAACATCTTTACTTTACCAAGATCAGTTACAGAAGTAGAGTCTGTAGTAGGCAACCTCACTGGGGTGTAGTTTACAGAATGACATGCTAGTGAAAATATTACTCCTTGACCTGGAATGTTACACAGAGAAACAGAGCTTCCTTTGGCACCCATTGAAAGATTACGGCTTTATTTTCATAAAATTCTTTCTTTTGCTTTTTTTTTGCAATCAACAGACCTTCATGTATTTTTCTCTGCTGCATGCCAAGAAAAGGCTGTTTAATGGAGCATAAACAAACAATTGAATGAGATTAGTTAAAAAGAACTTCTGTGGAAAAAGTAGTTGATAAAAATCCTGAAAAGATTTTACTAATGGGAAAAAATCTGCTAAAAATGCAGGACTTTAAATAATGGGTAAAAGTAATACTTACACAAAGTCTTTCTGCTTTGTTGCAGCTGCGTTGCTGTAACAGTTCCTCATATGAGGAAAGGCTGAGGGTGCTGTGACTGTTCAGCCTGGAGAAGAGAAAGCTCAGGGCGATCTTCTCAATGTACACAAATGAATGAAAGGAGGGTGCAAAGAAGATGGTGCAAAGAAGATGGAGCCAAGCTCTTCTCAGTGGTGCACAGTGGCAGAACCAAAGGCATTATAGGCATAATTCTCTGTTCTCTGAAAAAGAGAAGGTTCCTTCTGAATATCAGGAGACATTTCTTCACTGTGAGAGTGACAGAGCACTAGCACTGGTTGGTTGCCCAGAAAGGTTGCAGCATCTCCATCCTTGAAGATAACCCAAAAGTCATCTGGGTATGGTCCAGGGCAAGTGGCTGTAGGTGACCCTGCTTGATCAGTGAGGTTGGACAAGAAGTCCCTTCCCACCTCAGGCATTCTGTGATTCTGTGAACCTAACTGGCAAGAGGAAAATACTGGGAGAAGTAAAATAAGTTGCCAAAGATAATTTTTTCAAGATTAAAAGTTCAAGGTGTTAGCTAGTGTGAGACCATAGAGAAGAGTCTGTTGGAAAGGGTCTATCGATCTATGGCATTAACAAAAATCTTAAGACAAATTGGCAAAGGATCCACAATGTTTCTAGAGGTTACTGTTGTCCATGGTCCAGTTACTGTTCAGATTGAATGAAATGGGAAAAAAGTATTTTCATTTCTATGACGCAAGCATCATAAGAAGTGCAGGTTAATAAAAGTAAAAAGTCGTGGGGTTTTTTGTACCAAGAAGTTTTGGGTGCATTCCTAGTAAGTAATAATTCATTTGTGTGTGCCTCTTCAATGTGCCATTTCAAGAATACACATCAATGCAGAGTCAAATATGGTAAATGAGAAATCCATACAAATGACAGAGTACTGGATAGATAAAGTCTTATTGGATTGAAGTTATCTGTCTTAGCATAGACCGAAATATTTGGCAGCACTTTATGAAATTCACCATTTCAGAGATTCTTGAACAGGAATTCTGCCATCGTCTAAAAAGTTTTTGTATCCAAGGTTAATTAATACTGAAGTCGCTACAAAATAAACCTATGTGCCAGGAGACACAGCAGACCTCTCTAAAAAGAGGGTCAAATTGTTACTTGCTAGAGAAATGAGAAAGAATTAGATGTGTCATAACCACTAAATGAGACCATGTGGCAAAAGTGACCATGACATGTTTGTATAAAGACAAATTACATCAACAGAGTTTGAAATAGAAGGCTGTGCATGAGTCTGGTTTAAAACACAGACTGCCAGTGATGAAATCATAGTATGATCAAGGGCCAAAGGGCAGGGCAAATAGATTTGAAAAGAAATGAGAAAGGCTGACTGATAAAACACCTCTGATACCCACATCTAGGTTACATGTCTGCAATGAGGTACCCACCCAAGACAAACAGAAAATTGTACTGCTTTTCAGGGACATATACAGTGTCAATAATGCTCCTCTATATCTGCAGAACTAAATCCCTCATGGCACAAAATGAGATTCTCCATCCACAGGAAACAGCCCAGTGGCCAAAGTGACCAGAAAGGACAAGTTCGATAAACCATGGTTTGCTGATCAGAATAACCCCCTTTTCCCACTGTCTGACTTTTGTTTGCTGGGCTGAAATTATCTCTAGTAATATTTTTGATTATAGGCTTGATATGCTTTTAGATGTTTTAATAAATTAACAGAATGTCTTGTTAACAAAGAGGAATCAGATTGTGTGTCACTGAGGAGTCACTTGTACCCCCACATCACATTGCTTCCTCTCTTGAAAACAGAGATTTTTCAGGCACACTGAAAAATCTCTGTGTTTGAAAACAGCAAGGTTGAAGGACTTGTATGTCTCAAGGCCCCTTTGCACTCCCTCCAGGGGATTAAGAAAAGACAAGACTTCTCCCTCTATGGGTTCGGCTTCCTGCACATCCATAGACCCCTCACTTTTATAACTGACTGATTAGATCACCCACGTACTTGGTGGATACAACCAGTCATCAGGCTGAGTCTATTTGCATTGAGTCCCTGCTGCAGCTCTCCTTCAGTAGGCATGCAAACCTGCTTCCCTGTCCTGGCAGCCACAAGGACACGGGAGAGTATGGAAATGGTTCATGTTCCCTCTGTGCCTGTCAAATGAAAAGCAGTGCTATGGGACTTGATGCCAGGTGTCAGTTCCCTTTGGAATATTCTTCACCCCCTGTGTTTCCATTCAGGACACCTCATTATTTAACAAAGCAAAGCAGCCTAACTCTATGTGTAAAAACAGTACAGGAGTCCAAGCAAAATATGTAAATGCATCCAAATAGGAAAAGCAGCTCTGGCACTTACCAGCTGATCACATACATATCCTATCAAGAGGATGGATCCCATTTTACTCCCAAGAGCAAGGAATTCCCATGCAGAGCTGCCTCTAGTTGCTAACCCACTCTGTGAGTTTGCTTTTGGTTTGGGATTAATTTTCAAGAGTGCCCTTGTGGTTTTGTATGGTTGTTTGTTCCTAAAAGCATTTAGCTCACCCTTTGGAGTTCTTCTTTTCTTCCACTGGAAGATAAAAGCCTCACTAGGGATTAGGTCCCCAGTGAAGTACTTACAAATATGATGTAGGTGGCTAAACCATATTGTTTTATTTTGAGAGGCTCACATTGTGTTTTTACTATAACACACCTTTGGAGAGAACCTCAATACAGAGCAATGTTCCCACCTGCTAGAACCTGCACAAACACAGACAAGAGCTAGTCCCTGAAAATCTCGGTCTGTGTACCAGATACGGTAAAAAGCTGCTGGCAAGCAAGACTAACAGGGGAGGCATAGTGCACCAGCCCATCATCTGGGAAAGAGGCAGGAAAGCCAACACAGAGGCTGAGAGTGGAGATCCCCTTCTCAAGCCTTATGTAAACCTGTGCCCTGGCAGTTGTTCTGCTTTCCTGACTGCTCAGAAGCAGGATAATCTGTCATGGCATACCTACCTCCTAGCCCCGCTCAAGGACTTGTTTAACTGTCACAGCAAAGAGAGACCCTTAGAGTAAGGTGGAAGGGAGAAGGAGCAGACAGACTTCTCCACTCAGCTACCTTTCCTCCCTCTTCATGGCTGACATAACCACAGAGGGTCTTCGGTGGGTGGTCCATCACCAAAGGGTACCTACAGCATCCTCTTGTTAATGTTAACAAAAATCATATCACAGACAATTACTGTCTCCACTCAGGGACTTTATGGTGAAAAAGCAATTTCACAGATACTTTTCATGTTGTGTGTAGGTACCAACCATCAGTCTGCTTTAGGAGGCTGCTTTAAACTCATCCTGCTCATCTCAATGCACTTGAGTGGTCCCTCAGAGAGGAGACTCTCTCCTGCAACTT
Organism: Pachyramphus minor; assembly: GCA_013397135.1. Classification (NCBI taxonomy): domain Eukaryota; kingdom Metazoa; phylum Chordata; class Aves; order Passeriformes; family Tyrannidae; genus Pachyramphus; species Pachyramphus minor. The sequence goes on along the minus strand of VYXB01010745.1, from coordinate 349,206 downwards.
GCCTTTGCCATAGCCTAAGGCATACCAACAGGAGATGTAGTAGTTTCTCTTCCCTACCTGAGCTGCACACTATCAATAATTGGATAATCCTCTAATGTCTTCCTGTCCTTGCCAGAGATTTATTTACACTTTTAGTCATACTCTTGGTGAATTTCAACCAAGTTCAAACTACTTGTTGAGGCATAACATTCTTATATTAATGTCTAATTGTAAATTTACTATCTTTTGTGCTGTTCTGTGACAATGGTTTTGGTCTGAACAGGTAGGAATTGATGAATTTGATCCTCTCGGAGGGATGTTTTGAACCATGAGAACTTCAGCCAGCTGGAGTGATGTGGAGACAAGCTGTAAGTCTCTCTGAGGGCGTTGCCCAGGTGCCTTGCTGTGAATAAATACCTTCCTGACTTTCCACAAAATCTATTGCATTATATATATTTGATGTATGCAAGAAGAGCTAGTCCTAGGGACTGATTAATTGCAAGGTGAGAAATGTGAGTGCCTTTAATCTGTAAAACGGAAAAGCATGTATCCTTTAAGACTTCCTCTCTTGGACTAGGCTGACCAGGGTCTGTTGGCCTGTTCTTGAACATTATTGTGTACCTGTTTATTAACTCCACTTTGGTCTCTGGCATTCCTGGTCTTACTGTGCATCAGCTCCTTTCTTACCCCCTGAGAGCTCATCAGGCCTTCTTGCTTTGTTTCATTTGAATTGCCCTTCACTGGACCTCTGTGGTTTCTACACTCCTCATTAATTACACCGTTCCTTTTTTTCCCTCCTCACGTTTATTCTTCTGTTTATATCAGCACACCTCTCCTTGTTTTACAACCACCTGGCAACACATGATGACAGAGTGTTGAAACAGCTTAGTTGGTAAGGGCTGAATAGCCGTCAAAATGCCATGTTACTTACACTGGTGCTGCTGACTGAGGAATTGGCTCAGACATTCAGTCACCTAGAACAACACACATTCAGAGTGCTGTATGACTGAGTGGAGCTAGTGGGGAGGGCTGCCTGTCCACAAATGTCTCTACCACACGTCTGTGTGGGTATGAGCAGAGCAGCAGAAACGTTGGGCAGGTGAAGAGAAAAGCTACAGCCTCCTTCCAAATATGATCCACACAGAGAAGGAGACAGAGTGTGAAAGAGATGCTTAAAGCTGTTTGTTCCTAGCACCAGCAATGATATCATCGTCAGGCTTGATCTCTATGCTGTCCACATGCTAAGGAAACCAGCCTTTCTGCACTCCTCAGCCATACTGAATAACCCTCCCACCTACAACTGGCCCAGTGGTGGGAGCTGCTGTGCCATTCACAATACCCTCTGCAAGTTGAACATCAAGTCTAAGTACCTACTGGGCTTGCAAAAGGGTCACTGGCAATTCTGCTTGCTCAAACTCAAATCCTACACAATGGGATGTATGTGCAGAAACCACTTTACTCACTACTAAAATACACCAACCTCCCCACAGGCATTGCTACCCAGATACTCACGTTATCACAACCTGGTAGCAGAGGTGAGAAAAATATGTAAAAGGACAGGTCTGATTGCTTTGGGAGAACAGCCTTACAGCTCAAACAAACATCACTTTCTGTGCATGTGTCACCTTGCACTCAAACAAGGCATTTTCTCTTCGCTAGAAAAGGTTTAACACTATCACTCACAAAGCAAATGTGTTAATATAAACCGTTTCAGTTTTGGCTAGATTAACTACACAGCACATTGCTGAACGGAGCTGGGCAGAGCACCTTTACCATGCCTGGACTACTTAGTTCCTTCACATTTATGAATGGGTTACAAGTAGGCAGTTCCCCTTGGGAGGGTTCAAGCAAGAAATATGCACAACAGTCCTTCAGTCAGGCACTAAACCAAGGTTTTTTGGTAATTTTGGGACAGTCATTTTTCTCCTAAATAATATATCTGCAAAGAATAAGTATTGTCTCACAGAATAGTCTTTTGCTGATTGCATCTCCTGAGCTCAGATATATCCAAATGCATATGCAGTGCTGAGTATGTATCTGATTATTGAATAAAGAGCAGCATTCAAATAGCTGGTGCAAGGACACTCTGCAGTAATAAGCAGTCAGTCTTTGGGAGGTTTGGATAGTTCACAGTGTTTTCAATATGTGGATGTGCAATCTTTCTGCTTCATTTTCTTAGCAGGATATTATTGCATATAGCCCTATGCAGTACATCACACAATCACGCAATAATTTAAACGAAGAGAGTTACAGCTGTTGTTGCTGGAAAAGATAAAAAGAGGGATATAAATATGTATGCATACATGTATATAAAGGAGCAACAAAATATTTAAGAAGTCAAGGAGAAAAAAAAGTTGGTGGTTTGAATCTGTAGTTGGGAAAAGTATAAAAAAATCCATTCACACTTATTCAAAATTACAGGTAAAATTTTTAGATAAGAAAAATTAATTATACAAGTTGGAACTTGGCCAGGACACTGTTCTTTTCTATACTACAGAACGTTATCATGTTTGAACATGCTTGTAGCAAATTGAGTCAGAGGACACAAAGCTGAGCACAACTTTCCTCTGAGAGCAGGAAAGCCAGCACAGCCCTCTCCAGGTCACCCTGGTCCTATTGTCATGGGACATCACGCTGTTGAGTGCAATTTTTCTAGGGCCCTTCTAAATCAGTCAAGATCCAGTCTCTGACTGAACATAACCACATTCATGTACAAGGCACCACTGTCTTTCATGCTCTTGTAGCCATTTGTGCTAATGTTACACCAGCTGAGAAGACAGCTCACCAGGATTTAGATACATAAAACACCCCTGTGCAGCTGACACTGCTGAGCAATGCACAGGGACCTGTAAGCCCTCTACTTGTACAGTGCTTTATTTACATCTCATGTGGCAGAAAATGGAGGAATGAGACAAGGAACACAACATTTCGGCTGTGTGCCAAGCCTCATCCTGTGTTTTCAGTCCTGACTGAAAGAGTACTTCTTACACCAGTCGATCCTTCTGCAGGATCCTAATTTCCTTCTCCCAACGAGGCTTTATCCTATTCAAGGCACTACAGTGATGACTTTTGCTTTAGGGTCCTCTAATAAGCCTTCCTGTTTTAAGAATAATGAAGTCTGAAGGGTTCACATCCCTCAGGCCGCTCAAGGAAGAGGGCAACCCAGGATAGTAGAGGTTGGGGAGGACACTAATATGTTTTAATTGCTTGCTAAACTTTCGCTTGTTCTTCTGGTACAGAAAGGGGTCTTCTTTTTCCATTAATTTCACTGCTGGCACATGATGGAGTGATTTCACCCCCTGCACCCTGTGCAGGAGGATGCGGCAGCTGGAACAGGAGCAACCATATTTCTGCATACCTTGGGATTAATGTTGAAAAGATCTGAGCAGGAAGATGAAACACAGTGCACATAGTTGCACTGGGGAAAATAGTCAGGAAATATGCCCACTCCTGATCAGTTGAGTTCATATGTAATCATTTTCTGAGGGACACCCACAAGAGGTGGTGCACCCATCAAGGAGAGCTGGTCCCCAAGGCAAGAGCAAGAACAAAGCTGCTTCTCAGCTACAGCTACAGTGTCAGTGCTGCCAGGGAGTGTCAGGAATTAGGTCCTGAAGGATGGCATAATGGGCATGTTCTGAGACAGACATGCAGGGGCCCTGGCTGTACTGAAGACGATGTCAGCCACTGCAATCAAAAGTATATTTGATTTCAGCTATATTTTTTAACCCGAAGACATACATTATTTTCTAACCCTTTCATCTGCTTAATGATCTGCCACTGAGTACAGACTGCCAAGAGATACCTCAGACAGTAGAGTTCATTTCAGCTCATTGTGCTCCCATTTTGCAGCACTCAGTCCTCTTCACCTCTGTGCCTGACATTTTTGACTACACCGTGGCAGAGAACTTGGCCCAGAAGGGAATCCCAATCTCCCACCTCTGTCCTCGGAGCCTGTCACCTAATGCAATTCATCTGTAAGGTAGGCATTTAATCCCCAGTCACCTCTGCCATCTTACCAGAAACACAAGCAGTGGACTTTGGTTGACCTACCCTTAATTGTCTTCCACTGAAAATGTCCATGGGTCCGAACTCCCACCAGATACTTTCCCAGACAATGAATTTGGTGGGAGATTTCTCTGAGCCAGAAGAGATACTGGTTTGGAGATGATGCAAATCCTTTTCTAGGATTGACAGAGTCTAGATGCCATCAAAAACCTAAGCATATAGCTGAAATTTCAATCTCTAAAGCTTAGGTGAGCCCCTCCACACACACTGAACAATTATCAAGGGAAATGCTTATCCAAGGGCAGTTGTGCCCCAGTCACTGGCCTTAGGCCAGTATAATGTTTGCAAAATGCCTACTGCTCTACCACAACCACAACAAGAGCCTTGGAGATGTCCCCTGCTATACACCTGTTAGGGTGTCCCTGTTACAGAGGTGCATCCCCACCTATGTGGCAAGGGCAGCAGACCCTGTATGAGCAGTGAATAGCTCTTTTCTGTCATTGCCTTCCTGTGCTGTATTTAAAAGCTTTTCTGTAAACCTTGACTCTTCAAAGAACCAAAGGGTTCACTGAGTGCTGATAACACCCATACTTGTCTAACTGGAATATCATAAGGCTAGTGGTAATGTGACCATTTCTCCCCATATTTTCACTCATTTTTTTGTACCTAGTCCTGGGTCATCAGATTATGGTTGAGGTGAAAGAAAAGAAAAATCTATGGAGGAAAACTAATAAATCTCTTTCCAGTTCCAGCACATTGTTGTGCATCTGGAAGATTCAGAGAGGGAATTTGATATTTTGGTTGCTATCTCATTCACTGATAGCATCTCCAGACTTCTTAAAAACCATTCGATTCAGCTAATGCACTGTCAGTTGAGCCTTTTGAAAAGTTCTGGTTGGATTTTTTTTCAGTGAAATTTACAGAAATAAAAACCTCCCGAGAAATATTTTTCTACTGCTTGAATACTTTTTCAATCCCTTTTGATGATTATCATTACTTTTCACTCACACACTCCATTTATTTTTCTGTTTGGATTAGTTTTACTCTATATAGTAGTTTTCAAGTGTGCAGCTTGGCTAAGAGGTGAATATTTTCATACCTGAAATTAAATTTGCAGACATGTCTTTTTTTCAAAACAGAAGTCATAATTTAACAGTTTCAGTAACACAAAAAAGGAGAAAATGTTATGAACGGTATTGAAAAGGTAGAAAATTTTCCTGTTTTGAAAAGATAAAAGCATGAAATTCTTTGAAACTTTCAAACTGTTTGATTTTCCCCTGCACCTCCAGCCAAGACTTTGTTCTAGCTAGAAAGTGAAATCTAGTGAAATACCTGCCTTTCTTTGGCACATGAACCTGGGATAAGACCGAAAGTTTTAATAAACTATACAATATTTCAGCTATGTATTGGAAGTTAGCCAGTTTTGATGACAGTGTCCTGCATTTGAGTGGGAATTAATGCAACTCCATTCCAGACTTGTAAAAGAGATTTTTGTTTTCTCATCCAAAAATATCAAGTGTTGTCAGAATTTTCAAAAAAAATAATACAGCATTTTTGCACTAAGCCACTGTCAAAAAATAATTATTACAAATCAAAATGGTACTGGTTGGAACTCAGAAATATAAGGGTGAACACCTCTGCCTTTGCATGTGGGTTGAGACTGAAAAACAGAACCCCAATAATCACTTTTTTTTTGCCTTCCAGTATCATTAAGGTCACTATTGCACTGCTGGATTTTGAGATTGGGAAGAACCACTGTCACAAGACTATCCACACAAGGAGCAGCTGAGTCATTTTACTGCAGCAAGCCCAGTGAATTACAGCTGATAAGAGAAAGGGACAGGTATCTCAGGGGGCACAGAGCTGTGACAGTGGAGGCCTGGAGCTGCAGTTCTCAGAAAGGTACCCAGTTGGGTCTTAGAAAATGTTCCACTTCCTTTGGTGATGAACAGCAGTGATGATATTATCCACTTGTCTCTCCAGCTTCATATCAAAACTGAGTATTGAGCCTTTCAGTCTCTCCTGTGCTGTCATTGACTGCCCTCTCACCATTAGTACTTCACATCTATTTTTAGGATTCTCAGTAACCGTATGTTTATGTATATGTTTATGTAGACATAATCCTATTTACTTTTACATTTACTAGCCAGGGATTTTCTTTCCCTTGTTCACAATTTTGCTCACTTTATTATCTTCATTTACTAAAATTTCATTTGTGCCGGCTGTTATGACCTTCTTGGCTGAACACTGCTTTTCCTGTTCTGAATCTGACTTACTGCATTTGAGTATTTCTACTGTGTTCCACACTTTTAATTGCACCCCACAGGTAGTCTAGCATCCTCTGACTAGCTTAGCTAGTCCATTTTCTTTATTTTTAGCTCCTCTAAAAATAACTGGCTGCCCTCTCACAATTTAAGGTGACGCACTGCTCTGTGTTTCCAAAACCTGCCACTTCTTAGCACTCCATTATAAATAACCTCTTGGGCCTTTTCCACTGGGTGGACCAGGATAACCTCTGCAAAGATCAGCTTCTTCCCTCAACTTCCCTGTAGTCTTGGGTGTCATGATTAACGGTTGGTGCCAAGACAAGCTGACATCATCGAAGACTTCCCTGCTGTCTTTGCTACCCCTATCTTTGCTACTCCTCTATAGTCCCAACCTGGGCTTTGTTTTATGTAGACAATGTGTCAATGCCTTGTCACTTGGTGGCCTGACATGAGGGCTTCAACACAGTTCCAAAGACTGAGAGGTAGTTTAGCAGTGATATCAGTAGCTTCATGGTGGCTTTCATCATGCAACCCCCAGACAGTTTTCAGGCAGTATAAAGGGAGATTCAACCCATTGAGACAGTCTCCCATCCCTGTCACTGCCTCAGTATGTGTTTGTTTTTTGTAAATATGATCAGGCTCCTTCATCCACTCACTCTCATCATGGAATCCCGAGACAGTAGCTTCAACCCACAGCTACTAGTGAACACCAAGAGCCTCTGTCAAGTAACATGGTCCTTCTAATTTCAACTCATCCTCATTTCAGGCTTCTAAAACATCCCTCATGCAGCAAAATTCCCAGGACTTCTCCAGGTTAAGAACAAAATAAATGAAGACAACCAAGAAAATATTCTGATACTGGGTTATGATTTTTTTTTAACCCTGATATTCTGTGGTATGTTTCTTTATTTTTGAATATAAAGTGACAGAAATAATTTGTTGTTAGAAAAGAGAAAGTATCTTTGACTATTTACAGGTTTTGTACACCACAAGGATTTTCATGTTTTTGTTGATTTTTCTTCTTTTTCTTTTTTTCCCCTTCACATCCTTTAAACAATGCTGAACTGTAAATCTCAACAGTTCACAAAAACCCTCTTCCCCAAAAAACAAACCCCAATGAGAAACAGGAGAAATCAAAGGGGAAAAAAATCAACTTCTTTCTTAGTTCTCCAGGAAATCCATTTGCTTAAATACATATATTTTTATATTTATATATATATTATTTTTTTCAAGTTCAAACACCAAAATTCAAGAGAGAAAGGAAAAAAAACCCAAACAAAACAAGTGTCTTTCCCCGCCCCCCTCCAGAATCTGTTGATCCCTGCTTGTCCAAAATCAGAAAGAGTTATTTACAGAAAAAAGAACTGGAGGGGGGTGAGGGTGTAGGGAAGAGGAAGATGAGGTCGTGACTGGTGGAGAAAAGATAGTAGGATTAGGGCCTCAGAGAGATGAGGCAAGCCTGAGTTTGACTGCGCTTTCCCTTAGGAAGACGCTGCACTGGGGAAGTATCCAGTGTCCCCTTGCCCCCATGTTCAGTGCAAGGGTGCTGCCTTTCTGGATCCCTGTCTCAGCCCCACACCAGATGTTCAGGGTTCATTGCTGCTCTTCTCCCCACGCTCTTCACTGGTCCTCCCATGCCAGCCAGCCAGCCTGCCCTGAACATCCTCAGCCAAAGGTGTTATGGGGAGCAGGGTGGAGTGTCTCGAGGGTCTCCGCTGCACCCAGTGGATCTCCTTCACAAGGATCAGTGCCAGGGTAGCCAGGCCATGACTGGCAGCAATGGTTGATGCCCCTTTGCCTCCCACTGGCTCCTTTTGCTGCTCACTCACTTCACTCCAAATCTAAAATCACTGAGCACTCAACTCAGTGTGTCAGAAACTGTGTGTTCACAGAAGCCTGACTCCAGGTCCACAGCATTACATGAAACTCATCCTGTTGCCAGCTAACCTTGGCGTCCTCTTCTTCTGTTTCAAGACTGCAGGATACTGGCAAGTAACAAGTACTAAGGAAAGACGGAAAATCCACCTCTGATTCCTGGTTTTAATTCCCTCCTTATGATATCCTGACTTCAACTACAACTTTCTGGAAAAGTTCTGCCAGATAAGTCAAATATTACACTACAGAGAATGAAGTTTATGTTGCAGATGTAAGCCTGCAATTTACACATGATTTGTGTGTGTTATAATGTATTAATCAAGAAACACTATGTAAATGTGTGTAAATGCAAACCATGATCTTAAATCAGTTTTGCATAATGCAAGTAAACAAATTAATCTCCCAATGTGCTTGTAAATGTTAATAAAAACTTGACATTAACCGTTAAGTTAATGTCACTGGATGATAATGTTACTGGATGAGAAAGCAGCATTGTATGTCACATGTGCCCTTTAAATGCAAATGAGTAAAATTTACATGTCCAAGATACGCATGTTCTTCAGAACTCAAATTGCTGCTTGCTGCAAGTCATGTAAGCTCTACTTTATCCATCAGCAATTTCTTTTTAAAACACTGCCTTCTCCCTGGAGAGAGTAAACCATCCAAAATTAAATGTAAGGAACCCTTGAATATTTGAAGAGTGGCGGTGACTGTGTAAGTAGGAGTATGCATAATTTAAAGGGGTTCTGGCAAGACAGACCTAAAATTCTGGAGCAATTAATGAGGCTGGAACTTGAACAAAGCTGAACTGTAACCCTAAGAAAGCTGGTTTTATCATCCTAGCCTTTTGAAGACAAAAGCAAGCTAGGTAAGCCTCTGTCCAGTTGCATGTTTGTTTGCATTTCAAAGCATCCTGCAAGATTTGGAAGCAAAGCCCAGGAAGAAGTTGGCCAGAAACTTCAGTCACTGCTCAAAGAGACCAGGATGTCTTAGATGAAATTCATCAAGAGTTGCCAAGCTGAATGAGCACTTTGTATGATACAAAGAGGTTCTTGATGAAGCCTTTCTGATGTGACAGTCTGAGGTGTTACTGCACACTGGTGGAACTGAAAAAAGGAAATTATTTTCTATACAATATTTTGACAGTCTCCCTGTAAATGCTGAAAGTTTGTAGCATCCTGACAAAAGCAGCAAAAGGATACTCAAGACTACTTATAAGGAGTACAATAAGACCTTGATGCGCAAGTTTCCAAGGAAGGGAAATGAGATGTATTTTGAATCCTAGTAGAGCTTCAGCTGAGAGAAATTAGGTCAAGCTGACAGCAGAGGCCGGGCCTCATGTACTGCACACATCTTGAGAGAGCGTGTACAGCCCAGCATCTCTCTGGATCAGATCCATACAAGCACTTCCTCATGCTGCCTGTAAAAACAGAGCTAATTAAAAATGCACAGCAAAAACTACCACAATTTGTCATTCAGGTTCTCTTTGTCCAAGGCTGGGATGAGTTACAGCATCCTCAAGGCTTTGCCCAATGGAAGAAGTGAAATGAAGTCAGAAAACAAGAGCACTGCCAGAATAGCAAATTTCTCACCAAATTCACCTGAAGCAGAAGCTGATTGCCCTGGGCATACTGTCATCCCTTCATGACTTTCAGAGGGATGAGAAGAAGAAAACATTCTGCCAGGTACTGAAGTGGTGACAGGCAAGTCTGGTGTCTTGTGGTCTACTCCTGACTGGAATCACAGACTCACATCCTCACTGTTCCGCTGCCTGTGCAGGAATATCTTACCCCTTTACAGGGTGGGGGAAGGTCAGTTGGGTGGTGTTTGCACAGTGTTGCAAAGGGATGAGTGTTTCTCTCCCAAATCTCAAAAAAACCCTCAAACAACCAAGCTGAGACACTGACTGGCCCTTCAGCTTGAGGTCTGTCAACATCCCAAGTCTTGTCTCCCAGGACAAGCTTCCTGCACTACTTCTGACCATATCCTAGGGAGACTCCTACACTGCATTCTCCAAGCAGCAACCATGAACACAATACTTTTGCAAATGAAAATGTCAGATTTCCTCCTCCTCTGCCCCTTGGATTTACCACAGTTCACACAAGTCACATCAAGTCACCTAGCTTACCATATGTCTGGATGCCTCAATTATTTTCCTCTATAAAGTGTACGTCTCATTTAACCTCAAGAAATTTAGACGCAAATGCATGCAAGATTTCAGGTTATTTGCATAATATATGTAGACTATGGCATCTGTCAATTTATTTGTTAATGTAAATGCTAATATTAACATATTTCAGTTTAGCATCAAAATCACAAACTCTTTGAAGTAAGGGCTATGGCAGAGTGAAGCATTGAACGGACAAATCTTTTTTGAGAACAGAACCTAGATGGCTTTGATCAATTTTATGTCAGGGTTTCACCCTGCTGGCACAGCATTTCACTTCACTCGCTGCTTCCCAGATTAATGACTGGTACTGACACTGTCCAACTCCACAGCAATAATGTTGTTAGGAGAGATGGAGTCATTTTGACCAACACAAAATTACCCCTGAAGACACCAGCCAGTGCTTGCATTTGATGTGCATCCCCAAGCACACCTTTCTGATGAAACCCTGTCCAATGTGCTACCTACTTTCCCCTCTGTGGCAGGTGCTATTGAGGAGGGAGGTTCTGCACCCCCTGAAGGTAGCTCCCTATCCTCAGCTCAACCGAGAGCATCCTCCAGGATTAGTTGCCAGTTGAAATTAATACCACAATAGTTTAGGCTCAAGAGAACTCAATTAGTTTACCTCACTATTAAATACTTGCCCCAGACCCTTCATAAAGAGATTGTTAAAAGAATAAACTTTTCTACCTTCTGTAGTCGAAATTTCTAAAGGCATGTGAGCATCTAATCACTATTGGCTTTAAACAAGATGGCATTTGATTTAATAAAATTATCAGGTGCTTCTAAAAATCCTTCCCTCCTTGATGCAAACATGGCAAAAGCATTAACTGTTTATTTCTTTCCAACACTCAGTGTTGATGGCCCCCAGCTGGGGGTGCCTGGGGGTGCTCTAGGTCCAGGGTGTGTAGTAGGGTGACTTGAACAGAGCCAAGCAAGCACTAAGTGCTTGAGACTCTGGACTCAGGGCTCATCCCTTGAGACCAAGGTGGCAGAGAAAGTGGCCCTGCCCTTTGTGGCAGAAACTATGCTATTCCCTCAAAAAAAAAAGATGTAGAAACATGCTCAGAGCCTGTATTTGGGCACTGGCAAAAGATCTACATTATTCTACCACTGCAAAACAATATATGAAGAGACAACAGTCAGAGTTTCCAAGGGAGGGAAGAACCTTCCATTTGTCATTTTCAGGAAATTTTACCTTGGGAGCCAGGGAAATAGGGATGGAGAAAACCAATTCCTTCTTTTCCGCTTTGATGTGAGTCTACACACCAGTCTTGAAAGAGCAGTGAGAGCATAGTGTCAGTCACTTAGCATTCCAGTGCACGTCCCCTCTGCTAAAGGAGCAGCCGAAGGGCAATCGCTTACCCAAAGCTTAACCTTGCAGCTGGCAGGCCTCAGTGTCTTGCCTCCTCAGCAAGGATAACTAATCAAAGAGCCACAGAGACAGGTCCAAAGCGTCATGCTTCTCCAATTTTAATCTAATGCCTCAGATAATAAAGTGTCCATGAAGCCCTTATTCTCTGCGTGTAGAAAGAGGAAGGTCAGCAGCGACAGCAAGCTGGCTTGCCACTGCAGCACAGAGAGACCTGTGACTTGAGGAAGAAGAAGATCTGAACAGTTAGTCCTTAAGCAGTGTGAAGCTGCAAAGCTAGGAGAAGTAGTTCGTTCATTACTACTTGCTCTTTTTCATTCCAAATAGGATGCTTTCACCTGTATCTTAGAACATCAAGGTTCAGTATCCAAAGCTGAAAAAGGAGTATCGGTGTGCAGGAAAGGACGAGAGCCTGTGGAAGTGGCTTTATCACATGTAAAAGTCCTTACAGGTGAAAGGCCAAAGAGAAGTCTGGAAATTGTTCCAATAAATAAAGAACATGAGCTAATATTCCCCAGATATGGGATATACAGCTTTGCAGATGCCTTTTCCTAATTATAATACTAGTCCTGTGTTCAAATGTCAAAAAGCCACGTTGAATAGCTGTTCTTCACTGACAATCTTGGTTTCCTGATGCAACCTGAGATTAGCTGAGTTGATTAATGCTCATAATGCCCAGGCTGTGGGTTCAGTCCCTGGAGGAGCCACTCACTGACAAATTGGACTTGAAGAGATTCTTGTGGGTCCCTTCCAACTCAGAATATTATGTGATTCTGTGACCACACAGAATTGTTGAGGGCAAACAAACCCAGCAGCACTCACTTTAACAAAGGTACAGAGATCTTTCAAGAAGAGTATCTAGGATTTGTGTGCTCAAAACCTCCAGACTCCTGCCTTTGTTGTACGTATGTACTGGAAGGACTTCTGTCCTCCCTCTGGCCTGGTTGAATGTCTACTTTGAAAGACCTGAGATCTGAGCAGTTTGGTGTAGAAACAAGCTGAGCAAAATACAAGATCTTCTACTTCATCAATAGGCCCTTTGAGTTTAAGGGGAGAGTTGAGCCTGTTGCTTCACTCCAGGAAAGGGAAGGAGAGTGAGCACAGAGGCTGGAGTAGAATGGCCCCTGGTGGAACTTTCAGATAGCATAGCACATGGCCAAAGTCCCAGAGACAGGTTAACTCAGACCCAGATAGGTCAAGAATTTGCTTCAGGATTTGGCCTCTTTTATGCTAAAAGGACTCTCCCTCTCTTTCCTCCACCAAGAGGTAATGTTCCCCATGGATTCCCTTCCACACACATATCTGGGGCTCGGAATTCAAGAACCCACAAGTCAAGTTAGTCTACACCACCATTGATTCCAGGCCCTCCCTGTCCACTCTATCTTGATTTTTACCCAGGATTGTTTTTCTGCATGCTGCTAGAAGTGTAGTCTAGGCTGACATTGAGTCTTCACTGGTTTTCATCCTTCTTTGTCAGTGCCAAACACATATTTTAATCTATATGGTGTGCTATTTACGTACTCCCTTTCAGCCTACAGTGTAGAAGACACCTAGACAAAAAGGACAGGAGCAGCAGAGAAGGTCCCCTGCTAGCCGACGGGGCAGTGTTTTAATAATTGTATGGGAGATGGGAACATGAGGAAGGGAAGCTGAAATTCATATGCAGGCATGTGGAATAATTTCAAGACAAAATGAACTGATCAACCTACCAAATTCCCTGGAACAGTCCAGAAACCAGCATCTCCTGTCCCCTGAGCGAGAAGGATCCACGCATGCACTGAGGATCCACCTTGATCCACAGCAGGGTGGGATGGGTGCTAGCAGCTCCTCAAAGGCAATATAGTGCTCCAGCACCTAGAGTCAGAGACACCAAAGGAGATAAAGAGCACCGACACCTCACTGCCCTCAGTGGAGCAGGGAACCACCACCATCATTTCTGAGAGGGTCTGGAGTGCTGAGACGACATACTGCTTTGTCTGGAATTGAGAGAGGCAGTCTGCTTCCTTTAAGAAACCTGGGGGCAGGGTGGGGAGTGTTAATTTTTTTTAAAAGGAATGAAGAATGGCACCAATATATCCTGCAAAAGGACACTACCTTGTTCCCTTACTCCAGAAGGAAATGTCAAGAGACCATGGTTGAACTCCTGTGCCTCACACAACAAAACCCCAGAATTTTGTTAGTCCTTTGTTATTGTCTTACCTCCATTATACCTGCCTCCCCAGTATTGATACCTCGACTACACAACAATTGTAAATCAAAAAGAAAAAAATCCTGACCACTGCTGACATTCAAAAGCAGATCATAGCCATTTTCAGTTTGCCTTTTTTTTTGGGGTCCTCAGAATTCATTCTGTTTTTGTTTTCAAGGTTTTTTCCCCAGCAATCAAAGATAAAATTTATCTTTTCATATAAAAGGAGTATTTCCTTTTTTCCTTTTTTTACATAATCACAAAATTCCACTTACCAAGATTGAATAAAAATATCATATATTGAGAAACACACAGTAAAAGCCATGACAGAAGCATCCCTCTCTCATACACCACTGCTTTTCTCTTCCTTCTTTTCCCTCAATAACTAAATAAAAACACCCTCTGCACAGCTTTTATTCTTGATCATTTTATTTTGGTGGTTTTCATGCTACATAAAAATTAGTTTTTATATCAAAAAATTATTCACAATATTTCCAAAATAGTTCAAGGTTTTTTTTTTCTTTTTGTGTTTTTTAAATATTTTTAATGTATTTTTATTTGTTTGTGTTTTTTAACTGCAGCTAGGGTTACAAAACATCCCATTTCCTATCACCACCACCAATTCACTATCAGTTCCCTTTTACATTTGCATATGTAAAAAAAAAAAAAAAAGAAAAATAACAAAACTTTTTATATCATTTACTTGAGAAATAAGAAGTCATTTGGCACTCATGTCTCTGTGGCTCTGATTTTCACCCGCAGAGTGGCTGGAGGTGGGCTGTGTGTGTGTGTGTACGTGTGGTACATGTGTGAGTGTATGCATATGCACACACATCTGCATGCATAAAGGGTATGAAGAGGAGGCAAAATTTAGGCAAAGATGGTCTCAGAACCAGATAGGATATATCTGCTGTGTTCAACAGCCTGATGTGTGGCCGGCTTCACCGCAAGACACCAACAGCTCAAGAGAAGAGGAGGTAGCAGTGTTGGGCAGTAGAAGACTTAGACTAGAGGTGAGTATTTCTTTTTCTTTTGGTTGATAGACTGAGCTTATCAAACATGCTCTTCAAAGTAAATGTACATTAGTTAGAAAGAAAATACAGCTGAAGCTGACCTGTGCCAGGTCTAGAGACGCTACCTGCCCCAACCCTAGCAGACACAACAGTTCTCCACTACCGTTCTCAGCCACTTCAAGTGCCAAAAGATGAAGGTGCTGGGCTTTCCCTTAGGTGTCATGATAATGAGAGCTGGCCAGATACCACCTTTAATGCACCACCTTTAATCCCTACTTCACAGTCTGTGAGACTCTGCTCAGTCTTGAATGACATTGTCCATATTGAGGGTCATTCCTAACCACTTGCAAATATCTCAGGAGAGGCAAGGTTGGACCCCTCTGGCCCATTTAGGGTTATTCATTTGTCCCTGTTGCAGACCTACGTGCCTGGCTCCTGCTCCATCATAGGAAGGACTGTGCAGAGGCCAGTGAGCCATTTCCCCTGCCTGTTCTCCAGCCTGACCCACAACCTACACATACCAGAGGATGTTCTTCTGTGGCTGCTTATTCTCCTTGGGTCAGGCCCCTCAGCAGCCACAGGGTTCTTGTCCCAGGAATGGCCATGGAAACTGTCAAAAAAAGCCTTTCTCCATCCTCGTCCAGGCAATCCTCTATGGCTTCAGGAGGGCAGGACGTGGAGTTCAGACAGCCTCCCTGCCTTGCAGCAGCCTTTGGTGCAATGGCCAAAGCTCACTGGAGAAAGGTTTAAATGTTTTTTAGGGAAAAATAGAGAAAATTTTTAAAAAGAAAGAAAAGAGAGGGAAAACCCAAAAAAACCCAAATCAACAAAAAAATTCCAAAACCCACTTGTGCAACAATTAAATATTTTGTTTTCTGGGACTCCACAGGGAAGTCAGTGAAAAGCTACTTCCCAAAAGGCTGCTGCCTCCACTATATACCAGTTTTCACCTCCAATTACAGATGGTGCTTTGGTCACTGGCAAAGAGACGTTTCAAGACAGCCCTGCCATTCCAGAAAAACATGTACAAAGGAAAGACCCCAAATACAGCTGAACCATACAAGAAATAACTGCACAGAACTGAGGTCTCGGAAAGTTGTATTGCTGAAAACACCTCCCTGCGCCCACTAAAAGGACTGTGTAAACAAACAAACAAACAAGCAGCAAACATACAAAATAAATCAACAACTCAACAACAAACTCTTTCCCCCCCACCATGTTAGAAGTTTTGAAAACACAAAGCTAAAAAGAGCAGTTTGCTGTGTTTCTGATCACAGGTGAGAGACAGCCTGTTCCGATAATAGGAAAAGCAGCCAGACAGGCAAAGAGGCCTCCAAAGCTAGCAGCTTTTTATGCTAACCTCCACACTGACTGCTGTCCAGCGGGAAGGCCATTTCCTACAGCACCTCTTGAAGGCTCCAGCTTGCTAGGAGCTTTTAGGTGTATAGCATGTTGGTAGTAGTAACAATACTTAAAATACACACACACGTGTACGAGCACTCACACACATATATCTTCTCTTTCATAGAAGACAAGCCTGGCAGAGCACAGGGTATAATTTGATGGAGAGGAAAGAGCGGCTGGACATGGAAGAAAGCAGAGGAGGTGGACAGATGTGGTCTGATAGAATGAGTCACTGGAGGCCACAGACTATTCTATTACATTTCATAAAAAAAAAAACCAACCAAACAACCAACCAACCAAACAAAAAAATATCAAAGAGACCCAGTGACACCAGCAATAAAGGGCTGGTTAAGCAGACTTAATATAGTGTAGATGATGAGGGCCCTAGCCCCCAAATTTTGCTCCTTCCCTGTCTGACTAATCATGGCATGTCTTCATCAGGTTCTGATTGTCTTTTCTGGTTGCTGACAGAGGAGAGCAGTGTCTCATTCAGCAGTTTGGCCAGTTCAAGTGCTGTAACGGCTGGCACTGTAGGGCCCTCCCAGTAGGTCATCCTCTTTCGTGCTAGCAGTGTTGCAATCTCTCCTGGAAATGAATGGGATGGAGAATGGCTGCAGAAAGGTCACTGCCTCCCACCCTCCCTTTTCTCTGGTCCCTCTGAAGAAACTGAACCACTCCAGAGTGTGTGATTTGCAAGCTCCCTAACCAGGTCCAAGCAACAACAGTGATGTTCTTGCAAATAGAGGGAATGGGAGATCAATCCACCTCAGCTCAGCTTTTTCCTGTGTCTATCTGACACAAGAACACGAAAGGACAAGCTTTCTTGCAAGTGGAATTTCAGTGGTTGCAATGCCCTAGGAGGCCACAAAATGAATAGCAAGAAAGTCTTGTTTCAGTCACAGATCAGATTGACCAGATCTCTCCCAAAAGACCTTACCAGTCAGTGTGTGAATGTCTTCCTGCTCCACTTACCAGTTAAAGCCAAAGTAGGTAATGAGTATGGCACAATGGTTTGGAAATGTGGCATAGCAGATTTACCACAGAAGTGAATGAACACATGGAATGGATTTCTGGTGCTATATTCAAACCCTCTACAGGAGGAGTCTGCATCCCAGCCCTGATTCAGAGCTGGTCTCCCGGAGTCCAAACAAAGCAGTTGTGCCTGGGTCTGCCAGGCAAGCAACAACAGGGTTGCCAAGTTACCTGCAAGTACCCATCACCTGGCTTTAGCAGCATACGGCTTCCAACACTTTTCTCTCAGTTCAAACACATGCGTACAAACACCTAAGCACACACACAGTGGCACCACACATACAAATGTGTGCAGGCTGCATAAATACACGTACCAATATGAACCCACCCCTGCCCCCCCCAAGTAGACACGTGCAAGAAATACACACAAGTAGCAACAGGCATGCAACATACATATGGTGATACCAAGCAGGAGAAACCCCTCAAAGCTGTGGTCAAGCATGGTGAGCTCCTGGGAGATGAATCCTGGCAAAATGCACTGCAGGAAGAGGCCCACACAGGGAAGAGAATCCAAAAAAGGCATTCCAGGCATCTAAACCCCTAAGTAGCTTTTCTAAAAGCTCCTTGAATTTCACAGGAGTTTAGCTGCCTGTGAATCAGGTTCCAAGGCCTGGAAGGAAAGCAGAGGGAGAAAGCATAAAACTTCAGTCTTATCCCCTCAACTGATTTTTGTCTGTTCAGGGGCAGGTATCATCTTTCTCCTGTTGACATGGGACTTAGCAGCCAGTGCCCAAGGGATGACAGAAGTCTCATGTAATGGATGCATTCTCTCTGGACACCTGGTAAATGTTGCCAATATGTCATACTTATGGCACCTTGAATAAGCGAAGGAAATGCAGCAAGGAACTGGTGACATTCAGAAAAGTAACTCGCTCTTTTGGCCACAAGTTAATCTATGGGATGTACTCCTGAGGAGATATCTACCCACATCGTGGGGTGGCACTAAATGGGACAGCATTTCCAAGTCCACGCATGTTTAGAGTTCTGCCAGGAGTCATTTGAATGCACAAACATACACATCCTCCCAGACTGACAGGTATTTGCAGCCACATATTCACAGGTACACAGACCACTGTGGACCATGCTGGGACAGTAATGCCAACGTCATAGCAAGGGTACATGAGAAGGATAACTACCCTGCTCACACTTGTGAGCAGAGCTCCATTCCCATGTGGCTGTGGTGGTTTCTCTCACCCAGAAATCAGAAACACAGGCCTTCAATGACAGGTTGAGCAAGAGTTAGCTGCAACTGGGAGAAGACTGATGCTCTGAATAACCTCTGGCCATGCTGACCCTTTGCACTGCTCCCTGCACTGCCCACATAATTTCATACAGGACAACTCAAAACCTCAGAGACCATGGCACTTAGCAACTACACACTACACACATGGAGAGACTCACTGGTCCTTTCTCAGATTGTGGCCAGCTGATCCATGTGTTTTCAAGGAAAAGCAACCAGTAACACGGACACTGAGGATGGTGGGTTGATGTTCATTAAGGAACAATGCAAATTGTCAAAAAGGGAAGGAGGGAGGTGCCTTGGCATCTGCCTAGGGCCCCTACCAGTTTTGCATCGGCTTATTCACCATCCTATCACTCTCTTCCCTTACTGCCATGACACCAGACCACAAACCCTAGGCAGGCAGTGCCAAGTACCAGCTTGTATTGACTTATCAGACAGAAAGGGAGCAAATACTACCTGACATTCGGTCCTAGGTTTGCAACACAGCAGAACACAGGTCTTTACAAGCCAATGGCCTCTAGGACTTAAAGGAAGTGCTTTTAAAAGATATCATACTTCTCTCCAGCAGCCTTGCTTTATTCACATAGAGCAAAAGCAAAGAAAGTGTAGTGATCCTGATATGGATCAACCTAGAGGGGATAAAAACTATCTGCCCCTGCTCTAAATTCACCAGTCAGCCGTCAAGGACAGAAATTATGTTCTTTCTCTGGGCTTTCTCAGAAAATACAACTTCACTGCTCCCTTGCATGGGCAAATTTTCCATACTGATTATTTCTTATTTCTTGAGAAGGTGAGAGCAGAACACTGCTTCAGTGAAAGTGACAGGGAAGTCAAAAACAGCTACAAAATATCATCTTCTAAAAATCTGGTCATGACTAGAATTTTCCAGGAGAGAAGTAGTAGAGGCCTGCCCTTCACTCATCTTGTACACAGCATTGCACAGGTTGATGAAGACAACAGAGCAACAAGACAGTAATAAGAGGAGAGTGGGCAAACAGGCAGCATACGTCATTCTGAGGGAAGAGGTATAGAGACAAAATTGAAGAATAGGTGTGAGTAAGATGGGAAAGTAGATAAGAGGCCAGGGAGATGAAACAGTAAGCTTCTGGTGAGATCGAAACACCTGAAAATGAGGATCTGCTAAGAGGAAGGACAGAGAAGAGCAGAGGAAGTAAAGGGATCAACACAGAGGATCCAAAACCATGCCACCTCCCCTCTTACTGGTACTGGGAAGGCCACAAAAAGAGGGAGATGGAAGAGTTGGTCAGGAGATGAAGGCCCATAGGGAGATCCCTGAAATCCACCGTAACAAATGTTCTCTGCTGACATCCCAGGGAGAAGACAATGGGGACCAGGGAAGAGAAAGTAATCAAAGAGCAAAGCACATAGAAAAGGAAACAGCCCTGTGCCTCACACAAACAGTCCCTAGCAATCAACACGGCTTTTATTACAGGAAATTATTAACACCCTCTGCTACCCACCACCCCTCACCAATCCCAAACCTCCCCTGTTTGGGGACCCTTTCTTGGCACACACATATAACATCCAGATAAACTTTCCGAACCAGCAAAAGCAACCACTGAAACAACTTCAAACACCACAGACCAATAAAACCACAATTTAAAAGTTAACTTTCCCAACCCCCCCCATGCCATTATTTAATAAGGAAATACTGTACAGATATAAAACCCACCCTTTTCCCAACCTGAATATAATTGCTTGAGCTAGTTTCTGTACATATATACACACATATTTACACAGTAATGCTGCAGTCAAGAAAGCAGATGATGTAAAAGTCACAAAGTGAATACATAAATTAAATAACTACCAGCAGAACATTAGGAAAGGTCACGTTGCTCCTACTTGGCAAAAATGTATTGTGGGACAGAGTCATTAAGTGTACTGCAATGTACTGCGTGTGAGTTGTGTGTGAGTTGTATGTGTGTGTGAGGGGTGTGTGTGTGGAGGGGGGGTGGTGTGTGTAGTCACTCAAACCTCACAGCTTCCCGCTGTATCAGGTTTGTTCATGTATGTTTCACTTCCCCAGTATGTCTCATGTGTGTGCATGCCCAGAGGAATCCCTGTTCCACAGCATGGAATATTTTTCTGACCTGTTGGAGTGTATACCAGTGGTTGCTGTGTTCCTTTAATGGCAGAATGCCAGCGGGTTAAGAGATCTGTAACTACTAACACATAACAAAGATCCTCCTTTACCTCAGCACTCAGGGGACTGTGCCCTTGGCATTGGCAGACATGAGTCCTGCTCTCTGTCATGTGGTTTCACTGTCCTTTTCTATACACAGGTTTATACTGTGCCAGTTTTGTTGTCAGCAATGACAGAAGGGTGCCAAAATTCACTCAAATGGCATGGCTAGGTAAGGAATTTGGGGATGTTCAACAGATGGAGAAAGAACTCAAAGCCAATTGCAAAAATGGTTTTTGTGTTGCCATTCTAGTGGCAGACACCCAGGTCTGTCTGCAGTCAGCCCCAGGGAGGTCCAGAGAGCCCGTGATGAAGGTGAAGCAATAGAATTCATATTGCCAGCAAGACACTCAGCGCCCCAGTTTGCCTTTGATGGGGGAGGAGAGAGGAAGCCACAGGGAAGTGTAGGTGGGTGAATGCAGCGAGGGTCTATGGCTTGGAAATCTATTTGGCTGCAATTTGAAAATAAGCCCTTGTGGGGACAACATTTGGGTCCCACTAGTTACTATCTCAATGTGCCCTGCAGCATCCAGCAGCATGGTAGGTGTGTTCCAGGCAGACACGCCAGGGGTGTTCAGCAGCAGGGAAGCACTTATGGGGAAGAGTGGGTGCAGTAGGGGATTGTGGCTTGGAGTCTGTCCCCATTTGTTGCCAGCAAATTGGTTCCTTTCTTGTACATGGCTCCCAGAGGTTCCTGTGGTGAGCTAGGCATATACCACAGAGAGGAAGCATAATTGGACTCCACCCTTTGTCAGCTTGGATTGACAAGGAAGAGCGAAGTGTAATTCCTTAGAGAAAGGGTGAAGAGAGTCAGCACAAAGTCCTTTCATCAACACTCCTGATATTTATCCCCTTCCCTTCTCCTTTTATTTTTGGCAACCAAAAATGCGTGGGGAAGGGTAACCTCCCACCCTACTCCATGGAAAGGGCTCACCAAAGGTTGCTTGACTGGAGACGAGGATGTGTGAAAGGCCTAAGTCTGATCACTGGTTGTGTTCCCAGGCTTCCTTCCATCTGTTGATAAGCAATGTAGGTGGGAGGATATGCCATAATTGATAGAAAGCTCTAAAGCAAAGACTTGCCTATAAAGATCCCTGAGGTATCTCTGATCACTCTGACCTGTCACCATATTCATTCTTTGTCTCCCCCTCTCTATTTTACTGGCAATTTTGCTGTGAGAAAAACCTATTTGAATGTACAAAGGGGCATTATTCAAGATGGATGCTAGTGTCTTTTTGAAGTGAAGAGCTCAACATCAGCAGGCGTTTCTGAAGAGGCTCATACTGGCAACTCTTAGCTTCTCCACCAAATCCTTCAGGATATCACAAAGGAACCTTCCTCCCTCCATACACTGGAAACTGATTTTCTACAGGCAAAGTTCATACTTGCATATTGCTAAGCATTTTGAACCCATTGGGTTTCTTGCCTGGAGAGTTCTGACAGTGCATGCTGGATTTCAGAGAGAACGGGATTTTTTTGGTTATTGAGGAGGTGGGGCCAGTGTGCTTCATTGTCTCAACTGACAACAAGTCCTGACTGCAGCTTTTCTTTCCTACTTAGGATGCGACATTGAAAGTTCTTATATTGACCTCACTGGGAGGCGTGATGGGAGACGAAGAACTACTACACCAGCCTGTGTTGTGTTGCATTACAGTAAAAAGCTGGTGTGAATACTTCAACAATGTTTATGATGTGGAGATCCATGACTGCAAGTTCTACCTGTCAGCTGCTTTCCACTGTGAATGGCACATTTCTGATATTTTCTGAATACTTCTTCCGTCTCCTTCATACACATCCTCCTTCAGCTGAGTACGTACATTCCAGTACCACTTCAGAAGAACATGGCTCATGAAAATACCTCTCAGAGAGCCATGCCTGGGGCTAGAAGTGAGGAGGTAAATGTCAGAAACATTGCCAAAGGCGCCTAATCTTCCCTGGGAGGCTGGCTGCAAATATTCAGTAGAGGTCACCAAACTGTATAGGACACAATGGATTTTGCTCAGTATTCTTGTGTGCAGAAACGTTCAGAGAGGGGAAATGTTCCCAGCCACTGCCCCAGAAAATACTGGTGTTCCAGCAGTAGAGAGAGAGAGATGGCAAGGGAGGGGATATGGAGTTTTGTCAGGCTCTGGTATGAAATTCCATTCTTTTCTGGCCTGGTAATAAACAGCACATGGGTCATTTCCTAGTATAGACAACACCTGCTGCTAATATTACCTGTTTGATTCACTTGAAGACTTACAATGAAAATACACCAAATCTAAAATTCTAAATATATAATCAGAGTTTAATAACATCATTGATTTATTTTCTGGATTATGAATTACACCCTCCCCCCTCCCTCCTTCCCCTTCCCCTTCATCTCTGTCCCAAAACTTGTTGACCTGTCAGAACTAAAATAAACAAAACAACCAGAAAAGATCGCTTATAGGAGAAAGGATTAACCTGATGGATACATGGCCTAATCTACTGTGGGAGAAGGCAAAATACCAGACTCCTGTGGTTAGACCAGTAGTTCAGTCCAGAATTTCCAGTTCTTCTTTTCTGGTTGCCCTAGAGCATTCATTTGAGTGGTTTGTGGCACAGTTATATTTGCAGAGCACTCAGAGTGTTAACAGTGCTACAACAGTATCAATACTAGGTAATGATTTTAGCAAACTATCATTTGCTGATCAGTGGAACAAGGGACAGACCAGTCCAGAGAAAATACGAACCAACTTTCAACCCGGAACACAAAAATCAGAACCTTTAAGAAGAGATTTGAAAAAAGTTCCATTAACTTCTTTTTGGTTTGTTTTCAGCTTAATTTCCCTGCAGAGCCACCCTCCAGGTTTCCTTGTTCCAGGTGGGGAGGGAGGGAAAAGTACCAAGATAACCACCAAAGAGATTAGCTGCCCTCATCAGCTGTCAAGCTCCCCCACCCCAAGCCCTTAGGAAATACCAGAAATTAGCACAAGCTTTCCCAGGTCCAAGATTTCTAAACCAAAGTAGCATTGGAGAAGTCTCTTAATGTCAAAGTGATGGTCCAACCTGAGCGGCCAACTTGATGGTTCACCCCACTACTATCAAGACAGTGTAGTGCCTTGAGGCCCAAGCTCCATAGAGAGATGCTGGTACAGAGAGTTTATATGCAAAAAGGAATTGGGGGTGTTCCCATCAAAACATGAAACCCTGCTGGCAAGGCTTGAAGTGACGTTCCGGCGTCTTCCATTCATGAAGATAAAGGTGACAGGGCAATATAGGGGGCCCCAGGGGAACACAACACACATGGGTTTCTCTCTCTCTTTCTCTCTCTCTCTCTCTTTTTTTTTCTCATTCATACGGCCTCGACCTGCGTAAACCGCTCCCAAAACGCAGCCTGAAAAGTCATAGAAAACAAACAGAACAGAAACAAACTTCCCCTCCCTCCCACCCCACGACCTGAATATTCACGAGAAGAGAAAAACCAATTTATACAAAAACGCAATAAAAAAGAAATATTTACAAATGAAAGGAACGCCTTCTTGGTGGCTGCTGTCAGAGGTGTCTGACAAGCTGCCGTGTGTTCTGGATTGCAGATCGCTCTGTTAATTTGTTGGTTTCTTTTTTTTTTCTTTTTTCTTTTCCTATTTGTTCTTGTAATAAGAGAAGAGGGAAAGAGTAAGAAATTCCCTTACCTCAGAGACTAAGGGGTGGCATCACAAATACTCTCCCCTTCTTTTGTCCTTAATTTCCTCAGTGAAATATAAGAAAATATTCCCCTCACCAACCCTGCCCACCCTCTCCTCACACTCTTCGACTTTACAGGTAAATCCCACCCTTGCCCACTCCAGCTTAAAAAATAAATAAATTAAATAGGTAAATAAATAAATAAAAGGCCTTCTCTTGGCTTAAAAAGAGAAAGATAAGATAAAATCAACCATGGTGTGGTGAGGAATGTGAGAGAGGTGGCTTTCAGCTCCCATAAATGTGGCTCATAAAGACAGGGCTGCCATCTCCCTTCAGAGTCAATCCCCAGCAGTGTCCTCCTGCTCTCAGCACAGGACTCTCTCAACCCTTCCTTCCCTTGGTGAGCCATGGTGATTGAGACACTGGGACAGACCCAGAATAAGCAGTAGAGACTTTGCCATATCTCTCAGGAGGGAGAGGTCAATCCACACCCCTACCTCAGGAGAAACATGACATATGAAAGGGGTGTTCAACTTCTCACTCCTACCATTGCTCCTTTTCCTTTAGTTTAACTTGCATCTAAAATGATACAATGGAAAGAAAAAACACTCTTATCGATACTAAGTGCACCAGGAAAGCTGTCACTACAACTGCAGGGATGGGAAACCCTAGGCTATTCCAGCTTTGCACCTGTGCTAGTATCTTTCTCTTGCACACAGAGGCACACACACATGTACACACACATCTCAGCTTTGCAAGTCCTTTCTTCAGCCTTCAGCACAAGCTTCTGTGCTCTCTGGCATTCATTCAAGCACACCCCTTTCCAGGAAGACAAGCTGTGTACTTCCTCTGTACATTCAATAGTAAATATACATATGTATTTCCCAAGGGTGCATACACCCTCCTCCCATTTCCACATGTGCAAGGAGGCATTGAAACAGTCCACCAGCACCACTGCCACCACACACACCCTTCTATGAAATTTCTTTTTTCCTCTCCAGGACCATGCCAGCATTGGCAGAGGGCACCCTATTCTTTTTGTTCCAACCTGTTGGCCAAGGAAGAGCAGAAGGATGAAATCCCTTTTTTTCCCTCCCTTCCTCACTGAAACAACATGACCAAAATGGGCTTGGTGTCCCCTGAAGCGACAGTGAAAAAACTCCCCACCTTTCCCTACTCTTAAGCTCATTTTCACTGTGTTTGTTCTCTAGACACCTTATAAGATAGTGTGTTTATTTTGCTTTCTTCACAGACATTTCAAGTATAAAGTTATCATATATACTCGCATATAGGCCAACCCATAATACATACTGCTCCCACCCTTGAAGTATGTCACAACTAGTGAGCAGTTCACAGCTAATGAACCAACCCTGTTCCCCTTTTCCCAAATTCTTCTCATTTCAGTGCAAACCAGCATCTTTTGTCAGAGTTTGGAAAACCAACCCTGGAATCAGAGAGGCTGCTGATCAGCTTTCCCAAACTCAGACTCCACTACCTATCTATGTCTCCCACTGGTCTGCCACAGACTCAACGGCTGTAATAGCCATAGTGAAACCACTAGCCTGACCTGCAGACAAGCCTTCTCTCCCTCCCTCCACACCCCCCCAGCAAACAATCCAAAATTCTAGCGTAAAATTTCTTAGCATATACGCAAATATATATATATATATTTCAGCCCTAAACCCCCATAGTCTTCACAAAATAATGTAACAAGAACCTCAATATAGCTAACATATAAGTGCATCATCAAGTTAGTCGTGTTATTCCCCCTTCACCTTCTCCATGTCTTAAACACTATTCTTTCGTAGGCAGTTTTAGGAAGAGTAGCCTGAGCAAGCATATTTTCCTGCGTGTCCATTACACTGCTTCTGCTGCCTCCTCCTGACACACACACATGTGCGTGCACATGCCTTTCTCTGCTGGGAGCCAGCAGAAGTGAAACACTGCAGTCACTGCTGCTCCTCCTCAGCCCTCCCTTCCCTGCCATTTTCTCTGCTTTCTGAAATCACAAGCAAGGATATCCAACTCCGACATCACTGTAAAGTGCAATGGCCAGGAATGGAGAGGAGAAGAATGGGAGGAGCGAGAACATGGAAAAAGAGATAAAACGGGAAGGTTGAGAAAGGGGAGGAGGAAGAGGGGACACCAAAGAGGTGGCACTTGTCACCAGTGCCGCACTACTCAGAACTCCAGTATCCCACAAACTAAGGATGACTCAGAAGAGTAGCTGATGGGATTGATCCCACCCCACCCTCCCATGCCCCACATACACCCCCAGTCCCTCCCCACGCTCTTCCCCTCTCACTCAAACATCAGACTCAATACTGGAGAGTTTCTCATAAACATGCCCGTTGCTGGAGCCATTGAAAGCCCTGGGGTTTTTGTTGTTAGGCACACAGGGGTTGGACTGGTTCCCTATACAGATGTCCTTCTGGAAACGGGCTGGCACAGCCCCATGAAGGGCTGAGACCACCGGCTTGTTGGTGGTGACAATGGCTCGGAAGTCTGGCCTGGCTTTGGGCCCTCCTGCCACCACAGGCTGCCTGAAGAAATAAGATTTGCTGCCGTGGAGCAAGCATTGGTCATCCCCAAAAGTGGGGATGAAAGGGTTTTGGGTGACCCGGTCGGGATAGAGCGACTTGCTGAGCATGTAGCCCCCACTGCTGCCGGGGTTGTTGTGGTGGTGGTAGCTGGTGGCGGGCACTGAGGACTTGTTGTTGGCAAAGGTGGTCTCACTAGCTGGCATCTCAAACATGTGGGCGTAGGGGCTCCCCTCCAAAAAGCGGCCCTTGTCCTTGAGGCTGACGCTGCGGGGGGCCAAGGCTGAGTCATCCTTCTGCAGGTCCACAAAGGTGTCATAGGAATGCTGCCGTCGGAGCTTGTTGCGATTCTTCTTCTGCACCTTGGAGGCAGAATTGGAAGGGCTCTGAGGATATTTGGAGGAGGAGGTGGCACTGGTGGCCACGGGCACAGGGGCAGGTGGCTGGTCCAGCTCTTGGAGTGAGTTGTCCTCACTGATGTCATACAGGTTGCCCGCTTTCTTGCAAGCCTCACAGCGGATGCAGGCCTGGCGGGTGGAATTCTGACCCACCACTGATGGCGTGTAGTTGTGCAGCTTAGAAGGGCAACTGCGGCAGAAATTAGCCCCGGTCCGGTCCTCCCAGTCTAGATTGGTCAAGTTCTTCTCCCACGGCGCTGGGACCCCACTCACAACACCATGCTTGTGCTCATTGCTTCCACCAAACTCGCCAGAGCCGTGCTTGTGGTGGGCCCTGTTGGTGCAGGATCCACCCCCTCCTCCTCCTGTGTCCCGTTTAAACTCATCTCCCCGCTCTTTGTAGATATCAGTCAGGTCCACATGTTCCCAGTGCGGAGAGTTCTCCTTGGTCCGAAACTGGTCTAGGTAGAAGTCCCGTAGCCCTTCCTTGTCCCTGAAGTAGCGCTTGTGGTCAGGCGAGCGGGGCGGGCGCCGGCGGTAGGCCAGCTCTATCTCATCAAACTCCCGCCTGGACTTGGCAGAGGCTGGGCGCTTCTTCAGGCTGTCCTTGTACTGCTGCTTCCGCCGCTTGGCTGCATTGCCCTCGATGTTGCCATAGGTGACCGTGTGAGTGGAAATGTCTGAAACATCTGAGCGAATCAAGTCATCATGGGTCCCACTGCCCCCGTAGCGGTCACTCTTGAAGGAGAACTTGCCATAGAGGTCACCCAACTGGCTGTGCTTGGCAGGAGGTAACCCCAGGTCCAAGGGCTTCTTCCCGATGGACCGTGACTGGGCATTGAAGGGCGGGTTGTCACAGTCATAGAGCCCATCGATGGAGCTGGTGCTGCCGATGCTATGGGGGCGGTGGTGGTGGTGGTAGTGGTCCTGATACACATTGCTGTCCTTCAGCTGGAGGTTGCCAAAGGTCCTTTCCACCTCACTAATATAGTCACTGAAGAGGTTCTCCTCGCAGGGCGGGTTGTTGTAGGACTTACAGTCTGAGTGGGTGAAGCTGCGGCGGTGCTCAGATATATCATAGACTGATGACTCACGGCGGATAAAGTCTAGGGCACTCTGTGGTGAGCCGTTGACCCCTGACAGGTTGGCCATGTTCTTGGCTGTCCGAAGCAGGCGGAGGATGTTGGAATGAGTGTTGTTCATAGTCGCTGTGGGGGAGTTCATTGCTGACTGGCGTTCTTCAATGGCCACGCCGTGGATGCAGCTGTAGATACCCTGAAATGAGAGAAACCAGGAAGCTGAGTGGTCCTGCAAAGAATACACAAAAGGGAACCTGGACTGGGAAGCACCCTGTGCAGCATGAGCATGTTCCTGTACGACAGTAGGGTCTATCAGCCTTCCACCATTGAAACACAATCAAATCAAATGAAATCAGATCTGCTCTTGATATTCTGCCCCTCTTTCTTGCCGGTCCCTTTTTTTTCTTTCCCTCCATTCCTCTTCCTCTGCTTTGCTTCATGTCATATCTGTAGGATGCAGGAATACCCGTTTGCATCCATTAAGAGTTAGTCAAATCTAGCAGGTGTAATGTAGAATTCCAAATGGGGACAGTAATATCCTTGGGAATAAAAGCATCAAGACAAACAATTCTGTGTGGATAAGAGGAAGAAAGTTTGTTTTGGCTCTTGAAATTCATCTGGACATCAGTGAATCAACAAGACAGGAGCCATCTTAAAAAGGGAACAGCTTCATTTGTCATAAACTTAGCTACATTAATGCAGTACAGATTAGAAAAGGAAATAGAGAAAGAGCAGGACTGTTGAATACATATTTAGGCCTTTTGCATCTGATTGACTGAGGTATGACAGAACTTTTTATTGCATTATGTTAGATTCAACAGTGATAACAGGTTCCAAATTGAGATCCCTGAAAGTCCTCTATTCAACTTCAAATCAGACAGCAGAAGTTCCCAATTCCCCCACATGCTCCACAAGCTTATTTCGTCCATGACACAGACTGTTTGCAAGGGCTACCCCTAAGAACAGAAGGGGCTCCTTTATTCCCTGGCCTGCTAAATGGCATCTGATGATTAATGTCAATTGTGAAATGGACACCATCACACCATGTTAACCAGGGTTTCTCAGTAGCTAGTAGATGATTAACGCTTCTCAGATTTTTTGTCAACCTGGCTCAGGTCTAACAGATAACCGCAGAATAACAGACTCTGTACTTAGTTAACGATCACCAAACACAAGTCCCCATCTTGTCTCCAGACTAAACCACGTTAGAAACTAATAATATAGAAGAGAGGCTGTGCCCCTGCATTCAAAAGATTTTGAAATTTCTCCTCAATATGTTATGTAGCAATTATATACTACTTGCACAACCAAAATAAGTTCTGTTACATCAGACACTGACCTAAAAAATGCCAAGACTTGACCTTACTTCAGAATGGATCAGGAGAAAGGACCACTGTCTTGAAAGAAGGAAAAAGAGCTCCGAATAGAATACTGCTAACAACACTGATAGGAGAAAGATGACTCAGAATTTCTTTCCCTCCGCTTTAAATGTAAATATTATACCCTGCAGCACATTTGCATAAAGCAATTGCTAAGTTTATGTGGTCATCCTCTCTCAAAGGATGTCTGTACGGTTTAGGGCATGGCTTTTGGTTAAGGACTTCTGACTGTTAATGATGGCACACTTCTAGTTAACAAAAGGTCAGCTGAAAAGCTGTAATACAAGGGACAATGTAAAATCCTTGAATTTCTAATCACATTATCCACTATTATTTGAACCCAGCTTTGGGGGGGTCCCCAAATTTGGCCTCCTCACAACTCTCTTTGGACAAGCAGCCAGTAACAATTACCTTCTCTTTATACTGCATTTTCATTTCCATGACCATAATCCAACAGAGACCAGAGATGTCACAGAAAAACTTAACACATTTTTGCAACATCCTGCAGCACAAGATGACAGCCTTTATCCTGCAGACTGTCGCCCTATGCCACCTGTGTGTGAGACAGTCTTGGTGGATTTCCCCATTTCCAGTACCTAGGACTGTCTGAATAAAGCCTCTTTTTTTTCCTGGCATTTAATGACACTCACCCTGCTGATGGAGAAGACCACACCAGGCTTGCCAGAGCAGACACCCATGAAGCAGTGGCGGAATTGCCAGTAGAAGAGGTGCTCACAGATGAAGGTGATGAGACTGAGGGCCATGGCTGCTCCCAGCATGTAGAAGACACCTGCCATGTTATCTATATCCAGCTGGCTGCTCATAACCTCGTTCTTCTCATTGTGACAAATGCCAGTGAGCCAGAGAGCTTCCAGCTCCTCCATCTCCCCTAGAAAGACAGACAGAAGGAAAGAAACAGGTTAGATAGTCTTGCAGTGGCTAAAGAGCTCAAACTAGGGGTGATTGAAAGCAAGAATCTGATGTACAGTAATTTCCAGTCTCCATGTTCTTTTTCCACATTTGTAACATCCATAAAATATCCTGACTGCCCATCTGATGGGGGCAAGTGCAATTTGTCACAAGAAGGTCAACAGGATTTTTCCACAGTCTGATATCAGCCATAAAAAGCTGTACCACAGGACACAGCTATTACACTTGTTAACTGTCTACAGTGAGATCCTGAAACAGTTTCCCACCAGATGACTGAAGACCTGGCTTCACAAACCTCCACTGTTATTAGGTCAATGAAGGGAAAAATTAGTGACTGATACTGGCAGACAAAAATGAATCACTTTGAAATGAAAACATTATATGCTTCCAACTCAGAATTCAAAATATTTTTTTTAAAATCAAATTTGTTTCTATCATATCCACAGCTCATTAAGACTAGGTGCAATGTACCCAAACATATTTGTGGATTTTTACCTGTTTTTCTTCCCCTCCATTTTGTCCAAATTCAACACTTCCAAGGCCTTTGACCAATCAAAAACATTACTAATTTTTATCAGCTAGGAGCAAATGTTCTGCAATCTAATTTCATACACCACTTACTCCCATTATGGTATTTTCAAGAGGAGTGAGAGAGAGACAAACACTCACACACACACACACACACATATATTGAGACATTCAGAACAAACTAATTTTGCAGCTTGGCAAATTTTTTCATGCTGTTAGGAAAGTTAATTTTTCACATTTTCAATCTCCTGTCCAGTAACAAGGCGGAAAAATCCCATATATATATATGAGATGCCATAACAGAGTCTTTGAAGCCTTATGGAGAACTTACATCTTTTTCTGAAATAATACATATTAGGCTGTTTAGGAAACAGAACACCCTATCTGCCAGGCAGCCAATTTTCTGAAGTATATCCAAGTTATGTTCTTTCTATATTTACAATACCATATATTATTTTCAGAGTTCAGAAAAAAAGGAATACTTGTAAATAAAGTATCATGTAAATTTTATTTATTCAAAAAAGTAAATTAAGAGATGAACTAGGTAACTATAATGTTTCAATTTAAAACTCACTCCAAAACATGCTTCTGAGTCTCAAGTTCTTCCTTGCTTTTGTGGGTTTTTTTGAGGTTTTGGAAATTCTGAGTTAACTCTTTCATTCAGAAATATTTATCCTTTAATTCTGTAAACTCTACATGAATTGATCCTGTCTAGAACTATAAAGTATGAAATAACCATAGTTAGTGGGTTTGGTCATGGCAAAACTGCAAAGGTAGTAAAAACTTCACAACAGAAATCTTGTTTTTACAAAGGATTCTTTACATGAGGTGTTTTTTCGAACACACATCTAAGCTTGTTCTATGAAAACTTTAGTGTTTTGACATTGCTTTTGATGACACCACTACCCTGCATCAACTATATAAAAGAAGTGATATCCTCACATTTTTGGTGTGATGCCTCTAAAAAAACCTTTTAATAATTTCATGTTTTCAACTCAAATCTGAAGCACCAGAGCTAGAAACTTCCATTTCTCACATGCAAAATTTGGTATTTCTTAGGAAAATTCCAACTCTTCTTTTTCTTGTCACTTACCATCTCCAAAAAGCTGTAGAATGGCAAGATCAACCTGGCGCTTCCAGCCTGAATCCTTTTGGATGGCAATACCATAGCCAGTGGAGGCAAACACTTTCCCACTTCCAATTGTCACCAGCTTGCAGCCTTCATCTCTGCCAGCCATGTAATTTAGCACTGCTGCATCATAAATGAAAGCATCCAATTTCCTGCACAGATGCAAGAAACAAGAGGGTGTATTACAGAAAACATAGAATCTGTATGAATTTAAAGGTGTTCTCAGGTACTTAAGGCTGAAGTTAACATCTTTCAGATGGATTAAAATAAATTACATAGAATCATTGAAAGGTTTGGCTTGGAAGGAACCTCAAAGATCATCTAGTTCCAACCCCCATGATGTGGGCAGAGATACCTTTCACTAGACCAGGTTGCTCCATCCAACCTGGCCTCGAACACTTAGATGGACAGGGCATCCACAACTTCACCACCTCACAGTAAAAAGCCTCACCACCATCACATGAAAGAATTTTTTCCTAATACCTAATTTAAACCTACTCTCTTTCAGTTTGAAACCCTTCCCCCTTGTCCTGTCACTACATGCTCTTGTAAAAAGTCTCTGTCCATCTTTCTTGTAGGCTTCCTTCAAGTACTGGAAGGCCACAATTAGGCTACCCCAAAGACGTCTCATTTCCAGGCTGAACAGTCCGAGTTCTCTCAGCCTTTCCTCATAGCAGAGGAGCTCCATCCCTCTAATCATCTTGGTGGCCCTCCTCTGGACTTGCTGCCAAAGGTCGATGTCTCCTTCCTGTGTTACAGATCCAAGAACTGGATGCAGCTTTGCAGGTGGGGTCTCTCAAGAGCAGACAGAAGGACAGAATCCCCTCCCTCAACCTGCTGCCCAGGCTGCTTTTGATGCAGCCCAGGATACACTTTGCTTTCAAGTGTACACTTGGCTGCAAGCTCACATGGCTGGGTCATGTCCAGTCTCTCATCCACCAGCATCCACAAGTACTTCTCTGCAGGGCTGCTCTCAGTCTGTTCATCCCCCAGACCGGAGGTTGGGGGTTGCCCCAACCCTGGTGCAGCAACGTGCACTTGGTCTTGTTGAAAATCATGAGATTCCCAAGGGCCCATTTCTCAAGCTTGTTCAGGTCCCTCTGGATTACATCCCATCCTTCAGGTGTGTCATCTTTACCTTCACGAGAGTTAACTAAAATCTGAGCCGAGAACCTGTTTACAGGTAGAAGCTGGATTATAAACAAGGAATCTTTCTGACTTTTTGGTAATCACAATTTCTGATCTGAAGGAAAATTTGGAATAAAAATATACTGCAAGATAAAGATGAATCAAGAGGAAGTCAAAGGGATCTATATTCCTATTAATAGCTTATATTTCTGTACTGCCTTTAATCTCAGAAGAATCTAAAATGCCTTGTAAAATGTATCTATATAGCAAAGTAGGTGTTGAAGTAAGGAAAATATCTCCAATGCAAACCGCTGGCCTGCTTTAGCTGAGCAAAATGTCTTTTTTTTTCAAATCAAATACAGTCAGGACATTATGTTTAACCCCTTGGTTACTGTGAAAAGGACTACTGGATCTTTACCCATGTCAAGTGGCCACGATAGCAGCTTCATGGTTTACCATGATGAGCAGCCCTTTGTTAAAAAATGCTTAGCTGAAAACCACAACAAAAATTCTGTTTCAACACAGAGAAATCCCCATTATGGACTGTGCTGGGTAGACAGCACAATAGACTGATGAGAGCCTTCTCTCACTGCAACAAATTGATTTGGTGTCTGAGACTCTTAGCAGTCTCAGAGTGCTGCATCTTCCACATACCAAAGACAGCTGATGAGTAAATCCTCCCACTAAATCTGAAATGAAACACATTCTGATAAACGACCAAAAACCTTCTGCTTGCACATTCTCAAATGCACACTATCTTTACAATCCACCTCCTGCACATGTATTTCCAGTATAGTGATTATCTCAGTTCAAGTGCTTATCTGTGAGCAAGTCTGTCCAAGGGTGGATATGAAGCCAGGATGACATCTACTGCAAGTGATGAGCTCTATTTCATCCATATATTTCCAGGACAGAGCATATTTATTTCCTGGATGATGACTATCCTGGCAAATGTACATCCAACAGGATAACATCCAACAATGGTACAACCATTTATAACGGGCTGCATGCCTCTGAACCTGGCAAGCAGGTCTAGTAATATTCAGTCAATCTAGTAATTAAATTGGCTGAACATTTTCATTGTGCTTTGGAATGAACTTTCTCATAAGAGTGCAACATGTGTAAGCAAAAACGTTTTTTACACTGCGGCTGGGCTCTGAGAACCAAATTGGTCAGCCCTGGGAGGAGCTCTTTAACCTACTAAGGACAAAGGCTTGCAAAATGTCAATTTGAGTTAGTTCCTTTGCAGATTCACTGCTATTAAAATAGGATGAGCTATTCCAGCATGCTTTTTGCTAATGATTTTTCCCATGTTTTCTAAATTACCCAAGGAAATGCTGACATTTTTTATACTTCCTTATTATTCAAATAACATTTTGTTTAGCCCTTGATACTAAAATATTCCAGAGTAGGCTACTTCCAAACTATTTGCTTCAAAAGCACCTTCCATTACACTGTATTAGCTGGTGATACACTGGAGTGGGATTAGTCTGGCAAGGATTGTTTCAGTTTTCTGATTAGCATAATCTTTTATACACGAAAGAGGGAAAACAAAGGAATTTCCAGATGACAATATAAATGCTCAGAAAAAAACTTTGTCCACTGAGATCTGTGAGCTTTTCCTGTGTATGCATAACAACCCATCAGCATGAAACATCTTGATGAAGGAAGGTCTTTGGGACTAATACACACACGACTAACGTACAAGGATACAGTAGATCCTATTTTTTTTTCTTTTATAGTCTTACAAACACAGCAAAACCAGAAACTCTTAAACAGATGCCAAAACTGGCAAAAAGAACAACAGAGTTACTCTCCTGTGCTATGTATGGTTTTCCTATGCTTTTAACCATGGAAATATAATAAAGGCTTATTTTTCAAACCTCACAAAGAAAAAAATTTCCAGACAAGCATGCAAAAGAGTCAGGTTTCTGTGGTGAGTAAACATGTAAGAAGAAAGCCTCACCCAGTCTTCAGCGAGAACAGTGCATCATCCACCCCTCTCTGATTGAACTTCACCATGTAGCTGTGCATTTCAGGGTAGTTGTTGCGAATGTTCCTCTCTGTGCTGCCATTAGGAACTGTCCCAAAGCGGAAAGGGGGTGAGAAGTCATTTGGTTTCTGGAACTGGAGAGACAGAAAAAGAACATTTCTCACAATCTTTCAGATTGAAGCACTCACCAGGCTGGGAGAACATACTCTCCTTGGAAGGTAGTTCTGATTTTATTTTACTATCATGTAGAAAACCTTGTTGAGAAGTTATTATATTTCACTGTTTTCAAACACAAACATTTTCTGTTAATGCCTAAGAACCAAAAAGTAAATCTGAGCAAGCTGTTCTTTTTGTCCACTCTGGACCAAGTGCATGAAATAGCCAGTGATCAAAGATTAAACAGGAGTTTAGATAAAAGGAAAAAGGAAAGGGAAAATGTAACAGTGGCTTTGGAACATAGTCAAGGAAAGATTTTTCAATAAAATCTATGTGCTTTTTATCCACAAACTGTAATTTAGTTCCTAAGAGGCATCTTTTTCAGCTCTGTGTATGCCTTTGCACTTCCTGGTTCTGACTGAAGTAGAAAAATAATTAAAGAGGAAAGATGCCTCTCAGCACACCTCCCACCCACTGCACCAAATGAATGATCAGCTTTCAAAATTTTGGGCAAATGTTCCAAATGAAATGCTATTAGTGGATGGAAGTCACTAGTAACATTTGATGCCCAGAACATTGCTGGCAGAATACTCCAAAGCTATTGCTGCTCACAAGAAATACATTCATCATAACATTCCCCCATGGCTGCAAGGCTGTGAGATTTTATATCCACTAGCTTAACTTAAGTCATAATCAATGCTCTCTGGGGTTTTATGAGCAGTAAAATTTAGACTGTCAATTATCAAGCCTGCTTAAAAACCCTAGAACCAGCAGACAGGAAGGAGTACAGAACTATAAGCCAGGAACGGAATAAGCAGTACAAGAAAAAGATGCAAAAGTAGGTTAGATGGAAGGAAGCCTCCTCCTCTCTGGATATATCAAGCACTAGCTTGCCTGGTGTTATTTCTCGACTCCCAACTGTGACTGTATATTTGTATGATCCTGAGAAGCACGCTAACAACAGTCAGACTAAACCCTTTTAACAGCAAGAGTTCACCTGGCACATGAATATGTGCCATCATGTACTGCCACCTTCTACACTGGAAATACAGCTGCAATCTACAACTATAGCTTAAAACACATACAGATGAGGCTTGTTCTTGAGTTCTGCTTAAAGCCATTTTGGAACCTGGTCAACTCAACTAAGGAGGTTAAAGCCCCTAAAGCAGTGTATCTCATTCACAGCAGTGTCTGTGAAAAGGTGAATACACTGTTCTTCTGTTTCCTTGTACGAGTCAATTCATCTGGCTGTGCAAGGAATTATCTCTCTGATTTGGATGGCAAGATGAACTAACTTGTAAGTGCACACAAATGTGTGAG
Organism: Pachyramphus minor; assembly: GCA_013397135.1. NCBI lineage: Eukaryota > Metazoa > Chordata > Aves > Passeriformes > Tyrannidae > Pachyramphus > Pachyramphus minor. Next base: position 312,227 of record VYXB01010745.1, on the reverse strand, counting down.
AGAGAACACGTGTCCTACTGCTTTAAGCCAACAGAACACATCAGGGCTGTTTTTTGGAACTCGGGTTGGTACATCACCAAAAAAACAGAGGTTTCACATATAATAAAACAGACAGTAAAGTGGCTCTTAGAACCCTGTCACACCCTCTAGGGATGAAGACAAACTCACAGCTATCAAAGACTGTAATGAAAGCAAACTTTGATGGGAGAAAAATCACTCCAGCATGCTAAAATTATTCTTTTCTACCAAGCTGATTAAAGCAGCAGCCTCAGGGACCCATCACAAGGAGGGCAGCGCCCATAGCAGGTGCAAAGAAACACAATCTCTCCTTTGACGTGCTAAACCAGGAGTTTGTAGAGTGGGCAACTTGCTTTCCCAGAGGCTGCAGAACCCAGCCTTGAAGGGAAACAGGATGTTCCCATTCCCACAGAGCCCTCCAACAAGGTAAAGTCAACAGGACTTTACAGTCAAGCATCAGGCAGGCCTGACCAACATTGGTGTGACTGAGCTTTGCCATGTCCTTTGAAACAGCAGCAGCTCTGAGAGCTTCCCTCTGGGCCCAGATACTGTTAAAGAGAAGAGGCCTCATCCAGTGTCCATTTTATCCTTCTACCTTCAATTCCCAGTGAAAGAATCTCTACTTTCGTCTGCTTCCATCATGGTGTCTATTGGAGTAAGAAGGATTACAGCCAGGCAGGGCTTTGTTGAGGGAAACAATCTCACCCTTGAACTATCCTTTGACCTCTGTGGTTAAGGGCCTGTTATAGCAGCCAGAGGTGAAAAGCTCCACATTTAATTTTTAACCTCCTGGGCAATCAATAAATAAATTGAAACATTTCTCTTGAAGGAAATTACTGTTTCTGGGAACCAGAAAAGCACATTTCTAGAGAATGAAGTCAGGTTGATGGCTTCTACAAATCCACATACTATTCATTCACTTATCAATCCTTACCCCTTGCTCATTCCTCAGTCAGAAAAGATCTTTAAATGAAAATCATTCTCTGCACACCAACAAGCACACACACTTCAGCCACAGCCTGGTGGACAGCAAGACAGGAAATCGTATGAAAGGATCCATTTGGGACCCACATCAGAGAAATTTAGCTTCAATGCCTAAGAGGAACACAGATCCCCAGCTAACCTGGTTTGGTGTTTACAAAGCTGAAACCAATTGATGTCCTGCTGACTCCGCAGTTCATGGAGCCCAAGAAAAGCAGATATTTCTCCAAATTTGAGAAGTGATAGTATAGTAAATGCATACATGAATCTTTTTAGTAGGAAAATTACCACATTTGTTGCTTGGCAGTAGGTGGGTACAGCTCAGACCAGGGATGGAGAAATCTCCAAAGAGCTCTCCAGACTCAAAAACTGTTGCATCTTTCTGAACTAACTGCTGTCCCACACTGCTCATACTAAAGGAGCAAAAACACATGCAAACCTTTCAAGAAAATTCATGGGACATATGGGGAAGGAGTGTGTGGCATCACAGTGGAGGAATGTGTGGACGAACTGGAGAAGATCCATAAGGAAGAAATTGGTACATTGTCAAAGAGTTCAGTAAGGAATGCCACCAGTTTGGTTTCTTCCAAGGACTCGGACAGTGGGCCTGGATCATGAGTATCAGCCCCAGGAAAGCAAACTGGTCTATAAGGAGTCTGAGACACAAGGCAGGAGCTGAGGCACAATGCAGGGACCATTACATGGAGGAAGCTTATGCAGAGATAATCTCAATGCTACAGTAAATATTGACAAAGGAATTAACCATGGATATTGACAGAAAGGGTCAGAATGTAGATTAAGGGGAGAACTGTCCCATTATTTCATGTAAGTGTTTCTCCTGTCAGGGTCCTAAGTAAAAACCACTCTACCCCACCTGCAAAGAGGAGTCCTATGAGGCTCTGGCAAAAAATGTGGTGATAACAGGGCAAGGGAAGATGCACCAGTTGCTGACCAAACCCAGCTGTACAGAGTCCACACTTGTAGGAGCCTCACCTAACACTCGCCTGCAGTAGGAGACCTGTCCTGCTGCCCAGCTCTACCTACCTCAAGCAATGACTGCCTGCGAGGCACCTGCAGGGCTCAGCCAGTCCTGCACCCAAAAAGCCCCAGGCAGAGATGTACCCCATTTGCATCCTTGCACTCATTTACTATGGGACACCGTTTGTGAGATGCTCTAGTTGCACCCAAGGTGATGTGACACACTCTCATCAATGAAAGAAATCCCACTTGCTTCACATCTATTGTGGGCGAGGTGAATGCTGGAGATGGGGATGGAAAGCAGACACCAAGGGTGCCTGATGGGCTGGGGTAGCTCTGGGACATGAGATGTCTGTGTTCAGAGCCCAGCAGCTGCCTGCCTCTTCAACCCTTCACTACACAAACTGAAATCAAGAAGCATTAAGTGCAAAGCAGACCATGGCTTTGGAAAACTAACCTCTCAGTCAGAGAGCAGAAATCTTCCTGCTCTGGAGGGTGATAAACACACAGGCTGGGGGCTATTAGCACATTCAGGGGGGAGAGATGCTTTCCCGCTCCCCTCCACATCTCGCCATGAGAGCTGTCGACAGCAGCAGTGAGAGCGAGTTTAAGTGACTTGTCTGGCAGAGCTGTTTCATTAGCAATTTGGAGCCATGCCGTGCAGAAAGCAGCATTGTTCTCAGATGTTCAAATATCAATCTGCATAATGAAACAGGTGACAGGAGCTCTTCCCATTCACGCAGCAGCAATTGGAGGGGATTCAGATATGAGGGGAAGGGGTTATGTCTAATTGGCCACAATTAATTTGATGAGAATTTTTCCACTATACTGTCTATCACCAAATGGTTCCTACAGAAAAGCACATCTGCACTTATTTATCTGCCTGATGTAGGCCCTGTTTACACTGTAAAGTGTTTGCCAATAGCATTGAAAGCAGTTTCCCAAATTCAGCAAGCTCTCACAACAAAAAGGCTCTTTTTTATCAGTCAATCTACTTTTACAGTGCTTTAAAAAAAAATCCCCTGCTGGAATACATAACGAGCTGGCGAAACTTAGTGCAAGTGTGTATGTGTGTATCTGTTACCGCCTTACCCTTACAAAGCTTCTCTGCAAAGGGTCCTTACACTTTGTAAGGCCCAGATCCCCAGTTTAAGTTTTCTACTATAGGAAGCTCCACAGCTCTGACCCATTAAAATAAGGTCCACATATTCTCTTCTTCTAGCTGCAAGTCCAAAAGACCTTAAGCCCATGTTAGATACTCTGGGTTCAGTAAATTTGCCCAAATGTAAGTGCCAAGCTGAGATGCCAAGGGAATTTCACCGTGGCAGCAGGTCTCTTATAATCTCTGTGTCAGAATTGCCAGCCACCTGAGGGTAGGTTGGATACTCCAGTACCCCTGAATTGGCTCTGGACATCTACACTGGCACAAGTTAATCCAGTCACTGAGCCATTTGGCCCTCAGAACAGCTGGTCCCACCAGAAGTACAGGGAGCCAACTGCTGTGGTTAGCAAAGAGCCTGAAGTGCCCATTGCTCCCCTGAACTTGTGCATCAGCCACAGCCTTCTGCTTAGGCACCTATAAGCAGCACTCTGCTTGCCCTTTTGGCAGCTGTAAGACCAGCAGACATCTGTTGTGGCACAGGCCAAATACCTTTCAAAAAAATTGCGTTTATTAGTAAGCTACAACATAAGATTTAGTGACATCAGGCCAGAAAAACAAAGTTCATGCTCAAATGCATAATTTCAGCATAACCTTTCTGCATTGCCCTAACTTCCTTGATTGTCTTCTCTTGCTCTGGTTCAGCGGCATGTCTCTGCAGTCAGCTTGAACCTTTCTTCATTGCCTGAGAATCCAGCTAGGCTATTTGCACGAGAGATTCATTCAGAACTAGTTAAAAATTAAAGAGTGGGCCACTGGTTTCCAGGTCTAATCCTGACGTAGCCCTATGCCTACACTTGAGTCTTGACAGACTATGCATGTCCACCAGAGCTTTACTAATAGAAAGTTCTTCCAAGTGTCTGAACCAAAGCCTCCCTACTGCAATACAAAGCCTCCCTACAATATTTTCTGTTATCTTCTCCATGGACAGGGAAATCCATATAGTTCCTTCTTCTCTGAATGTGAATTTTATGTTTTTCAATACCATTAATCTGTTTCTTCTCCATGTTCTTTCACTGCAGCTAAAGAAACTCAGTTTCCTCAGTCTTTCATTGCAAGCTGTATCGTGTGGACCTGCAACCCTTTTTTACTGCTGTCCTTTGGCTGTATCCTGTAGGTCTTTCCTACTTACCTTTGGTTGGTAAACATGCTCTCCACCATACCAAGAACAATCTGATCAAGACTCAAAGATATTAAGAGAACATTACACTAAAAACCTTGCAGCAAAAAGGCAATAAAAACAATGCTAATGAACGTTAATGCTCATTATTACTCAGTGCCTCTCTATATTATACCATTTTCCCTCTGTCCTTCATTTGCAGTTTGCAAGTTCTTCAAAGCTGTATTTGATGAGAAATCTGCATTCAGATGCAGATCACTGGTAGTGACCAGTTTGTTTCTGGAATATCAATCATCACTACCAGCACCATCTTCAGGGCTTTTGCTGTATTCTTTTCTTTACGCACCTTGACTGTGCACGTAGGCACACCCACAAACCCATGCCCCCATTACCTGTCCTGCTAGACAAAATGCTCTACAGATTCCCAGCATGGAACCTGTCACCTGTTAGTGGCATGGTGCTGTAGGGCACTATTAAATTGACAAAATTGCATGCCAGCTAGGAGTGTGCCAGCCCAACAGCATAGGCAGAAAATCATACTGCAAATTTAAATCATAGCACTAGTACAAATCTGTGAGGAGAGCAGACTAAAGAGACTGTGCTGCTCATTCTCTATTACTAATGAATCTCTTGTACAGATACTTCTCAGGATTCGTTCATAAAGCATTCCTCTCCCTTCTGCACAGTCACGTACTTTTGACATCACAGACATTTTTTATTTCCAAGGTGGAACTCACAGCCTTTTCTAAGGGACTACAAGTTTTCAGACACCCTTTCACCCTAGCTCTTCTTTCTTTCCTCCTGCATTCCGTCACAGTAACACCTTCTACCTCCTCAGCAGTGGCTAGGATTCCTCACAGCATCTCCTAAGGGCAGAGCAGCAGGCCATTCCCAAGTGTCAGAAGTCAAGCAGGCAAGGCAGAAGGCCTTGGCTAACCAGGAATCTTCTTTTGGAAATAAGGCAAAAAAGGAAGGTGTATGCCCAGTGGAAGCAATGTCAAGTGACATTGGAAGAATTCAGAGATTCTACTTGCCACCGTAGGGAGAAAATTCATCTGGCCAAAGCTCAGCTGCAGTAAAAGCTGGTTAGAAATGTGGGGGAAAATAGAAAGTTTTTCAAATACATTAATGGCAATAGCCAGTATAGAAATATTATTGGCCTGTTACCGGATGAGGATGGTCACCTCACAAACAGGGACCAGGCAGAGGTGTTTAACGCTTTCTTTGCTTCTCTCTTCAACACAGATAATGGAACAAGGGAGTCTCAGTGCCCTGAGCTGGAGGACCATGTCTGTGAGAATGATCAGATCCCAGTTGAACCTGAAATTGTGTGGGATCTGCTGCTCCAACTGGATCCCTACAAATCTATGGGGTCTGATGAGATTTGTCTAAGAATTCTCAAAGAGCCGGGTGGTGTCTTTGCAAAACCTCTGTTGATTATTTTTGAGCGGTCTTGGGAATTCAGAGAGGTCACAGCTGCCTGGAAGCTGGTGAACGTTGTCCCAGTTTTCAAAAGGGCAAGAAGCAGGACCCTGGAAACTCAGACCAGTCAGTCTCACTTCAGCGCCTGGTAANTCAGTGCCTGGTAAATTTATGGAGAAGATTATTCTGGAAGGTGTTGAAAAACACCTGAAAGACAATGCAGTCATTGGTCACAGCCAGTATGGCTTCATAAAAGGAAAGTCCTGCTCATCAAACCCAATTTCCTTTTTTGACAAGGTAACCCACCTAGTTGATCAAGGGAAGCCAAATTTTCGGATTTCAGTAAAGTTTTCAATACTGTCTCTCATAGAATCCTTCTGGACAAAATGTCCAGCACACAGACAGATAAACTGGATAAACATCATGCCATAGGTGAGCAAATGCCTCACGGATCAAGTACATAGGGTAATAATGAATAGGGTAACATCAGACTGGCAATCTTTCTCTAGTGGGGTTCCACAGGGCTCCATCTTGGGCCCTGCGCTCTTCAATGTCTTCGTTAATGAGTTGGACACGGGACTATAAGGGATACTAAGCAAGTGTGCAGATGACACAAAACTCAGAGGAGCTGTTGACCCCCTCAAAGGCAGGGAGGTCCTACAGAGAGACCTCAATAAGTTAGAAGCTGGGCAATCATCAACCATACAAAGTTCAACAAGGGAAAGTGCTGGATTCTGCACTTGGGATGGAGCAACCCTGGATGTATGGACACACTGGGAAGTGAGATGCTGGAAAACAGTGCCACAGAAAGGGACCTGGGGGTCCTGGTTGATGGCAAGTTGAATATAAATCAGCAGTGCCCTGGCAGCTAGGAGGGCCAACCGTGTCCTGGGGGGCATCAGGTAAATCATCACCATCTGCTTTGCTCTGCACTGGTACAGCCTCACCTTGAATATTATGTGCAGTTTTGGGCATCACAATATAGGAAAGATACTAAGCTATTAGAGACCATCTAAACGAGGACAACAAAGATGGTGAAGGGCCTTGAGGGGGAGATGTATGAGGAGCAGCTGAGGACACATGGTCTGTTCAGCCTGGAGGAGACTGACAGAAGACCTCATCACAGTCTACAACTTCCTTGTGGGGGGGAATAGAAGGGGCAGACACTGATCTCTTCTCTGTGGTGACCAGTGACAAGACCTGAGGGAATGGTCTGAAGCTGTGTCAGGAACGGTTTAGGTTGGGTATTAGAAAGAGGTTCTTCACCCAGAGGGTGGCTGGGCATTGCAACAGGCTCCGGCAGGGTAGTGGTCACAGCACCAAACCTGCCAGAGTTCCAGAAGCATTTGGACAATACTCTCAGGTACATGGTGGGACTCTTGGGGATGGTACTATGCAGGGCTAAGAGTTGGACTCAATGATCTTTGTGGGTCCCTGCCAACTTGGCATATTCTGTGATTCTGTGAATCTAGTTGTCACATCAACTCTTCCTGATTGTGGGCCCAGTTGCAGAAATCAACCCTAAGACTGCAATGACAAAACCCCAGCCTCTTGTCTTCAGCAGTCAACCAGTACATGTCTTGATTTTTAAACAAAAAGAAAGGAAATTTAAAAGAAAAAAAAGGAGAGAGAAAGCACCACAAAATCCAATATGCCTGTTTTGGGAGGGCATAAAATCACCTTGTGCTCCATCAGACTCTGACTTTGTGGTTTATCTTATTATTCAATACCCAGTGATGTTTCAAATTCTCTGCCTTGCTTTGCATAGTGCTTTCACCCATGAATTATTATAGATAAGTCCGAGAGAGGAGTAATCGGTTAGTGCAGCTGACTGCAGCAAAGTTGGTAAGGAATTAGATTAAAGACACTTTTAAAGGAAGGTGTAGTGTGGGTCAGACCCACAAACAAGAAAGAAAGATATCTATGAATGTCTGTTGGCAAAACAGGGACACATGTGGGTCAGGGAAGGGAACAGAGCAACCTAGTGACAATGCAGAGGTGAGGGAGGGCAGGTGAAAGTAAAAGAAAGGAGTTCAAATATAGCAACTTTAAAAATAGTTGTCCTTGCAAAATAACTGAGATGAAAGCAGAGATCCAATTGGTGGAAGAAGTTTCCATCACATGCAGTTATTACCAGAACAATGCACACAGTAGCGTTCTGCAGCCTCTTTGCAAGCTAGATTGCTATGTAGAGACTTGCTCTGTGCGGCTTCTGCACAGAGCAGAAAACTGAAAACCTTGGGCAGTGCAGCATCACCACAAACAGATGGCACCTCAGGGATCCCACGTCTTCCACAGACTCACCTGTGTGTGCATGCTGGCACCAGATTGCCTTTCTCCTGGCCCAGGCATTATGGATATGCCAGGCTTGAAGGGCCATTTCAGTATCAGACCACCACATATAGATAGTCCACTCACCATCAACAAACCAGGTGTCTTCTGGATGTGCGAGCATTATACAGGCTCTGCACAGTTTCTCTACACAGAAGGTAATAATAAGGCTTTAAAATTTCCTCAGGACACATTTCCTCAGGACACATTTGGCAGTATATAGGCTTCAAGTCAGTCACACTGTTAGGCATCCCGCACACTTGACCAGAAAACATCTGTAGTGGAATAACTACAGCTTCACCAGTCAGAGACAAAAGCTCCTTGCACAGCTTGAGTATTAGTATGTGTGATATCAGACAATCACAATCATATCTGTTGCAATGAAGCGGGCTGTGAAATCATAGCTACAGTACACTCAACATTTGCTTGCATGCATGTAGAGGACGGAGATCATGTGTTTATCCCAGCACCAAATAATGCCATCTTTCAAAGTCAGCTTCCTTGGAAGATAAACATAATGGGGCAAAAGGCACCTACTGAATAATCCCAGGCAAACACAAGACAGAAATTAGTGAGGAAGAAAAATGTCAGTTACTACACTAATGTTAATATCATTAGAAGTGTAGATGTTCATTCCAAGGGAGAAAATTAACTGATGAAAAAGACCTTGAAAGAAGAGGTGGCAGCTAAGTACAGAGGAATTTGAAATCTATTTTGTTTGCACACAAGACAGCTGGTTAACAAATTATGAAACACTGTGAGAAATTTAGAGGATGCAGTTTGGTGAGGGAGCAATTCCATTTTGCACCCATTTTCACCAGCAAAGGAAGATCAGATCCTCCTGCCTTCTGAGTACTAATAGTAGCCAGCCTACTGTTATGTGGGTACTAACCACTGGGCAGTAGGGTGAAATCCTGTGCATGTCTGGCAAACCTCCCAAAGACTGCACAGAGGCCAGAATTTTCATCCAAGTAATTAGAAAGCTTAATCATTATATTAGTGCAATTTCTTAAGCACCTCTGTAAGTCAGGGAGGCAAAGCAAAAAAGTAGGGCATTAGAGTCAGTGCAGCTGAAGCATTCCAGCACCTTCCCAGAGGTGGGAGATAATGTCTTCCTTCAGCTTTCTGATGGAAGCTGCCTCCCACCTGCAAGTGGAAGATAGCACAGGAATGAAAGCCATATCACTCCCTTGTGAGTCCTGGGGTGCTGAATCAGGTATACCTGAAGCAAACAAGTCTGCTGGCCACGAGTAGATTTAGCGGAAGTTGAGTAGCCAAAGGTCTGGAAGAAGCAAGACTTCTTTCCACACAGAGAAGTAAAAATGTCTGGGAAGATACAATCTGCCAAACATTTATCAAGTATATGTATGTACACATAACTTTAAATGTCACAGCTAGCTAGGCATCAGCAATGAAAAGGCGGGGGGAAAGCTCTTGTATTTTTTTTAATCCCGTAGATCTCATCCTCCTATCCCCTACCCACCAGCAATTCAGCCCTCATCATTCAGCTGAAGGAGGCCAGCTCTCATCTCTAAGGCTGCCAAATTCTGGTGGTAGGGCCATTGTCTTTTATTTGACTGCAAAGTGCCAAGTACATTTATGGCACCATATAAATAATAAATAAAAATAGTCATTGCTTCCCTCTCCACTGATGTGAGAAGCAGGACAATCCTTTGCTTCCCCCCCTCTTTCCCTTATGTAACTCTCCAAAGACAGCTTTTTCCAGGCTGCCACACAATTAGCACAGAAGCAACCAAATTTAACCAGTACTTCCATAGGAATAGCTCCAAGTGCTGCTTAAAAGGAAGATGAAAAGAAAGGGTCAGTGGTGGCAAAGGCCTGGGAAAGGTCAGGAGGGTGTGGCATGGGGAATGCAAAAGCTGCAAGCTGCCACGGCCCCATCGCCAATGTCCCTCATCCAGCAACTCCCATCTATGCCTCCAGCAAAACCCAAGGGTTTGTATTTCTTCCTTTCCAGCAAGGATTAATTAAGCCTATGATCTGTCTCTAACTGCTGCCCTCCCCTTGCATCCTACCTGCTCAAGTTCCCAACTAAACTGCATTTTTTTTAACTGGTGTTAATCCTGAAGAATCCCATTGCAAGTATTTGCTGCCATTATGTCACAGAATCATAGAACGGCTTGGGTTGGAAGCTACATTAAAGATCATCTAATCCCAGTCCTCATGCTGTGGGCAGGGACACGTTTCACTATCACTTGCTCAGAGCCCCATCCAATCTGGCCTTGAACACTAAGAGGAATGGGGCACCCACAAGTTCTCTGGGCACCTGTTTCAGTGCCTCACCAGTCACACTAAAGAATTTTTTCTTAATACCTAATTTAAACTTATTCCCTTTCAGTTTGAAACCAATGCCCCTTGTCCTGACACTATATGCTCTTGTAAAAAGTCTCTCTTCATCTTTCTTGTAGGCTCCCAGTTCTCTCAGCCTTCTTCATAGCAGAGGGTCTCCATCCCTTTAATCATTTTGGTGGCCCTCCTCTGCACCTGCTCCAACAGCTCCATGTCTTTCCTGTGCTGTAGACCCAGAGCTGGATGCAGCACTGCAGATGGGGTCTCACCAAAGCAGAGTAGAGGGGCAGAACCCTCTCCCTCGACCTGCTGCCCAGGCTGCTTTTGGTGCAGCCCAGGATACACTTGGCTTTCTGGGCTGCAAGCTCACATGGCTGGGTCATGTCCAACCTCTCATCCACCAGCACCCCTAAGTACTTCTCTGCAGGGTTGCTCTTAATCCCTTCATCCCTCAGTCTGTACTGATACCAGGGGAATCCCTCCAATCAACAGAAAAAGTGAGAATCCTGAGAGACCAAGTCAAGGCTAAAGCACATCACAGCCTCCTTGCCATTCTGCACTACACAGTGTTGAGCATAAGAAAAAGAGGGAATGACAAAGTAGTTCTGAAGAGGGTGAAAGAAAACATGCTTGAAAACCCACTGAATTTAAACGCTTATAGTCTTAAAACTACTGAATCACATTTTAGCACGCAGGCACAGAGGTCTGTTCCAAAGATCTCAGCATAAAAATCATCCCAATCCAAAATGCAGAATGTCTAAATCTGATAAATGTACTCATCTGCAACTGCAAAAATTTATCTGAGATCATACTTATGTACACAATAAATGTAAGTCACAAGTTAGAAAGATCTATTACTAACATCAATATGCTGTAGCTATTTCATAGCTATTTATTAATATGAAAACATTAGCATAATATGTAATTACACATACTAAACGTGTATTTTGTGTAATTGCACACAATATGTAACTACACTCTGGAGTATTAGTAAATACTTCATACTATAGCAACTGATGATTTACAAGGAGATGCAGAGAAATAATCAGATTGTAAGCCATAAAATTTCAGTCTATCATTGGAGCTAGTGGTAGTGGCACGCTCTTACTTCTGTCCAGCTAACTCATATCACCACAAAGGTGTCCTGAGAATAAAAATCATACCGCTGTTGAAGGGATTGTATATCTTCTGCTTTTGGACACCACCACATAAAAATTTTTTTATATCCTGCTGAAATGTGTGAAATTACCACAAATGTCTGTTGATAGTGAATGTTTAATCCCATGGAAGATTTGTACTGCCTCCAAGCAACCCAGTTAGAAAATCTTCCCATGAGAGACCTTACAAGGTACAAGACTGACCCCCACTTTTAGTCCTCTTGAAAAACATATAGCTGCAGATATCTGCTCTGCATTTCCCTAAACTTCTCCAGAACAGGTATTTGTTGTACAAAAGGTTCAAGCTCACAAAAGCATTTAACTTCAATCATGTGAATAATAGTCCATTGACTTTAATGTCACCACTCATGAGCGCAAAGTTAAGCACATGCTTAAGTGTTCTGCATATCTGGGATCCTTGTATAATGTCGATTTAATGTGCTGCAGAGTACAGTGTGGGAAATAACTCATTTTTCAGTTTCACAGCCAAGCATCTGCCAGAATAGAGCAGATTGGGGGGCGAGGGGGGAGAGGTAGGGGAAGGGGAGGGGGTTGCAGGTTTTTTGGTGAGGCTTTTGCTTTGTATCAACCTGAAATGTTTCTTTCACCTCAGAACTACACATGTTGTTTTGTCTTCCAATTATCTCCTTCTGTCCCCTTTGCTTTGTTACAGAAAAAAAATCCTTTTTTTTTCTACTTTCTCTAAATGTAGGTCAATTTTATGAGTGGTGCCTTTAGAAAATGACATGTCAAAATACATGTCAGAAATATCGAAGTATTTTGTTTCAAGTATACTAAAATGAGCTACTTTGGAAAATATCAGAATTTTCTTCTGCTTCTTCCGCCCTCCTCAGATTTTTCTCAGTAAAAGTATTGGCCAGTTTTAACTTCAAAACTTATTAAAAAAAATCCCAAAACCAAACATATATCTATTGAAAAAATAACTGACCTATGCCAAACAGAAACAGGCCCTTTGTCTTGACATTTCATTAACATCTTAAAAAGCAAATAAGTCAAATACATGTGAAATTTCAGCAATCCATATTAATTTGCAGGCACGCAGAAATCCATTTCTCTCCTTTTCACGTCAATTACAAAATTACCATTTTGATACTTTATTAGCTTCTTGGCATTTGCAACTAATTTATACGAAAGGATACTATTTTTTTATTATTATTAACCTACTGCATTCTAAATTATTTTATTTAAATGCCCTGCTGGCTGTCCACATTTGCTTTTATTCTATTACTACTGTATATGAATGGAAATTACGTATAGCTATTAGATTACTTCACACATTAGTTCATTTTATATAATCTTTCCTGTATTTATTGCCTTCGTTAGACTGAAATACCGCAGGCGCTTGTTTCTCTAATGTGTCTGAAGCTCTCCCGTTAATGGAAATTGGGTTATATCTCCCGATTACAGTCAGATGAAATCCAGACCTGGGAGTCGACTGCAGCATTCTGCGACAGGCTGTCTAACTACTGGAGCTTTCGCAGAGGGGCAGGGTGGTAGCAGCCCCCCACGTGGATTCTAGGTGGGTGCAGCCCAGCAGCACGTACAAGGATGCTCCAGCATCCTTGTCATCAGTCCCACTGAGGGGCAGAGCTCAGGATGGGGAGCTGACATGGCCAGCATGGCACTGCCTGCCAGGGCCACATCAAGCCCCTCTGTTGCACAAGGTGGACCTGCAGAGGCAGTGGGTGCTGGTTTGGCACCTGTGCAGAAGAAAAGTGATTCAGCATGCCACGATCACAGGGAGTTGGAAGGGAGAGGCTGCCAGAGCAGCACTCTTTCCGCAGGACTCACGGGGCCAGTACTGCTCTCAGGGAGGAGCAGGTTTCTCCTCCCTCAAACTGCCCACAGCTGCCCCAGCATTAAGAGCTACTGTCTGACACAACTCTAGAGGTTAACATAGGGGAATTAACAGCCATCATGAGATGGGTTCCTGGGTAAGTTTTGGCACTTCTTTTAAGCCAGCTAGACCCAAAGGGTGGCACTCATCAGGGTGAGCCTTACCTACGACAGAGAGAGAGTGGCAGAAGTCACTAAGCTCAGTACGCGGAGCCTCCAGACACCCTTAGTTCAAGATGGTACCCTAGCACAGAGGTATCCACTCCAGCCCAGCTCATATAGACCTGCTCAAGCATCCAGACAGCACAGCAGACACATGATAATAGTCATTGTCTTGCGTGTCATTAGGAAGTAAATGCTGGGGCACAGCCAAGACACCGTCTAAGTCCTGAGACATCTCTAGTGTTTCAGCCTGTTTTTCTGGGGAAGTGGCACATCAGCAGCTGCAGGCACCTCTCAGAGTGGCTTTTCCCAGGCAAGGAGCAAGAAAGAGGGTCCAAGGAGACCTTCAGGGTAGCTGTCTCAGAGTGGAGCCAGACTGACCTTGACAGGTGTACCCCAGCCAGGCACAGTAATGGATTTTGTGAGTGCATCTGGCATTTTGGCTGCTCTACAGTGCCAGTGGGACAGCTTCCCCAGGTACTGTCATACTACAAAGACATTCGCAAGCAAATCTGGGTTTAGGCAAGTAGAAATAATATCCCTTAAAATAACTATCTCTTTTCTCGTCGGCTTGGATTACATTCTCTGCTGACCCCTTGCACTAGACACAGACACCTTTACCAGCTGATGGAGAAGGCCAGGAGACTGATGTGCCTCAGTTCTGCTGTGGACACCAGATCAGACATTGGAGATAAAAGAGATTGGAAGCAAGTCTTTTCCACCCGGCTTTGAAAGTATGAAATGGCTTTAAGCAGGTAGGAAAAGGGAGGTAGAGCACAGCATACCTCCATGTGCCCTGGTGTGGCTGCATCCTTCATCCTGGCTAAGTAGTGTATTTAGAGGGTGAGTGAGCTGCAAGCAATTATGCAGGTTCTCGAAAAGGGAAAATATGACATTCAGAAAAGTGAATTCTTCCCAAATCAGGGACAAATGCCTGGATGACTGCTCCCAGGTTCTGTAGGGCCCTCTGCATGTTCAAAGAATGGAAATCCATGAGACCAGTAGATCAAGCTCATTCACTCACACCTTTTGGATGGAGCTAGTCCCACCTGTCTTTATTCTCCAAAGACCGCTGTTGGTCTCCAGTTTCACCAGCCTATTTTCATCTGCTTTCAGATGCTCTAGTTGATTGTAATCCCAATACTGTAAATACTGTAAATAATTGTAAACCCAAATATTGTACTTGCACTAACAGCTGTGTTTGAGGCATATCACAATGCTCTGATTATGTACTGTGGCCTTTCTCTTCCCCAAGAAACAAAGCACATATGCTTTAGGATAGCAAAAGACAAGACAGGTATCATGGTAAAGAAAAGTACAAGAAAATTACCTCAATCCAATATACACAGGTGGCCCTACAATGAAATCAGCTAAAATAGGCCCAGAAACTTGTAACCAAAGGCTCTGTGAAGTTCCAGGAATTACCCCTTTCAACTGAAATTTCATGCACATATCTTTGCAGGTATGAAGAATATCTTAAAAAACATGAGAATAAAAACATGGTTCTCTCCATGAGCTTAGGCACAGCCTGAAACAATAGATCACAGGTACAAACTATCCCATTTAGCTCAGACAGTTGAAAACCTAATGATGATAAACTAATGTTAACTCTGATAGGGCTGGCTGGTTTTGAACAGTATCTTTCAGTCTGAAGGAGCTCACAGCTTTTAAGGAGTCTCTGCAACAATCTCCATCTGGCAGAAAAACACCCTCCCCTCCACCCCATCCTCAACACAGCACACTGCAAATGTGAAGACAGCGTGAAACAAATTGAGGTCAAAATTAAAACAAATAACAGGAGCACTTCTGCACAGATTGTATTATTCTGTGCCATACTTCATTCCAGGAAAAAACAACAAATGAGAAAGAAAAACTCTTAAAAATTAATCCATCACAGAATTTCTAGCCTGCTGCACAGGACACTGTATGCACAAGGGGCCTGGCCACAATTTATTTCTAGACTGTCATGAGGGACATGAGAGTCAGTAACTATAACCAGTCCAGCAGCACAACTCGCACCTGTGGTCCTCTCCTTGCTGCTAGCCCCAATAGCAATGTATGCAAGCTTATTTGGCTGCCCTGCAATGGCATGATCCCTTAAGCAGCCCCACTGACTGAGTAACAAACTCAGCATGGGCAATTGAGCCTCACAACACTCAATTCCTTGTGAGTAACCTCACCCCAAAACAAAAATTAAGCAGTATGCAAAGTTTTACACCCTCATGAACCAGAGAGTGCTACCCTGCATACATCAGCAATCTCCTCAAAATCCTCAAGTGTGAAGAGTCCAGCAAAAGCAAATGGTCTTCATGGACAAAATTCAGTGCAGATAAACAAGACAGTGAAACAGTCTGAACACAAAATAGTTTCTTGTGCTAAGCCTCCAAATGTCTTGAAAAAAAGACAGTATAACTTTAAGTGCAAGTAATAGTAAATCATCAAAGCCACACTGATCTACCCCCAAGGGCAGAACTTTTCCCCAGAATAAATTAACAGATCACATTTGCTAGCCTAATGGCTAGCATTACTGCACAGACCAATTATTTCAGCCTGAAAAAACAGATTACAGCCATTGTACACATCATCTCCAAAGCTCCATTAATTTGTTACTTGCTGACAGTCAAGGTGTGGTTTGGAATTGTGCAAGCAAACACAGTTCAGTTCTGTTTATAATTCATTCCTGAAGTGCTCAAAACATGTAAAAGTGCAACTGAATACCAATGACGAACAGCTGTGCTACTTAAACTAGGGTCTAAAGCTATGATGTGACTATGAAAACACCTGCACAGTTTCATAGTGAAAGCAAAGAAAAGAGGGTGGAGCAGCCTCTTCTGTAGAAAAGGCTACTTGGAGGGCTTGGGTGGATTGATTACCTTTTTGTCGCTCAAGCCAGACACCTGGTCCACGTATTCCTCTTGGATCATGAAGGCAGCCAGGTTGGCAGTGTAGCTAGCCAGAAAGATGACAGCGAAGAAGGCCCACACTGACACCATGATCTTGCTAGTGGTACCCTTAGGATTCTGTACTGGCACAGAGTTGTTGAACACCAGCCCCCACAGCAACCAGATAGCTTTGCCAATGGTGAAAGAGGGACCTCCTGGCTCTAGAGTGATTGAGAAACATAATCCCACAGTGAGCATCTGAGAGTAAGTGGTTTGCATTTCCGTTCACATACACATCTTGACTTCAGAGTTAAGAGCAGTATCTATTCCCACTTGTGAGACAAATGTCCGTATCTGAACTCCCCTATGTTTATGACACCATATCTCAGCAAAGGGCATCCTAAAAAATTATTTTTCAAAAATATCCTCAAATAATTATTCTGTCTCAGAGATTTCCATTGAAACCTTATACAGGGGCATTCTTTTATTTGATTGAAGTATCTAGAAGCCCAAACATTTAATTTTGGTTTAAGTGTTGTTACCAGAAATACAGTTTGCTCAGACAAATTCTATCCTCATTTCTAGCTGCTGAAGAGTGATGTCCTTGAGCTCCCATATACACCTGTATAAAACACAGCTCTCACTGTACTTGTACAGGTGCAAGGAAGAGCACCACCTAAAATAGCAGGGCTCTACAAATACTTCTGCAAGAGTGTTTCATTACCCACTCTGCCAAAGATACATGAACCAGAGAAGGACAGAGCTCCCTCTCCCAATGTTCTGCATCTAAGGTACATAACAGTGATACATACTCTGGTCTACCTCAGAAAAATCTGCAGCTCTGCCCCAGATAGTCCAGGAACAGATTCAGTGTTTTAAAAGCTCCTATCTTTCCCTTATTCACTTTTCATACCCCAGAAGCTTTGTGTGCTCATGAAGCACTAGGTCTGAAAACTTGTGAAATCATACCTATGTCCCAACAGTCTCATACCTCCAGCACATGCTGGTTCCATTAGTAGAAACTTAAACCAAAATTTCCTCAACCTGAGCACAGGAATAGCTGATAGAGAGAATGCAGATGCAATTAGTCCAGGATCCTGCTTCAGACACCAGGAAGATCTTCTTAGGATGAGAATCCTCTGGTACAGTTCAAGCACCTGCCAACCTGGTCAGCACCCCATGCTTTATCAACTTGGGTAGGCTGATTGGAGCCTAGTGCTGCTGCCTGTGGTTAAGGCTGACTCCAGCAGATTAGCAAAAGGGAAGAAAGCTTTTACATGTTTCTCCAAAACCCTGAGCAGCAAATAGCACAGATCATCTGAAAGCACTAACATGTTACTCTAAATACCACTGAACAATGCAAGGGGCTCGTTTGCACCCAGGGAACTGCACACCGAGCTCAGAGCAGAATCATCACCTGGCAAAACTGGTGCCTCTAGATATCAGTGAGATAAAGTTCCTACAAGAAACATGGTTTGGCAGTACTTGTCTTTTTACATGCTGGAGTGGTATTTTTATAACCCTCCTGCCTAATGTGCCCTAAGACACACAGGTGAAAGGCCTGAAAAACATCAGTGGTGTAAGGAAATCTTGAGCAGTTCCCTCCTAAAGCCTTCTTTTCTCCACTGATCACATGATGCGCTTCCACAGTTACTTTGTCAGCCACAAACCAAGGCTTCAATGGCAGACTTCAATCCAAACCAGGAACCTAGAATCCTTCTGAGCTCTCCAACTCTGAGTGCCCAAACAACAGCACACCATTATTTAGGGACATTAGGGATCAAGGCATGTCCACTTGACAGAAAGAGAGAAAAATCTTAATGTTCGTGAGGAGAAAATGCAGGTGTGGGAGGCAGAGACATACTGCCATAATTCAAATGCAGCCAAAGTAACATTAGCCAGGGTGTTCCTTACCAAAAGCAGCATTGCAGTCGCTGCAACAGATTTCTATATCTTCACATCACATCTGTCAGGGATTATATCTGCCTGATCATGCCGTATTGTTCATAATTACTCAGAAATATTGATAATTGCAGCTGCAGTTTAGCTGACTTGATAACTGCACAACCACACACCTGTACTACGAGCTACTTCAGGTTCCACATGTGTATCAATATCTCTCAAAAGACTCACAGGTTTATCAGTACTTACTTGTGTCCACAAATCCATGGGGCTATGATCAGTTGCCATAAAGGCCCTCCACAGCTCCATGTTAAGAGACAAATTCCCCACTATTCTCCAATTCCTCATGCATGTGGTTCTGCTGTGTTTTCATTAACACTTTTTATCTTCACTCCTCTTCAATTTGACCACATAAATTCACTCAAAGCACTAGACTGGGGAGCAGATGAGTGCATTTTTCAGTAACTGTCTCTCCCACTATTCTGAACAGGCCAATAAACCCAGAAAGGTTCAAAGGGCTGATTTATCGGGGGTGAAGATATGCAGATGACAGAAGACTCAACTTCCTAATTGTCTTCATCTCAATATGGGAAAAAAGGCTGTCTCTTAGGCTGTCTGTCCATCCTCTCTTTAACTCATCTGGCTGCCTTCTGAAGATCCGAAACACTTCTTCCCATCTTTCCTGATTCCCTTGCAAAGTAATTCTTCACTCACTCCCAAGAAAATGAGCTTCCCATTTTCTGAGTTGGTCTTAGAAAGCCAGAGAGCCAAGTAGGGCAGAGACATGACCAGGTGACAGATGTGGAGTCTGGAGGACATAGCACTACGCTGGGAGGCTGGCAGAGTGGCTTGATCTCCAGGGAGTCGTAGCACTGAAGGACAGATTGACAGTGCTGAACCCTGTGATTGTCTCAGGGAGTGTAGCATCGTGGGCCCTGCCAACATCGACTACCAGGGCCCATTTTTCCTCAATGAGAAACAAGTTGGAGCTGGTATTTGCTTTAGACATAAAAGGCGACACAGCTCGGTCTCTCAGGCCAAAAAAATTATCCATTATACACATCTGTTCTCTTCAGAGTCTGTTTGCAGCCTCCATCCCTGCCCCCTTTAGTCTGAACTCAATGCTTAGAATGGGCTAGATCTGTATCATGTTCAAGGCAAAGAAAACCCTACAAAGGAACTGGGATGGAAAACAAGAGAGAATCACAGCAAGAAAGGGTTCCCCTTACCTCTGCCATCAGCAAGGCACCGATTATAGCCCACAGGGCTGAAGTACTCAAAGACAAAAACGGCCACCGCAGAGATGATAAGCAGCATCACAAACATCATCACCCATACATCAGCACTGAAAGGCTCTGGAGATGAAAAGAAAATCAGGGTAAAAGACCTGATAACAACCTCTCCTCCTTTGCTTTCCAGAGCACCCCAATGTGGGGCAAACTGGACTGGGGGACAACTGAGCTTAAAACAAAGCCTTCAACCTGATTATGAAAAACTTCTTGAAGAGGGAGAACTATCGTTTCTGCCTCTGTAATGACTGCATTAGATTGTACTGTTCCATCTGTGACATGGCTCCATCTGGAACTACATATAGCCATTGTGGCATGCATTGATAAAATAAAATGCATTGATAAAAGACTGTTCCCAGGAAGTCCTCCAGCACCATCTGGAGAGAGTGGGGAAAATCAAGCAGAACTGGCAGTGTTTCAGACAAGCATCCAACTTTCAAGATGCTATTGAGCCAAAGAGCATCTCCAAATTTCTAAGGTTCAGCCATAACGATGGTAGTTTTTTCAGTTATTCCATTCCTGTAGCAATGGGAACACTGGCTCATTCTAGAAATGTTAGCATTTGTGTTCTGCAAGTATTTGATCTCTGCCAGGTTTTCTCCTTCTTCAAGCAGGAACAGATAAAAATGGGACTGAACCAGATCAAAGAAACAGGGAATTTTGTTCCAGAATATAGCCAATATTGCAACCTCTGTTAAATTACAGTTTAAAATTTTGGAGTTAACTTTAACATTTCTTTTACACACCCCAGCAATATTGGTGGACTTTAGCTAAGGGCAAAAACTCCTGAAGAGTGAGTAGTCATGAAACTCCAACTTAAAAAAGCTTGGGAAAATTTCATTACCAGTATAAAGTTATTTCTGTTTGTAAATATTCTCAGGATTCTGGCAGAGAGCAGACAGTAATTATATAACTCATATTCTGTGTTTGCTGCATCATAAAGCATTTTATAAAGTCAAATAGTAGATACAAGGAAGATATGAACGTCTTGGGGAAATGCAGCATCATTTCTGCATTCTCTGATCACTCTCCACCCCTGAAGGACATTAGAAATGCCTTTATTGGAAGACCCAATGTCAGCATAGAATTGATGGCTCAACTGTTCTTGAAAAGGTCTATTAGATCTCTAACTTCTACTAGTTGCTCTGTCAAGGGAGGGTCAAATTAACAACGTCTTTACAAATAATGTCTCTCAAAGTGCAACAATTGATTGCTAATTGTTATCACTAAGTGCTATGGCATACCAGCTACAAGGCTTGAATCAATTTTCTTCTGGCCTACACTCCTTGAACATACTATTAGTTGAGTCACTGGGAAACCATGTGCTGCAGCGTAGGTGACAACTCTGAGTGAGCCCATTCTTTTCTGGGATTAGGCACACAATTGCTGAAAAATGCCTTGACTTGGAACTCTTATGCAGTGCCTGTTTGCATTTGCCCAGATTTTGCTAGCCTGGGATTTAGAACTAAAACAACACAGTGTATTTTTATATACCTGTCCCACAGGTACTTCCAAAAAGGAGATTTCAGGCTAAGAATCACAAGCAACCTTCACCTAATTTTTTAAGCTTTAATTTTAGCTTTATCTGATACCTAAGAAGGCAGAAGGTGAGACAGTTCCATTGCTACGTGACACCATGACACTGATTCCCGTCTCAATGAAGGGCACAGAGAAATCCACCACTTCTGAACGCTCCTCATTAATGGTGAGGGATCCCACAGCCATATAGGCCCGTTTGGTGACAACCTGGAGGAAGGAAAGGAAAAGATCACACACAGACACAAGGTAGCTCTCAACCACCACAGGCAAGCCCCTTCTCATCTTCCTGCCTTTGAACACAATCCTTTTACTCCTGTAATCCCATTCCCTATATTGTTTGTAACATCTTTGCTGTCTAATCTTTCATCAGGACACTTTCTTCTTTCAGGAAACCTATAGACATTAATCTTTCCCTCAAAGCTGGTATGTGTATAAAAAATAAATCCACAGAGGTCTTAGGATAAACACATCATCCACAGAGAAGACATCTTATCTCATTTTTCTGTCCTTGTTTTATCCTCCCTCTAACACTGCAAAGTCTTATTTCATTCTTTATGCACCTTATATGCAACCTAAGCATAATCTAGGGTGCATGGATATCAGCCTCTTTCTAAGACTGTATAGGCCAAATTCGTGAGACCATAGAGAATAATAATTAATTGTCAAACAGAAAAAGCAGTCACGGTCAGAGTGTCAGAGCAGATTAATTCACCCAGTGCCGAGAAAGAATGCAGGCCAATAATTTCTAGAGTCACCTCTGTCCCTGTCCCAGAAGGGGATTCAATAATGATGGGAGACTAGACCTGACCTGTGTCACCAGCCCAGGGATAAATCCCACCATGGCCCCCCTTTGCTGCTGACCTCTCCAATCATTCCATTCCATGTCCCATTGATCTTTTTCCCATGCTTGCCATTAGTCACCAAGTAGAGGTCATAGGTGAACTTGACAGACTTTGAGATTTTCTTGAGGATGTCAATGCAGAATCCCTTGCAACATTTCTTCATGTAATCTGGCTCCTCATCAGTTTTGTTCCTAAACCGTGACAATAATAACGGGTTAAAAGACTGGGAGAAACTCCTTTAATTCCCTTCTGTTGTCAGTTTGCATTCCCCTTCCCACAGTATAATGTCTTACATTATAGGACAATTTCTCTTGTGCTATCTGTGCTGGAGGGTGAAGGGACACATTACAATGATTAGACCAAAGGGGTCAGTCATGAATGCACACAGGACAGACTGGGAAAATGGAGGTGATTTTCTAAAAAGGATTATCAGGTTATGATGGTATTGGCCCAACAGACACTCAACATTCTTCTGAGAAGGGAGAGCCCAACAGGAGCAGAAAAACCTAGGGGTGCATACTCAGTCACTATGCGTTTTTGGCAAGGGACCGTGTTCCTCATGCAGGTGCCACTTAGGGGGTCCACATTCTCCACAATGACAAATGGTGCCTCTTCCAAGGTCACGATACTCAGGTGATCATCCTCACGTTCCTCAGAGTCAGGATACAGCTCAAAGCGTGGCCACACATAATACTTCATCTGCAACTTTTTTTCCTTCCATTTTCCCACCTGTGGAGACACAAATCCCAGAAGTTAGATTTTCAGTTGTCCCATCCCTTTCCATCAATCACAGCTATTACAGGACTGGAGGACCACGCTGGAGTACCCAAGCTCATGGCTCCTGTAAGATGAGGATATTTCTGCGGAGAAGGCTCTGAGTAAGTGGGTTCAAACAAGAGGGAAGTAGAGAACGAGAAAGATGTCTGGGTTGTCTCATCTCTGTGATGGTCTTACCCTCTGGAAGAGTGAGTGGATAACCATGGGAGTACTATAACCATGGTCAAACAGACATGACATCTTTCAATTTTCTCAGCCAGACAATAGGAACAGAGCTTGATGTCTCCTGAAAAGTTGACTTGAGCCTTCTAGTCAAAACAAATAATTTGGGGG
>VYXB01010745.1:116993-289129 GCA_013397135.1 Pachyramphus minor | reverse complement strand
GGGGGGGGGGGGGGGGGAAGAGGGAGCATCTAAAAAAAAGGAGATACATACAAATGCTGAAACAAGCATCATTTTGAAACACAGAAGTTGAACAATTTCACTTTAAAAAGTCAAACCAGAACTTTTTAATTGCTAAAAATTTTGTCCTCATTTGTTTTCAGAGAAATTCATCAACAAAATTCAATTTAGCCAAACCTGATTTTGCCCAAAAATAAATCCTTCTTCTGGAAAAAGACTGCCCATTCATAGTCAGGACTGAGTTCTTCCAGGTAGTGACAGGTAGCCAAAGAAGGAGAGGTTCTGCATTTTCAGGAGTGTCTTCACAGGAGAAGAACACAGAGTCGCTTGTTAACAGTAGTTCTTGCTATCCCCTGCTAAGGCCTTACTGAAATACCTGCTCTTGTCCTTTCACAATGACTTGGTTACATACCCTAGCTGGAAATAAAGGATTCTTTGTGGTTTTGACACATGAAAATTAAAACCAAAGACCATCTATGATTTTTTAAAATCTTGCTATTTTTCCATAATTTTCATCACCTACATGAATTTCTGTTGCAATGTTAGAACACTTTATTATCTGTTTCCTAAGTGAATAGAGATCATATCTTCAGCAATCAAAACAGGGCTTGGGACTCGGATGCCATATACCTCCTGCTACAAATGAGAGCTGTTTTGAAGCCACTGGAGTTCTTAAAGAGCCAATACATTTAAGTGCACCCACTGCCCATGTGGGTGCAAGACTATTCCAGGAAAAGAAAAAAACCTGAACATCAACTATACTTTCAACTATCAAAGTCTCATCTTTGTTCTCAATTTCCTGTCTCCCCATGACAGTTGATACTAATCAGCACCTTGGCTGGGGGCTGAAGCTGAGAGGGTTAAGAAGCTAACTGGGCTTTAGAAGGAACTTTACTCCAGGATCCACAAAGCAAGCCCTCCAGGCCAGGGCTGAGACGTGCTGACTTGATGGCAGAGGCAGTGTGGGTGTGTGGGAAGCTTGCATGACTGCTCTTTGCCGTGTACCTGCTTGGTGGGTAAACAGAAAAGCTTCATTCCACTGCAATCCAACACCCCTCCCACCACCCCCAAATTTCAGTCATTTATTTATTTAAATGACAGGATGGGAGGGAGAAGCACTTATTAAAGGCTCATTAGGTGTCAGCGGTTAATCTGTGAAACTCAAAGCCCAGCTGGGGTTTGGCATTTCAGAGCATCTAGAATTCACATAAAACACTTGTCACCTTCAAAACAAACAAACAAACAAACACTTCATCTGACCATGAAAGAAAAATTCACTCTGGGGGCTTGTGGAGGGAGAAGAAAGGCAGAAGAAACCACACAGAGACAGCAGTTTTCCCACCAATCCCAGCAGCGTGAACAAAGCACCCCAGTGAGCACAAGGTAGGGGGTTTGTAAGACGGTGAGTGAAGTGTCTGGGCAGCTGATCTTGACTTCCCAAAGGCAAAAAATACCAAGAGCTTGCTCCTAATGTTCCCTTCACCCATGAAGTCACACAGCTTGGACCATCAAGCAGGATATGTGCAGCTATCTATCTATCTATCTATCTATCTAATCTATCTATCTTTTTTTGTTTGGTTTGGTTTGAGTTTGGTTTTTTTGTACTTATGTGGCCAGGGAGGAGTTGTTTTAATTTTTAAATACACTTTGAGCATCAGGTTAAAGCTGGAAAACTGAGCACCCTGTGAACTGGTGGTTCCTGTTGTCCACAAAAGACAGGCAGTTGCCTACGGCAGCAGATGACCTGTACTCAAGCTAACGTCTAAGCCTGGATGTGGACAGTGAATTTCTAAGGGAATAAAGAGTGTATACTCACATGCTCACCCAGGGTCTTCCCCGCCCTGGACTTCCCACTCATTGACCAAGCAGGTCAATTTATTACCATCTGAGACAGATTTCTCCAGTGCTACTTCAGCTCTCAAGTAACTGAGCTCAAATACCCGAAAGCAGTTTGGTGAAGCTACCAGACAAGCAGAATAACTGCACACACAGGGCACAGTAGGGACCGGTGATTAGGATGCTACACAGAACAGCCCAGATTTCAGCTCAGAAACATTAACTTATAGAAATAAGTGGTTGATGAAAGAGACATCTTGCAGAACCTCAGCAGAGCTTAGATATCTCAGTAACAGGCGTGATATAACCCCCTAAGTGATAAATTTGATCAGATAGGCAAACACAACCCATAATTACCCAGAAGTTCTCTGGGACAGAAAGGGGAGTCTATAAGGCTGTGTGCCAGGCACGTTTCACAGTGTTGTACTACATAGACAACATTATGAAATTAGGATAACAATGACAGTCTTGTCACAGCCTTTTGTGCACTGAATCACCTAACCTGTAAATACAGTAGTACATGTCCTTTCCTTATTATTCAAATAAAATCATTCTAAATTGTCCAAAGAGGAGGAAAAACAGGATGTAAGGAAATATTCTGACTTAAATTTTCAGATCAACTATAGAATGTCTTGACAATATATTCAAATATTACATTTCATTGCTAACCTGAACAATCAGACATGCCATATACCTGTAGACATGTACAGATACAAACAAGAAAAATTAGAAAAGCTTTGTGAATTAAAAGGGGGCAGACTTCTTTACATGCTTATGCATGCAAAGGTCAAATGTGTATGCATGTAGCTAAAGAAGGATGGGCTCAAGCAACATGTGGGCAAGGACCAATAGTAAGAATCACTATATGTGCAGAGGATGGAAACAATGCAAGAGGAGAAAAAAACCATAAATGTGCATGATATGTTAGATAATCTGCCATGAGAGGGAAGGAGGAATTCACTGTAGCGACGGAGGTTAGCAGAATTGAATGCCAAAAATTTGTCCCGGTAACGATGCCTACTCTTAGAGAATATAACCTACCAAGTTGTGTAGAGCAGAGCAAGGCATTTCTGAAGTCTCAGGGTACTTCGCATTAACAGCCCATAAATTGTTATTACTTAGGTTTTGCTGAGTGCTTGCTTCAGCAAAAAGAGGAAAAATAAACCATCAAAGGCATCCTACATATTGGTTTTCCTGCAGTTTCAAGACCCATTGGGTGTTCTCCAATCAGGGTCCAGTCATCCAAACTTCTACTAGAAGCCCTGGAAGGTCACAGAATCAGTAAAATTAAGCGCATGAGGGACCTGTGATACCTCCTTTCTAATCATATTCTCCAATCCCCAGGTATGTTCCTTTATGCCAGGACACAGCTCCTAAGAGACAAAATTTCACCTTAACTTCCCCTTGTTCTACCTGTACCACATCCGATCTTTTCAAGAAAGTAAAGTCACTTTGGTTTGGGGATAAATTTGGAGGTGTTGAAGGAGGAGAGCAGCTAACTTTTACCTTAAATATAAGATCCTACTTTGGATAACAAGGTTGGAAGTAGAAGTCCAATACGTTTGCAGGGAAGGAAAGGGAGAGCTATTGTAGAACAAAAAGTTAATCATATTCTATTTGTTTGTCTAACTACATAAGTTATCCCATGTAGACAAAAGATGAGATTGCAAGGGGAAAACAAGTGGGAGCCTTCTGAAAACCTTCCAGCAGGCTGGCAAATTGCCTTAACCGCGGTATAATGCAGCCAGAATGAAAAGTTCTGCAGTATGTTAATGCGCATCTTTAATGAAAGGTGTATCACATTAGTTCCCTGAAACTGATTCTTAACAGAGGCTTTTCTTTCCTCCCCAGGGAAGCTAAGGCTTGTAACAGCCATTTGTGGCAGATGTTTCTCTAACCTGTCCTTACACTGACAGAGTGCTCACAGTTTCCACAAGCAGTCTATTCTGGTGCTTAACTATCCTTCCCATTAAAGAGCTTTTTTTCCTGATGTCTAACCTAAATCTTCTTGCCGAAATTTATACCAGGAGAATATATTTCCTTATTCTCCTACATGTGCTCTTTTCAGTGTTATCAGGTCAGTAAGATATTTATAACACAGAGGAGCTGATAGTCTCATTCAGTGGCTGTTGTATAAGCTATACTGGCAACAGCAGACACCTGTTCAAATGACTAGCACCCAGTATCACCATTTACAGAATCCTTACCCAGATGGATAGGATGGACAAGTGCAAGCTACTCCCATGAGTTTCCAAAATTGTCTGTTCCAGCAAAGACAAAAATCAATCCCTGGGTTCCTTCTAATACACCAAGGCAGGACTTCAAAATGCAAGAGCATCTGGAGAAACCTCTAACTAATGTCAACAAATGGAAAAATGAAACCTCCTAGAAATTTGGCTTGCAAGGTTTAGGTAGCAGAATACAGTTCTGGATTAAATCAGAAATGTTCAGATACATTTTTTAGGCAAGATACTCAGTGGCATTGCATAGATATTTGGGGTAAAAGTCCAGAAGAAAGCCTGAACCTGAAGGTGCTTGTTTTTCAACAGGCTGGAGGAGAACTATCGCTATGAAAAGTCTTTTGATAGCTATTATTTCATTTAGGCTTCTGTTTGCACCATGCCTTGCACCTCTCTCTCTTAATTTACAATCTTATTCCTGCCACTCTTGATATAGAAGAAATACAAAATGAACAAAAGGGATTTGGTTTCATTTGCAGAATAAGAGAAAGACTACTCCAAACTCACTTAGGACTTGAACTGCTTTCTGTATTTCCCCAGAAGTTCAGTGTTTCCTTTCTTATTGTGGTTTGTTTGGGTATTTTTTAGGGGGGGGAGGTGTTTTGTGTGTTTTTTTTTTCTTTTTTTCCCACAGGAGCTGAGGAGTTCCAGTGGAGAAGTACTAAAGCAACAATACAGAGCATGGATTAGAAGGCAGAAATTCCCTATTCCACCCAGAACCTCTGTAACCTAATCTGCACCTTTGGGCCTCCCTCCACATTGTGTAAAATTGAGATAATGGCATGTTTTCACCTCTGGGATGCACTGAGTAGATAAACACATGAGGCTCACAAGTAAGGTGGAAATAAAGAGACACACACATGTGTTTAGAGACAGATGAGGAAACATATAACATCTATCTGTGAATGGTGCAATTATGAAAACTTCCTGTCTTTAATCTTTGATGTAAGATAGTTAACTGGAAAAATCTTACATAACTTCTACACCTGATTTTAATACATGAAAAATGGAAGATCAAATATAGAAAAGGCAAAGGTAGGCTATTGGGTAGGGGGCAGAAAATGGGACTGTTATTGGTAATATAGCCGATGGAGAAGCACATCTAACCCCTCTGGGAAGCAGTGCAAGTCCAGGGAGAAATAAGTAGTCTTGTCAGTAGAATTAGTACAGATCCCTATTGAGGACATGGGTAAACCAGAATAACTGGGCAGGACGTGAAAAGGGCTACTGCAGGAGTAACAGAAGCACCATAGAAATAGCAATTATAACTGGGACACTGCCAGTGGAAGGAGTCATTGCTCAGGATACATAAAATAAAGGTAGACCTGGGGGATGCAATTGTAACCTTAATGCTGCAGTCGACTGTGAAAACATAAATAATGCATAAATAAAGTGGAATCATTTTAGATTGAAATAGTTTTTGGAGGGCTGCTGCAAAATATTCCACCAGGACTGAACCACAGAGATCTACTGTAGCTCCACAGGCTTGACTTTCAGTTTTGATAGAGATGTCATCACTGTTACTGAAGAGAAATTTTATCAGGAACTAAGTTATTATGGGAGTCTTTAGCTTCATAGAGATAAGGTGGAGAACAAATGCAAATTTTAATAGCAGAACCCTGATGTCTTTTTTTTTGGATCTGATAGTTGACACATTTCTTCACCTCAAAATTACTCAACAGGCAATGGGTCGTGATGTTTTACACTCAGTTTGGGCAAAGCAGCGAGGTACCTCACAGAAAAGCTAGTTATCATAAATAACCTTGGATTGAGCGATTAGGGGAACAGAAAGCCTGCCTTAAAGAAGGAGATTAAAAAGCTTGTTTAACCTAGATAAATGAAAACCAATAGGGAATATGACTGCTCTGTATAAATACAGGGGGGACAGATACACAAGGGAGGAAAGAAAGTGATTTATAAGCAGGAAAAACAATGCTGGTACAAGAACAACTGGTTGTGAGGAAATTTACCTTGAAAATAAGGCAGATTTTAACCATCAGAGGAGGGAAGTTCTGGAACAGTTGCCCAAAAGAAGCTGTGAAAGCAACTAAATTGGGGTCAAGAAGAAGCACAACTGGTTTGTACAGGGCTATATGATTTTGCTGCCTAGAGCAGAGGGATGGGACCAGATGAGCCTTTACGGTCCAGTGACTTCAAGTAAGCAGAAGCAAGAGGAAGAATTCCTCCGTGAAAAGCCTTTTCTCATTGATTTTTCAGTCTGCAGATGTCAAAACTCAGTCTTAATCAGTGTATCTCTGTCCCCCAGCTAACCCACATAAACACAAAGACTCATGTTACTGGTACCTCTAACTCCTTGGCTCATACTTCCCTCATTCAGCAGCAAAACCTTCTCTAGTGCCCTGAGAATAGAACTTGCCTCTTAGCCTTCACCCAAACTGGTTAAATTATGACTCTCATACTCACAGTGCTGACATCACACCCATTATCAAACTTACAATTCCTGTGAGGCTACAGATCTGTATCTTCATATAGACTGGTCTACAGCAGGTGGAGAAGAGATGACACGGAGCACAAAACTCTCCTGTTTACAGACACTTACGGTGATTAATTAGCCACATCAGCCTAAGCAGACAAGAAATGGTTGTGAATGTTCCACTTGCAAAATTAATTAATACAAGAACAACATTCCTTCCTGAACCTCAAGCTCACCTTCCACAACCACCTGGGGAAGGCTGCTTTCTTGACTGCACCTGCAGAAGCAGGAGTTGCTTCTAATAGCCTTTCAATTAAAAGTGTAGGCTGCAGGAGATGGTGCAATTTTCTCCCATTTATATAGCACCTAGCATGTGCCAGAAAGAGAGAGGCTGAGCCTAGAATACAGACAGGGTGAGGTACTAGCTCTTGCTTTACCACTCATTTTGAGAATAAAAGCTCTTTGCAGAAACATGGTCCCCCAGCTCACCGGGGTCTGGCATTTACACAGCGTTTGCCATTTTTGCTGAAACATTTATTTCCTGGTGCATTTATATGCTTTTTGCAGTTGCTAAGGTCCTGTCCCCTGCCATGATTAGCCTGAGAAGGTTAATGAGGTATACTTTGAACGCTTCTGACTTCTGCAAAGTCAGTGAACTATGGAGCTCCACTGATGTCACAAAAAGGTCAGAGAATGCTGAAGAGTTTGCCTTGCTAAATCATTCCTCCAAGCCAGAAGGTATCAAGAGTTCAATACAGGCATAAAATCAGCCAGGATCACCTGATACTTCTCTCTGGGAGATGGTGGTGTTCTTGGTAGTAGCATTAACTTGGTAGACCAGAAGTGCTTCATCCAGGTAAGGCTGGCTCACGCAGGAGCAGTGCCATCTCCAGTGGGACTTATTTTATCACGGACCTCAGTCTACCTGAGGTATACATAATGATGATTTATGAAAATCTGTGCAGTCAGCACAGACATAATTAGGAGACATGAGGGGAGAGGTTAGAGGAAGCTGCTCATGGTAGTGGAGGCTAAGATCTGATTAGGCTGTAGAATATAACTCTAAGCTTCTAGCATGGCCAAATCAGGTGCTAGGATTTGGGAAGAAGAATTAAAACAAAATGTATATCTTAACAAACTTTGAAGACTGACTAACATCCAACATAACCCACCTCCAGCTAACAGGCAGTGACACCACCTGACTCGGGTTCTTACGTAATAACATTGCATTCTTAGAGACATCATGCCCTTCTGAAATGACTCTGTGTGAGGACAGGGGAGCTTAATACAATGCTCTAAACTCCAGTAATATCAGTCTATTTTGATTCTAGTCTGAGAAATAAAATCTAAAGCCAGAGAACTTATACTGCCACTATCATTGTTCATCTAAGGTGAAAGAAGGTTTCACCTTGAGCATCTCTACTGCTCTCCTCTGCAGAACTGTGGGGCAGAGGAAAATGTAGCAGGGATACTGGTAAGATTGCATGTTTTGTGTCACAAGCGGTTCAGGAGTCACAAAGGTTTTTTAAAATAATTTATTTTTATGTGCATGTATAGGCATCTAAACACTTTATGTAAGCATTTTGCTGTCTCTAGGAATGAATCCGCACTGTGCAGGTGTGTGTCTGAATCCAGTACGTGTCCATGCATGTAATGCCCTATCTAATGATTTTTCCCCTTGGCTTTCCCTGTTGGGTTCTGGGTTTGAGTTTGATTTTGCTGAGCTTTCATTTTTTTTTTACTCAGACTTTTCTTTTTCCCTCTAAACCATGTTACACAGAGGGAGGGATGCTTGCCAATTCACGCTGCAGTCTGGGAGAAGGTTTAGAGCTTTGGCTGGTGAGTTGGTCCAGTACAGCAGTGTACAAAATCCCAACACGTGTGCAGTGACACCTGCTCTTTACACTCAGCAAATATTTCTCTCAGCATCTCTTAGAACCTAAGGCTAAAGTAATGTTTAAAAATGAAGATGCAGAGGAAGGCCAAAACCTTTTCCTTGTGCAGAGGCAAGTCAGGTGTTGAAGCCAGCCCCAGCAGGATTAGGAGAGGAGAAAACATGAAGAGAGAGGGGATGAGT
Source organism: Pachyramphus minor (assembly GCA_013397135.1). Classification (NCBI taxonomy): domain Eukaryota; kingdom Metazoa; phylum Chordata; class Aves; order Passeriformes; family Tyrannidae; genus Pachyramphus; species Pachyramphus minor. The sequence goes on along the minus strand of VYXB01010745.1, from coordinate 280,524 downwards.
TGCCTAAACCTCACTGTTTTCTGAGCTGTGCAAGCAAGATCGAAAGTGCCACTCCTATAAGCATCTCTGAGAACATCAGGGAGATCCTTTTAATTTCACCCAGGGTTGTCACTGACACTGAAACACTTCCCCATCCTGCATACAGCAGCCAGAGCCTCTGCTCTTTGTCTGGCAGCCCCACATTGCCTCTGTGCAGAGATGCCTGCCTGCTGAGAGCAGCACTGGCATGGCCGTACACACATTCTTCTGCTGAGAGACATGGGGTGCTCAGCTCTTCTCTCACTGGTGGAACGGGAAGGATCATGCCTCTTTTAGAGAAATTACAGCACATGTTGGGAGCCAGATTCCAGGGAAAGTAGTTACAGAGCTGCACATTACTGTTTCCTTCCTTTCCCACCACTGAGAGCACTGGGCAGGTGATTACAAATGCTGTCCCCACCCACGGCACACCCACCTTTCTGCATCCTGGCTCTGGATTCACACTGGCATAGCCACAGCCAGCCCCACTACCTACAAACCTCTACAGTGCACGTCTGCCCCCTAAACATGGTACAGGGCAGGGAGTCTCATGCAAAGCACCAGGGGCAGGGCCATCCCAATGGGTAGTCAACTGAACCACTGCTTTAAGTCGTCACGAGGTCTCCAAACAGAGTAGAAACAACAGCTCTGCTGTGCACCCTGGTTCTCTGCCAGGTCTCCTCACTTGGTTTTGCAAAGGGACCAGATGGGAAGTTACACCTGTGGGATAGGTGTAACCAGGGACACCCTTGCTACTTTGCCTCTACCTCATGTGTGGTTAAGGGAGCCGCTCCCTGCATCCTTGCGCGTTCTCTTATCCAGTCTCCCTTACCTGTCTCTATGGAGAAGGTATGTAGATACCCTCATGACCAGACTCAGTTTCTCCCAACTTCTTTCTTTTATTCACTCAGGTGCTCCCCATAGACACAGGGGCAGGGGATGGGGGTGGGGGAAAGCAGAGCGAACAGACATCCCCCACCTCACCTGTGAGCAGAAATGGATGGTGGTCTTTCATGCCCCAGCTCATTAGCACCCCAACTCTCACCCACCCACGGTTCTACCTCCCACGGACACAGTCCCCCGACTGCACAGACCCGTGTGTTCTAAATGTTACCTCCATTATGTCTTTAGTGTGATGCCCCTGTGCCAGGACCAGTCAGAGAAGTGAAAACAGTGCAAGCAAATGGAGAAACCAATGGGGATGGGAGAGTAACTCTTGTGATTTCCCCACACCTCAGCTCCCACTGACTTAGATATGGACTGGGTCGCCCGCATCCCAACAGTGACCAAACAATGGCTTCACCTCTGTCCTGAAATTAAGTGCTGGCCCAAGCCACAACAGTGTCAGCACTGCACATGTCCACCGCAGTGTGCACTGCTAGGGTACTTCTGCCTGTGCAGCTGCAGATCAACCCCTCATATAGGAGAGGCTGCCAGGTCAGACGAGGCCTCCCAGGAGCCAGTGTGAGCTGTACTCTCCAGCTGGATACTCCTATCTTAGAAGCTCAAGCTTCAGACTTTCTGATGGATGAGCACTCCAGAAAGAGAACCTACAAGCTGCAGGATCCCCACCTGACCCACTGGTACAGCCAAGCGCTGGGCTTTGCTTGAAAACCACAGCACTCTGCCAAGTTTGGGTAGAGCATTAGACAAGAGCTGTCGGCTCTACCTACACCTTACAGAGAAGACCTGACCCTTGGAAGGAGCCCACCAGCAGGACAACTGGTTCATTGCATGAGTGCATTACTGCCATTCTGGCTGTAGCCAGCAAGCGCTCTGTGAGCAGCAGAGAGTGGCTCTGCAGAAGATTTTTTTCTCCTTTCCCATTCCATACACAGGTACGTATCCACAAACACACAGAGATACCCCCAGCAGCAGTTATCCTAAGCCGATCTGGGTTTGGGGTCCAAGTGGAGTTGCCAAGGGCCCAGCTGAGGCCATCTGGGCTGCAAAGCATATCTGTGCAAAAGAAGCACAATCAGACACAAGTATAGAGAGAGCAAGAGCTAACCTTGAAACCAGTGATTTGGAAAGGACAAAGGAACCTATGTATTTGCCAACCCCGGCTAGCAAAGAAGAATTAAGCCAAAGACAGTTTTCTTGGGAGTATGGCCCTAGACAAATAAAATGTTCCCCTTCTCTCAGCCCTGATGGACCTCAGGCACACCTATATTTCAAAGATATATCTGTTACTTTATGCCTGAACATGCCAACACAAAACAGGTCCTGTGCTATTTCCTTTCTGCAGCCCAAATGCAGCAAAGGGCATGACAGAGGTAGACTTGGAGACATAAGATGAAGCTAAGACTCTCAGCAGGTTGCAGAATGTCTTTTGTGATACATTTAAATCCATACATGGAATGATTTCTCTCAGCCCAGAACTAGCTGGATGACTTTGTGTATTTAAATGTGTGTGTACCATGTAGTTACCTCTGCTATAAGGGGAGTAAGTAGTAAGCCTGTAATTAGGTTCTCTGACATTTTCCATTACAAGAGTCTTCAGGCTAGTTCCCTGAGAAAAGCCAACAGATATCTTGACGTTTTGCAACAGGCATTTGAAAGTCAGTAGGGGAAAAACCCTGAGGCTAAGGACATGATTTTTACTTTGGCCCATCAAATTTCACTTAACTGCATCACAAACTGTTGAATAATCATAATTTCTTTTCTGTTACTTTCATGCAGAAATCCTGGCAGACAGTCCAAACAGCATCTGAGCATAAACGTTTTCAGAGCTAAACCCATCAACTCAGTAAATCAGTAGGGACACTCCAAACAGTACCACAGTAAGTACAACATACACCTCAGCTTTGGTGGAGCAAGAGAAAGCCGAAAGTCCAATCAGACTTCCCACAAAATGTGGACAAACACCATCCAGATTCTCTTCTATCTGTTTAAATGTGCCTCACTGGGAAAAGGTCACCTGCACTCCACTGTTCATGGATGCAGAAGAAAAGCAAACCAGTTTGAGTTTCCATGACTGACTGTGAAACAAGTACAGGTTAGTCACTGGATTGAACAGTCAGACTCAGTGCTGAAGGCTCAGCATGCATGAGAATGAAAAACACATTTTTATACAAAAGATTTTGGGTTTTTCCCTTAAAAACAAAACAAAGCACAACACATGAAAAAAAAAACCCCAACCACCAAACCATAAAACAAACTACATTAAAGGTAATGTATTTAGGTTGAAGTATTAGGAAATGGCAGGTTTACAGATACCTTTTCAGCCTTTAATCCGTCCCACTTGTGTGTGGACATTTTGATTCAAGTCTTAATTAATGAGTGCATGTAACTCTCTCCATGGGGTCCCTCCCTCAATCCTTGTACTTCAAAGAAACTTGACGGAGCAGAATTAAGGTGGCCTGGGAAGCAAGACTGTCATTTCCTAGCTTGATTTCACAAGCTAAAAATTAAATCACTATTTTGGTTTTTTTCCTGTATGTAATTGCTTATACAAGCTATTACAAAACCAATAAAGGGGCCAAGAAAGTATCAATGAAGATGGAGAAAGAGCTATCCATGAATCACCAAGAATTGGTGGAGAAGGGAATAAAGAAACAGCTATGGACAGCACGAAAATCAACCAATGCAGAGATTATGCAATCCCATTTTATGATGAAAGAAGCACACTGACCTTGCCAAGGGGTTGAATGAGGCAAAGAAAGCAGAAGCTAAATTGGAAGGATGCATTGGAAAGAGGCGGAAGAGGGTGAAGCTCGCTGGTCCATCATGGTCCCAGTGCCCAGAGGGGAGAGGAAAGGAAGGCACTAATAAGGCAGATCATGCTACAGACAGGTTTCTCATGTTGCAGCAATATGCTTACAATATTATAGGCTAAGGGAGAGAGAGGGCTGGTCTGCACGGGAGGTGTGGACAGGACCAAGCTGGTCTGGTCTGTGTAATCTCAGAATAAAAGCACCAGGGTGTGGGTAGAGGGAATGGGGACAGTTACAGTCCAGATGTCATGTAGCCATGTTAGCCTAGCAGGGCTAAGCTGAGAGCTGAGGCAGCTTGCCAGGCTCACACAGCTGCCATGCACCATGCCGTGCAGATGCTTCCCTGTGGCACTGCTCTGCACCGGGGCGATTTACCAACGCAAGCCTATGCCAGCACAGGCAACACATAGCTGTGTTTCACAGGGCAAACTTGCCCTAAGCAGCTGCAGCAGCTGTGCAGAGCGCAGATGCTTTCTCCCCAGACGCCCAGGAGTGAGGGGACACAAGTGCTGGCTGTTATTTTGTCCTGTGCTTACACTGTCAACTTAAGAGGGCTGAAGCCCTCTGAAGCCCAGTTTTCCCCTTCTAAAAAGCTCCCAATAATCAGTCCCATGTTGCAAGGGGTATGAACAACGAGCTGATAGCTGGGAGCAAAGGTCACTATATTATCCTCAGCAAATCCACACCAGAGGAACTGTGTAGCTCAGCGGTGCAGGTACAACACCTTCACACCCCATATCAGAGGAAGGACCTATGCCGTAGAAGGTTAGTGTAAGAGCAGCCATGCATGACAACAATCAGCAGTGGAACTCGTGCTAATTAATGACAGAGCAATAGTATAGCAGGTCAGGCATGTGGATACACAGCTGTAAAAGGAACAGCAGGATGTTATATGGCAATCGCTAAGGACTAGTTTTGGCTTAGGAGATTAACTCAAGCTCAAGAGCACATTCTTTTGTTCTCTCCAGCTGCTCTGGAAGCTGAAGTGGCACAAATGACCAGGCAGCTGTCTTTCCTCAGTCTCTGAAGATACCTTTCCTGGAAGAGGGAGCACAGCAATGCTCAAGCTGATGCAGTGGCACTCAGCCCTGCCCCTTCCAACTTACAGGAAGCAGATGCATCTCACCTCCCACACATAACATGCAGCACAACATACAGTTCAATCAGCTGAGTCTCCCAGCCACAGCTCTCTCTCTCATGGCTTTGAAGCAGCCTCTCTGCCATCCCAGGGCCCCACACATACAGAAGTGAGACATGGGTGGGTGGGAGGGAGGCTGCAGCCTTCTCAGACAGCAGCATTACTTCTCCTGTCTACCCCTACTCAGAGCCCACCTCCAAAGGCACTCCCCAGCTTCAGCTGAGAGCTGTGGTTCACCAACACAATCCTGTCTTCCACAACAAAATGGAGGGAGCCTCTGAAACCTGGGCAGGAGAAACAGTCTTGGAGAAAGACTGACTGATCAACAGTCCTTAGTGAGGAGACAGGCACTAGGGTGGGGTGGCCTGCCAGGGGCAGCCCCACAGCTGACCCCACAGCCAGCCAAAGGCATGTACACATGCAATTTTCCTCACTGACAGCTTTAGCCCTGCCTGCTTTACTGCTGCGCTGAGAATGTCTAGTAAGCCAGGCCCTACCCTTCTTGCAACAGAAAAGATCGTGCTTAAGACTGAACATCTATCCTTTCCATCTGCTGATTATTTCACCAGGCAACCTGAATGTTCCATTAATATCAGTCTTTGTGGAGCTAAATATATACACTAAGCACATATACAAATACATATAAATATGTCTCTATCTAGCAGAGAATCCAATTAAGTGAATATGTTACGCCTTAGCAATTGAATTCAACAAGCTGAGCTGCCTTTTGCATATGATTAAAGTTCAAGCAATATCAATCATAACAACAAAAAAGATTCCAGATTTTCCTACGTGCTATCTACAAAGAGATTGCTAACACTAAATCATTGGGCAAATTCCAGTGTGTTTGCAAACCTCAGGAAGCTCATATTTCTGATGACATACAGTCTGTCCTTCAACTCACAATAGCTTATTCTTGAATGCTGCATCTCAGGTCATTCCTGCTGCCTTACCTATCTTTCTGCAGCATTTTATGGATGGTAGGTCTGTAAAAACGCTGGTGTCCTGTGGGTCAAAAGAAAGCAAATTCCAAGGCTGAATCGAGCTGACTCTCTAATCACTTGACTTGTGTAAATGCTTTCTTTCTCTTAGTGTTCAGTTGCCAGTTTGCTGTTTGTGTTTATATGTGTGTAAGTGCATGTTTGTGTGCACACATGTGTGTGTGTGTTCCTTTGTACCTTAATGTTTTTCCAGGACAAGGCTTGATCATGTAGTTTCTGCCTCTCGGCAATAGACAATACCGAGCCCTCTAGGGACTGCTCATTGCTTCCTTCTCTCACAATACCCCTCCTCTGCATTCATAAGACAATCCCTAGGGGCAAGTTCTACATAAATAAATATTTAAGTAGCCACTAAACCACAGAAGATGCAGAAAAGCACGTGAGGGACTTGTCTGCAGTATTCAGTCCACAGAGAGGTAAGAACAGAGGTGTGGCTTGAAGGGTTAGGAGCAGACAAATGATGATGAGAGTTTGAACGGGAAACACAACTGTCCCCTTCTCTTCTCTGACCCAGCCAGCACAACAGGTTGGTTTTTACCCTGAGACCAGAGCTGATATAACACAGGTCTGTGTTAGTACAGCTGCATCAATCAAAAAACCAAGAATGTGCCATATTGGTAGACTAGCAGAGGAAAGAGCCTTTAATTGAACCACCACAGACAGAGCTAATTATCTGTACTACCTAACGTTGAGTCGCTTTTGTTTTATGTTCTCTATTGTTCTCTTAGTTTGTTGTCACACTCCAGAAAGAAGCCTCGAATATCCAGGAGAAAATTAGAGGCTCATTTCTGAGGACTGGTTGGATCTGTTGCATACAGAGGCCAGGCCTGAGACCCACACCTGGTTGCTCCTTTGCCCTCCAAACTGGGTACCAGGAGGGCCCACTGCCTGTTCTCCAAAACCCTGCAGCCACTTGCTCATCCTCATCCCTGCCACATGGCTCAGCAGTGGCTGTCATTATATCAAGAGTTTCTTCCAGGCTCACCAGGTTGTGGATCCTATACCCATGCAGAATTACTTGTGCCTACGCCCACAACACTACAGATTTCACAAGTCTCTATGAGACATGAAAGAACAACATTTGGATCTTTTCTAGACTCTGTGAGAAACACTTTTCTGAAAGTGGGCATTATAGGGAATAGGGTATAAAACTGGCCACTTATGTCACCCATGCAAGACAGTAGTTTGAGAGGTAATAGCCATATAAAATATGCCATACCCCAGGAAACCACATACTATTTGTATGCTTCCCAACATATCCAGAAGAGTTAAAAAGCCCTCACAAAATCAGTCAAGAGCCAGTTTCTTGTGAGCACACTGGCAAAAAAACACAGAGCCAACAGCAGGCACCAGAAGACTTGAAGGACCATTTGTATGATCAGAGTAGGGCATTTTTTGTGCAGTGACATGCAACTGTTGGGAGGGTGACACTTGAGAGATGTTCAGAGAACCTTCTTTCAGGAGCATGTCCCAGATTTTTCCCTTCCCTAGAGAGCAGAAAAGGTCAAGGAATGCCCTCTTTCAAGTTATCTAGTACTACTTTCTCCTCTAGGTACAAAGATTCTGGCTGCTTTTTGAGTTGTGGTAGGAAGCAAGCCATCAATGAGAGCTTTGGTCCCAAAGTAAATGTAATCAGCCAAAGTCACTTCTTTCCTCTGTTTCAATGATTTCTGCAGCTTTTCTTGCTGCACCAGCAGGACTTTTTTTCATCACCTTTTTACCCTACTCTACATCAGTGTTCTTTAGGAAAGGGAGACACTTTAGGGAAAAAGCTCCTTATTGATAATGACTAAATAACATACCCACTCTATACAGAAGTCAAAAAACCAGCCTTTGCACATATGCAAACCATGTTTGGTGTTCAAGAAGAGTGAGAGAGGGGATGGTTTTTCATCTGAACCCAGGGCAATAAATATGAAGAAATGTACCTCCTCTGCTAGGCATCCTTCTTCCATTACAGGGAGAAGCACCCTGTCTCTCAGAAATTTGAAGAGTGAGAAGAGACAGCAGTATCCACCAGAATGGTTGATAGAGGTGCCCTGTCAGTGTGGTATGTACCATCAAACATGAGAGTTCAGCCCATTCTTTCCATCCATTCCCACATCTCTGTAAGCAGACTGGAAAATGAAAACATCCTTCCCACAAATAGTCATCCAGATGTCAAAGCATAACTGCATTTGCACAGTTGGGATCTCTTGGGATTTTTCACCCCACACAGTTGTCACAGCTGATGATTCCCCAGAATGGCTGCAGCACTGTCAGGCAGGCTCCTTGCAGTTTGCTTTTTCTGTGGCATCAAGCCCTTTCCACCCATCACCTTCTCCCTGTCCGTGATTACCCCTGCCTGTTAGCACCACAGTAAATATGTGTCTATTTCCCAGTCTTTTATTTCTCACTTTACACAACCCTCTCTCCTAAAAAATGCAGACTTTCCAATCAGAACAGACACTAATATAGAGAACAAACAGGAATGTTTGACAGGCTCATGGGCTCCATTCACTATGCATGAAATTACCTACATGTAGGAACTTTTTTCCACTTCCTGCAGAAGGTTATTGCACTTCTACAACTGTGACATTGTAAAGCGGTTGTCAGAGGTGCCCATAATCTCACAGGTTAAGAAAAAGTCAGGTCTCATGAGAGCTGGACAAGATATCTCCAAAAAACAGAAGTCTGATGACATACAGCAAGCAGAAGAGAGTGAGTGAAGGAGAGCTCTGTGCTCCAACTCCTGGGTGTAGGAAAGCAAACCCTGCTTCTGGACAGACTGGTTTTATTTGAAGGGAAACACAGCCAGGCTCCTGACTCCACTTTGTCATCAAAAATGCAGGTCTGAGGTTTGGGATTAGGACCCACACAGACAATCCCACTCTCTCCCATACTCTAACGTGTTTTTACTTTGCCTTTGACAAATGCCTTTCAGTCCCCAACCCCCAGCACATCCATTCAAAAGGCTGTTCAGAGATAAGTTGCCTGATATCATTTTCCCCCATTTTCAGTCCTCCTTTGCCTCCCTTCTCAGTTGCATGAAGTGCCTCTTTTCCAAGATACTTGATGCCTCTAATCCCTCAGTCAGTAACAAGATGTGAATGCTGACCTGCTCCACTTTCTTCAGGAGTTTTTCATAGATCCACATAGCTTTCTCAGTTTTGGCCTTCTTCTTGAGGGAGGTCCCATGAATACCAGCGAAGTTATGTCATTGTTCTTCTTCATACCCTACCGTAAGTCTCACTTTTTGCCCAGATAGCTGCAGAAAATTTGCAACAGTCAAGCTGCCGATATGCTAAGCTTATAGTCCCCAAAACTTAAAATCCTCACCCATTTACAATTCATAGTTCTCTAGCAGGTCAATGCAAAAATACTCACTGTCATTAATGGATAAAATGTGTCATCTTTTTACAGACTTTCCCTAAAGTATGTAGAGCAAGAAAATTCTGGATATTCACTACTGTTCTTAACTTGCCTGCGTTCTCCTGTGCATTGAGTCTCCCATCTGTCTATGTGACCATGTTTTCTCAGCTGATTCTTACACAGTAAGTGGTTAGTAGCTACAGCCATGATCTATGTCTCTATGCAGCTCCCAGTACAATAAGGCACTGGTTATTGGCAGACCTTTTCAGTGAATACAGTAACACAGATAATCAAAATAACCATAAGCTTGTTCTGCACAATTCATAAACTGAACTAACCAGGGATAGTCTTTTGTAAGACAGAGTGCTATTTTGCAGATTGAGTGCTATTCATTACAGTGTTTGTTTCCCTAATTACCCCTCCATTTTCACCCGTTTCCTAAAGGCTGGTTAGAATGGCTTTGCACTGATGAACAGATCCCATATCTCGTCCCAAGAAGGTACAGCTGTATCTCTACAGAGGGCAAAGTGATCTCTGTGAACAGAGTTCATTCACAGAGAGCTCAGGGATTCCCTAGGCTCAGGAAAAATAAGAGGTCTGCAGTCACAGATTTGCCTCTGTCTGACAACAAGTTCATAGGTATATGGAAAGTCTGTCTTGAATTTTTATATATTTAATCACAATTGAAAAAATGGCAGGGGTGGATGTCTATTTTCTTCCATTCATATTTCAAAAGCCTCTCTCCCCATCCATCCTTCCCCCTGCCCCAGCACAAAACACACCCTTTAAGATGCTAGCTACTTACTCCATGCATGTGACAGACTCTGATTAAACTCCCAGATAATAACCTTGCAAGGCAGAGCCAAACTTGCAGCAGTACAGGCTGTTCTCATCATTGGCTCCCAGAAATAGCTCCTTGCCAATAAGAGTCAATCAGTTCAGGCTTTGCCAGCCTGCACTTCTACTGTCCTCCCCCATCCCAAGGGCTGCTGACAAAAATTGTCCCCTCCAGAAGGGTTGTGAGGCTCTAAATACTACCAAGAGTTGTGTATTGGCTGCTGAAAATACCTCAGGTCTGTAATACTACTGTAAACCAGGCTTCCATGGCTCCTCCCCATCTTTGCTCCTTTGTGTAAGGGAGATGTGGGAGTCCTGGCCTGCAACAGCTGTGAGATGGCGTTTGTGGACTTTGGTCTACATCTTCCACAACCTTCCAAGACCTAGTAGCAATGTGCATCCTGGAATGATCAATATTTTAGATTTGTCTCAACAAAGTCTGCTGCGAGGACTTGATGCAACTGGATGCAAAGAGAGGAGGAGGAACATGCAACTTGAGGAAGCAAGAGATTGCAGACAAACAGATCTAGAGGTATTTGGAAGGATACAACAGCGAGGAGAAAAGAAGGTCCCAGGACAGAAACAAACAGAAAAGGGTTCTCAATATGCAAGGATGCAGTGCAGCACTGACAACAAGCCAAACCAAGCCCATGAATGGGTCAATTTTGGGACAGAAACCAGTCCATTATGTCTTAGTACTGTTCATTTTGATATCTACATTGCAAAAATTTTCCCCTGACGTCAAGAGGTGAACCTACTCTGAAGTCAATGGAATTGCAGCCACTTATGCCAGAGGTGAATTTGGCTCCCAAAGGACTTTTCTATGCAATGATTTAGATAATGAGCCTTCAAAGCTTATGTTGCGGCTATAGTATGAGCAGGGGGAAAAAAGGGCCAAAAAAGGCTGCAACAGAATAGCCATCTGTCATACTCAAGTCTAGAGCTCAGCTGAGTCTAGAGCTCCGTCATGGCACAAAATAAGGACAAGAAATACTGGTAGTTAATGAGCAGCCCTGCAGGAAATCCTACCCCTATCTAACAGTACAAAAGAGTACAGATGTGTTAATACAGGCATCTTTGTGAAAACTGTATCCCAGAATATTTTGTGAAGTTAAATACAAGACTGCAAATGGCATGCAGCATAAAGAATAGCTGGTGCACTGAGCAATCAAGAGGCAGTGTAAATGGCCATATAATTTCACCATTTAAAAGCAACTTCATAAAAGCTCATTCATCCATAAAAATGCTGCGTTTCTGTTTTCTGCCTTCCTAGGAGCTTTCTTGCCTGCCCTCTTTATCACCAACTATGGATTTCAGATCTTCTCAAAAGACTAAGTGCACCTGTCCTTCCATGCCCAAATATTGCCTCCACATTTCAAGGTTGTTTTATATAGCTCCTAAGTAATACCAGATAGGGCTTGTCAGAGTTCACAGGGCCTCAGATTCATAATATATATTAAAAGTACTGCAGATGCAGATGACAACTGTCTATGAATATACTTCCCCCGCCCCCCCACCCCTCCCAAAAAATGGGGGATGTCAAGGATGTCAAAGCACTATGTATACATTTGTAATTTGAAAATTAGAAATGAATGGGACACAGTTTCAGGTGTGGAAGGATAAATTTGTTTCCCAGTTCCTTTGAGAAGGCAGAATCTGGCACTCTGGCATCCAGTGAAATCTAGACATGATTTTAAATATTGTGACATTCAGCCTTCAAACTATTTTCAGACATCGTGTCTGCAAGAATTGCCAGCCCAGCTTACAACAAGCTAGGCAGACATCAAGTTAAAAGCACCATTCATTATGCTATAATACAGGTATTTAATTTCCTCATTACCCCCAAGATGTCCCACTCTCTCCATATGCATGTTTAGTTTATCTACTTGTAGTGTGCAACATCTCCTTTTAACACTTTGAGTGACTGATTTCTGGAAGGTGTTTTTGCATGCCTAATACAAGACACCATAGTACTAACACTAAAGGTGTGAGAGGTGAGATGTGAAATTCCTAGGGAATTATGGTAACCCAGAGGGAAGAGGACAGAATACATGTACAAGAAGTCCAGAAGAGTGGAAGTTGAGGCAGTTATATCACTGTGGATGTACACTAGTGATAGATTAGATAGATAGATAGATACACAAACATATACATACCGAAGATGGGCGTGAAAGAAAAAGACATGGTCAGGGATAAGCCCAAGTAAGGCACTAAAGAGCAAAACCTGCCCTAAAGAAAAAAATAGGACAGACAATATGAAGCCTTTATCTCTCTTACAGATTACAGGTTGTAGATGCTGGTAGAAGGTGTCCTGCCAACCTTCTGACCTCACCTTGAAGATGTTGGCTGGCACACAGCACAGATAATGAGTCATTCTAACTGCTTGGGCCCAAGTTAACCCTTGGCCTAGATGCACCCACTTGTTTCAGGTGGGAGAGATTCCTCATGAGCCTTGCTAACTTGCCCTTTTCCCCCTTCTTTCCTGGGACAGCTTCCAGTGTCACTGCATTGACAATGGTCCAAAGGAACTGTTCAAAGAGACAGGAACCACCTTAACTTCCAACCATACAAACTCCAGCATACAAATGCTTGCTCTATCAGGGAACAGGTAAGAATTCTGATACAGTCACTGTTGTTGTCAGTTAGTGCTGTTACAGGGATTACTTCCAGTGGGGATGTTCTGAGATTCAGACTTCATTGCCTGTTGTCCAATCTCTCCCCCTTTCTCCCCAGTTCTCCAAATTACAACTAAACAGTGCCAATTCATTAAAATCATTGTTTGTATGTCTGATTTTCTACATCCCTGATTATTCTCGCTGTTTCTCCCAGAGTAAATCTAGTTTGTCCAGACCTTTCTTGAAGTGCTATCAACAGAACTGCAAAGAGATTTTATGCCTTACCATCACCCAGCAGAGCACAGAGATTACATCATATGCCTTGCAGGCTAAACTCCTATTTATATGTCTAAGTACAGCATTTTGCTTCTTTCTCAACAACATACAACCGTGTTCAGCTTGTGATCCTCTTTTATCCTTCCCCCCAATCCTTTTCTGTAGAACTGTGATCTAGTTGATTTTTCTGTAGTCTATTATTCCTACCAAGTTACAATAGTTTGCACTTGTCTCTATTGAATTACATCACACTTTTTCAGTGTATTTCCAGTTTGTCAAGAGCATTATGAATTCTAACCCTGTTCTCCAACAAATTCACAGTCCCCCCAGCTTTCTGTCATCTTCAAATTCAACATTAAAATTCTCCATCCATCACCAAGGCTGTCAAAGATAACATCGAACTGAACTGAGCACAGGACAGGCCCTCACAGAACCCCAGTCCATGCTCCCTTCCATTTTGACTTTCTTATTCATTTTGCATGCATTTGTTATTAGGTCTCCTTGAGACCTTCTTCCTCTAGGTTGCTAACAAAGTGCGACAAGAGAATAGAAAAACCTTACTGGAGTCTGTGTAGATGATACCTTCAGTTTCACATCTGTCCACAATGCCTGTTACCCTGTCACAGAAAGATACTAGATGGGTCTGACATAACCAGTTCTCACCAAATCCCAGTAGACTTTTACAGGTCTCCATGTTATTGTTCAGGTGTGGACAAGGAGTTTAGCTGAGAATTCATTTCATATGCTTTATGAGAATCGGGGTTAAATAACAGTAATTCCACAAATCTACAATTCCCAAGCTCCTTTCCCCTCTGTTGCCTCCGCTCTTTTTTAAAGACAGGCATTGATATTTTTCCAGTATCTGGCAGACACTAGCTGGATCAGCTTTACAGGTACGGATCCAGTGCAATGTCTTCAGAGAATATCCTGTCTGTAAATTTGCTTTAGAAATATGGCAGGTTGGATATGTAATGTGTTGCTGCAACAGGAGAAAGCAGGTCATTACCTTATGTCGGGAAACACTTACCCATGCCCTTGTGCAAGTCTACCTTGACAGGCTGACAGCAGAGTAGAGACTGGTAATAACATTCACCAGACCTCACATCCTACCATTTCAGTCCTTGACAGCAATAAGCAGTTTAGTCAATGTACTTACGACCCCATCTGTAGCACCTCAACTATTTTAGTCCTTCCTCCCACTCGACATTTAGTTTTGTCAATATGCCTCTGTCCTGCTCGGCAGCATCCCCAGCTGCCCTCTTTACCCTATGCAACCTGTGCTCTCAGCAGGAACTGGTGTTAAGCTCCTGGTTTGCACCTTCCCTGGCATGACAGTTCTTACCCACTGTCCTGGTTTCAGCTGGGATAAATTTCATTTTCTTGCTATTAGCTGGTATAGTGCTGTAGTTTTGATACTCTGCCAGTGAGCAGGTGCACAAGAAGCTTGGAGGGAGCATAGCCAGGTCAGCTGATATGAACAAGCTAAACATATATTCCACATAATAGAACGTTATGTCACAAGCTAAACATATATTCCACATAATAGAAGGTTATGTCCTGTATAGAAACTGCGGAGAGTTGGTTGGGAGACACCAGTTGCTGCTCAGGGATGGGATGGGCATTGGTCAGCAGGTGGTGAGCAATGATATTGTGCATCACTTGTTTCTCTTGGGTTTTATTCCTCTCCCTCTTTTTGTTACCTCCTTTCTCATTACTATTATTATATTTTATTTTATTTCAATCATTAAACTGTTTTTATCTCAACATATGAGTCTCACCTTTTTCCAATTTTCCTCCCCATTCCACCAGAAAAAGTGGAGAGTTAGCAAGGAACTGCTTGGTACTTAGTTGTTGGCTGGCATTAAACCACAACACTCACTCACCCTCCTCCTCCTTCTCCATCTCTCCTGAGACATTCCAACCCTGGCTTCCTGCTCCCTCCTGCACCCACAGCTGTGTCAGTGCATCTTTCAGCTCAATAAGAGCAGTTAATCCCAGGCAGGCAACAAGCTGTGAAATGTTTCAAGATGAAAATCCAAGCTGTGGAAACCCAGGAGATGACCTGAGGTCTGCTGCACTTGTTTCGGTTGTATCAGAGGACAGGCTGGACAGCAGTGCTCAGGAAATAACCCGCTGGAGGAAAAAAGAGTCTGAACTATGCTCTGGTGTGCCAAGTGGAAGTCAACAGCAGGCACAAGCTCTAGGCTGGAAGAAGTGAAGCAGCTGAGACAATCAGAGAAAGGAAGTTCCTCTGTAACTACTGAGAGAACAATTAACTGGTGTCCCGGGGAAACAGTGCTGTTCCAGTGATGAGCTCTGATGGGCGAAATAGCTTTTTCATGTACTAAATACCATGTGCACTCTTCAGTGCAGACAAGGACCCAGGTGCTCATCAATTATTGAGCTTGCTTGAAAAGGCATTTAGGAGACTGCACAAGAGGCCAGTTGCAGTTTTACCTCAATCCCAGCTGGGTTGCTCCTAGAGACCCAGCCAGTGAGAAGGAAAGAGAAAGGCAGAGGAGGTGGGAGAGAAGGAAGTAATGATAGAGAGAGAAAAGGCAAGAGCCTTCTCCTTGCCGAAGGAAATCATGCATGGCACAGGAAAGGCTTCTTTAATGCCCTGTAGTATGACCCCTGTAGTATCGCCCTTTTCCTTCCAGAGAATGTCCTTTTTTCCTCAGAGTGCAGCCCACGCCCTCTGAGGCCAGCTCCTAGACTGCAGAGAAGACCTTGGATGGGTGTCAAGTCAAGCCAAGAACACACTGCTGCCCGAGCAGCACTGTTCCACATTCTGACCACCCTACTACCCCAGACCTCAACGGACTTCACAGCTTTATCAAGAGCTGCCATAGATTATGCCATAGTTCAGTGAACTATGAAACATCCTAGGCTCCCTTGTGTCAATGGCCATTTACAGAAAGAGACAGCTCTTACCCCAAATGAGCTGACAACATTCAAACTCTCACTCCACCTATCAACCCACATTTTCACACAGAGTTGCAACAGAAGACTGTCTCCTAACAGCACAAGCCCATGCATCCTCTGCAATTTACCATGCATGCTGGCTGTAACCAGAACTTAATCTTCTTTATTGTTTAGGGGATGAAACACAACCTCCAGAAAATCACGTGTCTAGGTGCAAGTCTCTCAGGAGATTCACAGCTGATGTGCATTCAAAAAGAGAAATTGAGAAGAAATCTGAAACAACACCTGCAATCCCAAGGAACATTCACTCACAATCACTCAGAACGTTTCTATTTGTGAACTAGATTTCCGTGGATGTAAAACATCACTCATGCCATTGAACAAGCATGAAGCTAAAGTTTGACCAACCACAGAATTATAGGAGCACTAAAAAGTGTGTCTTCATTAAAAATAGGTATTTTTTCTTCACAATAATATAATTTGAAAAATATTTAGTAAAGTCAAATTCTAAGTGGTTTTTTGTTTGAGATTTTTGTTATAATTTTGAACTTTTGAAGAAATGTTAGGTCAAGCACATACAAAATAAAAGTATTTTAGATCATCCTGATCTCCAAATGGCAGAGCTTTTTAAAATAGGAGCTTGTAGAGGACTAGATACAATTACAGCAGACAACACCAGAGACAAAATGCTTACAATCCAGGAAAGAAAGAAAGTCTTATTTTTTGAATCTAGAGTCTTTAAAAAGTAGCTACGAGTTTGTAGGATTTTTTTTGTCATTAGCATCTTTAATTTAGGAACACACATAGATGCTCTTGGTACCTAGGAAATACTTCACCACACACTGGAGCATCAGGTTATTGAACTTCCTCTCATAGCACAACAATGAGGAACACAGCTTGATGCTGATGAAGAAAGGACTGAGCATTCCCAGGTTTAGGAACCATTCCCAAAGTTGCAATGGCAATGATTAGAAAGAAGCAAAGACAAAGAAACTTGCATTTATAGAGGTGGTAAAAATTCTTGTGATACAGGTTATAAAACAAGACTGAAAGAAGTGATGGTGGCTTTAGGCAGTATACATACACACACACACACACACACACACACACACGCACACACAGAGGAAGAGGCAGTGTTCCACACGTGCTGCAAGGATCAATATCTCTTAATTGAGATATTGAAATACAGTTATTCTGAGATACAGAAATACACAACACACACGTACATTTCCACATGTACCCTGTTAAGCCCAAGTACCTGTAGACACATATACAGTTTTCTGCAGACACCAAATGCCACTCACCTGTGGCCCTCACAGGGTAACACGTAAAGTCTTGTCTGCCATACAGGCACAGAAGCATCTCCTGGAAACACTGAGGAAGCGGGCTGAGATTCCCATCTAGTACCAACCACTGGCTGTTCACAGCCATGTTGAAGTTTGTTTCTAGGCTTACATTTGGTGATTGGGGCACAGAAGCAGACAAAAGCCAGAAGCTAGCCTGGATGGTAAAAAGTGCCAAGCAGGACACAAAATTGCTGCATCAGACTTTCACACCTGGCATTTTGGTTGCCCAAGGTCTTTGGCCATTGAACAGAAGTCCCAGACAGCAGCTAAAACAAGATAGTAAAGAGGATGGAAAAAAACATCACCCCAAAACTAAAAACTTAGTCTATTTTCCCTAAAGACATAATACTGATGGGAGTCTAGCCCATTTAATTATGTTTAAACCATTACACAAGTAAATCTACCTCTGCTGACTGTCCTGGCCTAAGGGAAACTCTGAAAGAGCACAGCTTTGAACACAAAATTATGCCAGAAAAGTGCTTGTCTCTAGTAGAGTTTTATTGCTTTTCCTGGGCCCCAGGAGACCACACACTTACAATATCCGAGGGACAAAGCCTTGTCCATGAAGTTCAAATCACTGGACACTTAACTCCACCGGCATTTTTAACTGTTCTCAGCATCTGTGGAGGAGTCTGGAATGACAGCCTGGAGATCCAATTCACTTTGCTCTCCAGAGAGCACAGGCAGAAGCAGTCCTACCTTGTTACTGAGAAAATGGGACATTATGTCTTGAACCACTCTGAAGTCTCCCACATCATTTATTGCCCATATTAAAACACTACCTGCTGTGGAGATGCTATGCTTCTAGCCATGGACAGAAAAGCCTTCAGCATAGAGTTTCTTAGCAGTTGAAAGAAAAACCACTATTTCTCATCACCAGTGAAAGCCCCCTGATCTGATTTCACCACGAAGTTAAGTGGCAGAGGCATTCGACTGAAGGAGATCTTTACGATTTAACATGTTCTTTCAAAACGTACTTCTCTCTACCACCCTTTTCGGTTGCCACAGTTTCATTTCAGCTGCCATTTCTCAAAAATGCATCTTCCTCAGCTAGGAAAACTGACTCCTGGACCCCTGTTTGCAGGGGAGAGAGGGGAAATTGCCACAGGGACAGCTCCACCTCTTCTCCCTCAGATTCTGATGGGGAGTTTGTACACAGATTAAAGAATAAATTAGTCTATACTGCATGCCACCCATCATAGGCTGCAGGGATACTACCAGAAGGACCTAGAACTATCAAGCATAACATTTGCAGAGGCAACTGCACTTTATAATGTTGCATTAAAATCTGCTGCTGTAAATCAGGTAATAACAACACTTGCCCAAGGCCACAGGTCAGAAGATCGTTGGTACTCAGCATGGCTTCAGGACAGAGAACTACAAAGTGGCAAAATTTTCCTTTTCTTGAGTAAATTAAATTGTTGGGAATGGGACTACAGAGGAAATTTACATTCTGGAACAATAAATATTGAACCAATTTATCCCAAAGATACGTCCCTTTGCAAACTACACCGTCAAAAAACTGAGGATGGAAATCATAAATAAAATTTTTCTCCTTCAGATGGATTTAGAAAAGGGATCATCAAAGACAGTTTTAGTGAACTGCATCAAAACACTTTAGGGGTTTCCTCTGAATGTGGCAAACTGCAAGAGGTAAAGGAGTTTTGGACTGAATTCTTCTTCCATAGCCATGGCTACACAACTACAAGTAGCTCCAGATGACCATAACATAAACAGGAAGAAAAGTGTTGCCTCCACAGCATGAAGCTCTCCTTTCAACAAATGCTGATGAAATCAGTTTGTGTGGACCAGTTCCTCCACAAGCCAGAAGGTTCCTCTTTCTGTAGTGCACAAAAAGAGGAATCTTCACTTCATGCACTGCTGTAGCACAAGGGCTTGAGGACCCTCCCTGGCTGCTGGCCTCCTCCTCCCCTATTGATCAAGTACCATTTCCTGGGACTTCTGGCCACAACCCATCAGTCATCTTGCTAAGGAAATTATCTAAGGAATTGTCCTAACCCAGATGAAGGTCACATTTTCTGACTGAGTCCCCTTCTTTCGGACTCTTGTTTAAACAAAAGAGTCAACAAATCCTTCCCTTTTATCTGTCCCTTTGTACATTCCACATTTCAGAGATCCTTGCATCCCCTCCAGCTGAAGTGTGTTGTTGGTGTTCCCTGCCCTCCCTTCCATTCCTTAAGCATTCCTGGTACTCTCTGTGTGTAAGAGAGATCCTGTGAGAACACTTTCTCCAGCAGAGAAGACAGAGAAAGAAGAACAAATTATTTATTAGGCAAAAAGGAGGCTCCAGGCACCACAGATGTAAGATTTGCCAAACCTCATAAGATCATTAGTTTTATTTATTTCCCATTCTGTATTGTGTATTATTTCAATCTCTCTGAGTGCGATAACAATGAAATTGAAATACATCCATGGAAACACTTCCAATTAACATGAGATCAGAAAAATGACATTAGAGACCTCCACAACCCATAAAGAAAAAAAAAAAAAACCAACACCTTCCTATACTACCATTCTCCTCAGAAACAGCCTCAGCAAACAGTCAGGCAGTGCAACTTTGTCTTAAAGGTCAGCAACCTTTTGCCCGTGTTTTACCAAAAACACAGAAGAAAGTATCAGTGTCTAGCACCCTGTGTGAAGACCACACCACCTGTAAGCTACATGCACAAACCTACAGATTTCAATCCTGGCTGAGGCATAAAGTTATAAAATACTGAAGATGCAAAGCCACAGAGGGCTCTGAAGAACAAATTCAGTACCTTCAGTTGCACCAGAAACACCACACAAGGTAGATCCACCACTGATAAAGACATGTACTGTAGGGTCAGTGTATCAGTGTTATTCAATGAAATGTCTTACCCTCACTATGACTTCAGCACAGGCTCCTGTACATCAAGTAGCAAGAGAGATAATGACTACAGCAAGAAGAGAACGAAAAACAACAAGTAAAATGAAAACAATTACTTTTTAAACCACTAGGGTGCTATTTCTTCTCCACATGTCCAACACAAAACTGATGAGACACCCTGCCGTCCAGGATCCTTTCATAGGCAAATTGGAACATTGTCTAGAGTTTTTCTAAGCCCTCGTGGCCTCTTCTGGTCAAGTCTCAGCCTTGAAAACTACCAAAAAAGATGCCCCTCACACTCACATGGAGGTCTTATCCCCCAGACCAACGTCCCTTGTGTAAATAAGCAATTACTTTAAACTACCCTGAGGCTGAAGTGAACAGAACGGAGGTTTTAATAAAAGGCATGTGTCTGACTCAGCAACTGGATCACAGTAATTACAACCTTCACAGCTTCCCTGTTCCCAAACTTAAGCTGAAACAGGTAAAAAAAATCAGAGATTTTCAGATCTCATCCTGCACAGGCAACTCAGAAACCATCTTCCCCTTCAAGGAAACCCTCTGACAGGCAGGCAGATAAAAGGGAGAGATCATCTACTTTGGAAGATAGCTGTTTGCAGTATCTCTCAGAGCTGCTCACAGAAGGGTGGTAACCTGTCTCCTTCCCGTCCTACAGAGGCCAGGGCGATGTCAGAAAATCCTTGGAGTTGGTTCCAGTTTCCAGTGCTGTCAGTGTTATGCTCTAGGTAGATAGACGACTGGCCACATGGCAGTCAGTATTCAGTTCACTGCTCTGCAAAGTGCTGCAGAAATAGATGACCAGTAACAGCAAAATTCCAAGCAGAAATAACCCTGGCTTAGTCTCTTCCCCAAGATGTGTTTTTAATCAAGGATTCAATCCGTTTGCTTTCAACACAGATCTCATGAGAGCTGTTTTAACCCTTCCCCTTCCTACCCCTTCTCCCTTTTGGCTACCTTCACGTTTTGACTTTGCTGAGCTTTGCACAACAATCCTGCCCAGCACTGTCTGGAGGGACAATGTTGGGAGAATATGAAAATACTTCCTGAGCATGTGCACCTCACAGGAAGAGCCAGGCAAGGACTGCCTGGTCCAAAGGAGAAAGACTGTGTTTGGGCCCCAGAAAGAGGGGCTGGGTCAGGAACTGTAGTACCACTTTCACAGCATCAGTATAATTCATAATAGTCTGGTTTGCAGCAACAAAGCAGCTTCTAGAATAAGGAAGTATGAGAGGCCAGAGGACAGCAAGCAAAAGACAGAAGCTTTGCATGTCACTGTAAAGGATGGTGTCTGGGTGGCCTGTGAGGGAGGCCTGTCAAGAACAGAACACCTTTTTTTGGCTTTAATTTTTAGTAACTATCTTGCAAAGTTGTGATGTTGTCAAAATATTAATAATTCATTCTTATATTTCCTTCCAATAATTTCTATGTGTTTCCTGCCACGCAGCTGTGCCCATGTTCACCATACTCTTCCTAAGTCCTCAGTAGGGATTGCAGCTTCATAGAGTGGCTTGGGTTGTAAGGGACCTTAAAGATCATCTCATTCCAACCCCCCTGCCATGGGCAGGGACACCTTCCACTAGACCAGGTTGCTCAAAGCCCCATCCAACCTGGCCTTGAACACTTCCAGGACCTTGACCTTGAACTGGTTTCCATCCCTAGCTGATTCCTCAAAAATGAAAATTTGGTTATTCCATCAGCATCGGCACAGCTTTGCATTTATCATTGCAGAACCTTCTGGAGCAGAGAGAGATGGTAATTTCCTCTGAAGGAGGTACACTGGCTAAGAGTATGTTCTTTTTTTAATACCAGAATAATCTGGTTCATGCTTCTGGCTTCCTGAAACACACAAAAATATCCATTTGAATAGAAATGAGAGAAGGTCCCTGACATTGCTTCTTTTGCTGAAAATTTCAAAATAGTGTTCAAAAATTTGAGGAAAAAAAATCCACAAAACAAAACAAAATAAATATGTATCCATTTGTGGCAATAAAATACTCTGGAGTGTCACTTTTCAAACTTCTCAGACTCCTCCAAAAAGTTAGCATGTCATAAGGAAAACAAGCACTTAAAATAAGAGAATTATTTTAATTGAAATCCTAATTTTCTGTCAAAAAAAACTTTCAGAGATTTTTCTACAACTCAACTGAATAGAAGTTGCTTTTGGCCAGAGTCACTCAAATAAATATGTTCGCATAAGTAGGACTCTTTCCCGGGGCCTACACTTAAGTATGGCAACAAATTAGCATCAACAGCTCTTCAGGTTACAGATCACTGAGACAAAGCCCCAAGAAGGAAGATAAACAAATTAACCTTAACCAGTGCTTCTTCCAGAATAATAGTCACACTTCCATGATACGAATATCTTCATTATTTCCCTTTTGGTGCATTTCTCTAAATGAAATTATACTAAGAACTTGCCTTCATGGGACAATTTACCAGCAGAAGCCCTACTAATTGAGAAGTCCTCAGCCTGAAGTCTCTTGCTGACCTTCTATCATCGCTTTAAAAAACCTCTACTACCTTTCACTTAACCTCCACATCTGTACTTGTCCCAGAGACAGCAACTAGGGTGGGACACAGCACCCAACACAAGGGCAGAAAGGTAGTAGACAACATCCCAGGGGCTTGAGACATAGGCTTCATCTTCACCTTGCATCCTTTTTTATCCATTTCGACCCTGGATGCATAGCAAGCCAAATCAAACATCAACCCCCCATAACATCCTTTTCCTGCTGTTGGGCTCTGCAGAAAGGTTCAATAGTCCCCAAGGCCCCCGTCTCCTGAGTGCCTCCACTATGATGCTAGAACTGACATCTAATATCCCCAAATTCTATTTTTGCCCACTGCTCTCCAGTTCTGCTCACCATGGTTTTCACTGTGCCCTTTCACATATGCCACTATGTCTCTGAGGGCTTCTCCTAAACCATGTTCTGACCTTCACATAGGCCCTTGAGCCTCTTCTGAAGGTTTCTCTGTGGTGCCCTCTCTCTACAGCAGCCCTCAGGGAATGTGCACGCATCTTGGGGGACAGGTCATCACTGTATTTGGCTCTTTGATACAAGAAGGAGTCCTGACTATGGATACACAGCCTATGCAGGACCTCTGGAATGCAGTGCCAACAGAACTACAGCACTTCTGCAGCACAGAGAAGACCTTGCTGTGACCCAGGCTTGTCCTCACTTGAGTCTGCTTGAGGGTGGTCATTGCAGGCTCCCTCTCTACCAGAGGACGCTTTTGAGCAGCGGACTGACTTTTCGGCACTCTGAATTGCCTCCTGGAGGAGTCAGTCTCATTGCTGGTCACAGGTTCAACCTCATAAATTTTGCCTCCATTTTTCCTGGAATCTCATGCTCTGAGCCTGCTCTAAAGAACTGGGGGACAAGCAGCAGCCCAGTGAGGCTGTGTGCTAAGCTCCCCCTGACTTGTCAGTCTGTGCTTAGAAGTCCTGTTTCCCTCAGTTTCCCTCATCATCCACATCCTCTACCTCTTCCCACAGGCAATGTACAAAAGAGGCAAAGGTTCCCCTTTCTGGAGCGGGATTTGAAAACATCTAATCTTTCACTCACATTCCCATCATTTTGGATCCTAACTGAAATCACAGGGACTTTCTTCCTCCCATACCTACCACTTTCACTGCCCTCTGTCAGAATTATTCAGCTCTCTGAAGCATTACCAGATACACTATGTAGGAAAGACGTGGCAGAAGAAATTAAATAGTATTGTTAGGTATCTATAATTACCCCAAGTAATTTTTTTTCCACAGTGCAGCAATTTCAAATCTCTCACAGCACTCGCTTTGGAAAGCAGATGTTGACCATGTCAGCTGTGTGCTAAGAATGCATTTTCATGAGTTGCGTTTCCTGGAGTTTGCAAAGTGGTGGTGGTGGAGGGGGGATGCTCCTGGAAAATTCCACCCGTGCAGGCACAGAGCAGGCAGTACAGAGACCAGCTGGGCTCCTCAGGGCACCAGGGGCTTCTCAGCCCTCTCTCTCTGTCATGGCACAAACTGGTCCCCCTTCCCTAAAGCAAAGAAAATTTCTTCTACATTCCTGCTCATAGGAGGGCAGGCAGGGCTGCTGGGGGAAGAGCATATCTGGAAGAAGGAGGATTTCTCCCGAGGGGGCTGTGCTGCTCACTCTCCAGAGCAACACACAGACAGAGATACAACAATGAAAATACAAAAGTTGGTGGATGTCTCTGCTGCCAGTTCCTCTCCATTTCCCTCCCATTTGGTGCACCCCATCCCACAGTCAACAACTACAGCAACCCAGCTCCCAACATGTCTATCAGACTACTGTTCTGCATGTTCTAAAAGAATCACTGTTTCCTGATATTAAATCTAAATGCATTCTTGCTCTACCCCCTGCCTCCCAATTACTCTTTAATTACACTCACTTAGATTGTCCTAAAGAAGTCCTTCCTTTTCTTATTGATTATTCCCTTCAAACACTTGCAGAAAATTATCATACTCCCTATTTGGCAAAAATATATAGTTGGGAAAAATTTACCCTCAGCAACCAGGCAAGGGTCCAGTAAGACACAGGCTAGCCAAAGAAAACTGGTTTTAACTAGAGTTCAAGTTGCACCGCACAATGAACTCTGGGAATATTTCAGAATGTTTATCTGAAACAGGAGATTTCTTAATGGAGAAAGTTCCTAGTGCCGGTTTCACCAGACTGTACTCTTTTAATCTTTATTTGTAAGACACTGTCTCCATTAGTCCCAGGCTGGAGCAAGGTATCTGCGCAATGAGCAGGAAAATATATACAAACACAGGACTTATTCTGGGACCAAAACATGACACAGAGCATGGATGAGAACAGCTGTTCAAATAGAGACTCAGAGTTCTCTATGGATCTGTTCCTCGGCCTTCCCATAAGCCAAGATCTCAAATAGCAGTAAGAAAAGGAACAGGGCATGAAGCTTGTGGAAACTACAAATGCAGGACAAGCTCAAGGAAAGTAGCTATCCACAGGTGGGCCCTGTCCAAAGGAGAAAAGCTACAGAAATGAGATGCTGTCATAATCCCAGCAGTCTTTACAAAGCAAACATCATTTAATGCAGCAATAGAAAGAACTCTGGCCTCAGTGAAAATGAGCACACATCTAAGCAGGAAAGCAAATAGCTCCCACTTCTAAAAAAGAACAAAAGTAAAGCACTCACTAGAAAGAAGTGACCTGAGCAATACTGAATTCTTAAAACACCCGGATAGTACTTAGAGCAAACAGTTAAACTCAGCGTGCAGAAGCTAATCTCCAGCAGCACACTGCAGAATGGACTGTTTCTATTATTTCCAGATCTCCCAGCTTGGATGGTGAGATTGTTGTATGACACTGCTTAGACCAGAAAACTTGCAGCACACCTCTGCTGTCCAGTGCTGCACCCCAATATAAGTTGATTTAGCAGCAAAGACTATTTCTTCTCAAAAACCACAGGATTACATAAATCAGAATGGGTCTACTGGGAGAACAAAAGGATCTGCAGTGCCTGTTAGCATTAACATTGTATTGTGCACAGTTTCTCCAGTCTTATAAGGGTCAGTGCTGCATGCTCTAACACTGATCAAAATGATGTTCTGATGTTGAGCAAAAAAGTGATTTTTCAAAGTAAGATCTGAGCAATACAGGAAAAAATTCAGGAAAAAAAAAAAAGGTATTGCTTCAATCTAAACCCAGCTTCATTTGCTTTTTAGAATTTTCCACTAATCAAACTCAGCCATTCAACACACACAAAAAACGTTCTTTATCAGACATAATTAATAAAAGTGATGGAAATTTGGATCCAAACACATATCTACAAAGACACTTCAAGTACTCACTAGCAAAGGAGTTTCAATTAAAAAAAAAATCCCTGTCCCAAAGGCTAGACCTCTCTCATAAGAGGTAACAGAGACCACAGTTTAAACTCTCATCCTGACTCAAACAGAAGTGATTTGAATGCAGTTTTCCCATTGCCTAGTAGTCTGTCCTCACTGTTTGACAAACGAGGCTCTGGGATCTGGGGGAAGATGATGCCATTTCCTCCTCCACATCATCTCTGTGAATGGTGTCTAAAGGCTTTTGTGAGTTTACATGAAAACACGAAGATGTCAGTTTTCATTTACAGCAATAAAACTTCCAAAATAAAGCCTCCATATCTGGCCAAAATTAATTAATATCTTCATTGATCCCAAACTATTCTTTTTCACAGAATCATTTTTAATTCCCACAATATTTCTGAGGCTTGGGCATTATCATCCGGAAAGAGAAGGACATAGGTCTTATCACTCGTAGTATTTAATGACCTGTATCATTTTCCCCAAAAACAGATTTTGTGGACAAAATTGGCCAGAGTCTAATTAAAAATTCCTCACCTCCTTCTGTTTCAGACTCCGCTTTTTTACCTTACATGGCTGTGCAGCGCTATTTTGCATCATTAAACAGCCTAACCCCATTCCACCACACGAGCAGCTGAATAGTTACTTGTAGTGAAATGTTGCCTGTATGTTAATTTTGCAGAGTGCTTAGGATCTTTCTTGAAGGAAGGAACAATAGAAATGTAAGTCATAATCATGTACAGGAACTGAGGAAATAAACCTAAGGGAAACAAGCACCAGAAACTGTCACATGAAATGCAGACCAATTTGAAAGCTTAAACAGGAACAAGAAAAAGGCTGTCAAACCACCTTCCAGGCTTGGCATGGTGGGAGACATTGCAGAATGCAGCTAGCCCAGAAGAAGGAAATTAGATAAGACTGGCAAACTTCTGACTCAGCAGAAGAACAGCACAACTCCAAGTACATTTTAGAAGTAAATCCAGGTCAGTAAATGCCAGGTCCTTTCACAAGAAGAAAGACCGAAGGATGGTAACAGAAACTCAGACACCACTACAAGGCAACAAAAGAGTGAGTGCTGAGATCTAATGTTACTACAGGCAATCCAAAGAAATTACAGACTTGGGAAAAACACAGTTTAGGCAGAGGGAAAACAAATGATGCTGAACATATTGTACGCTCAAATCGATGACACTGAACGCATGCCAGAGTTCATGAGCAGTGAGAATAACTCAAGCACAGAGTAGCTCCAGTGATAACTACACTTTTAACACTGAAATACCTTTGAAAAGCAACAGAGAACACCACAGGGGAAAAGACTTTCCTGGTCTAGTGAAAAATACTGTCAAGATGCAGATCAGCATCAAGTCAAGTAAACCACATACAATCAGGCTTCAAATCCAAAGCAAGGAGTGTGTGAGAACAAGCACAGAAATGCCAGCCAGAACCAACACCAGAGGAGAGGGAAAAGCCAAGCCAGATGCAATGAACAAGCTATTTCTTAGTAAAAATAGTCTGAGCAATTTCATATTAAGACAAACTTATTTCAAACTCATTCAGAAGACAATGAGGTCAGACTTTTACAACAGGAAAAACAAACTGCCAAAACCTTAGCAAAATCACATGGAGAAGAGAATGAGGAGGAAGAGAGGCATAAGAGAGAAAAACATAGGGTCCTATGAATATGGAGCACCTCCTTTTTCTCAAGCCACATAGAAGGAAAACAGAGCCTCCAGTTAATAACATTCAGATAATGTAAAAATAGAAAAAGCAAAGGATTCACAAGCCAAGCAAAGATGTCGTTGACATGAGACAGTCTCAAGCAAATGCAACTGAACAGATGAAAACACACCCTCAGGCACTGGGGGGCACATTCACTCACTGTGAGTCTCCTTCAGCAGAAGATATGCTAGGGCTTTTTCCAGACTCAGTTTGGTTGGCTGCTTGCTTTCTCTGACTTCATCTCTTCAAACATTTCAAATCTTAAAGCTGCCCAAATTCCCATGCTTTCCTCAGCTGCCTTTTTGTGACACAGCCTGGTCACCAAAAGCAACAGGAAAAAAACTTCCTCTTCCAATGGCACTGGGACAACCTGTGTGCTTTCTCAGTGCCAAAGAGTCTCTGAAGTGATTTTCGCTATACAACGGGGCACAAAGCAGGGGAAAGTGAAAGTGGCTATGCTATGTATCTATCCAGTGTAGAAGGAGACACAACCAGTTCCAATCACTCCTGAGTGGCATACCAGTGGAGCAATTACTATTGGGCTGATAAACAGTCATAGAATGACAGAGTATTCGAATAACCTGAGTTGGAAGGGACCTACAACAATTATTGAAGTCCAGCTCCTGGCCCTGCACAGGACCATCCTGAGGGTCACACCATGTGGCTGAGAGCATTGTCCAAATGCTTCTTGAACTCTGGCAGGCTTGGTGCTGTGACCACTTCCCTAGGGAGGCTGTACCAGTGCCCAACCACCCTCTGGGTGAAGCACCTTTTTCTAATATCCTCCCCTGACACAGCTTCATGCCATTCCCTCATGTGGTGTCACTGGTCAAGAGGAGAAGAGATCAGCACCTGCTGATCTTCTCACGCTTCCCTTGTGAGGAAGTGTTGGACTCGATGATCATTGTGGGCCCCTTCCAACTCAGAATATTCAGTGATTCTGTGAAGCTGTAGGCTGCTATGAGGTCTCCACTCAGTCTCCTCGTCTCCACGCTGAACAGGCCAAGTGACCTCAGCAACTTGAGTCAGTTCCCTTGCACCTAGAATATGGGGAAAAAGGTCACTCTTGTGCTCAGACTGAAATTAGAGAAGAGTTTTGGCCTGAAGTGAAGGCAAGGAAGGGGATTCTTAAATGTCAGCATCTATCACTTAGATTTTTCACAATTACATGCTTTGTTTAAAAATGGCAATAAAGAAAATGAAAGCATTAGAAAATTTCATGTCGCATTGTTTTTTTTAATTAAAGCTGGTCTATGTCACAAAATGGTTGTACTACATTTAAATGACCTATTTTTCTTTCTGGGTCCAAAAACCATTTTGTGTGGACTCAAAAAGGAGTATGAATTTGTTTTCATTCACCGAAAATTACAAAGCAACAGCTACAATTCCTTTTTTTCTCTCTTTTGTTTTTTTCCATTCTGACCAAATCAAACAAAACTTCCTGGGTTTTTTTGAGGATGTTGTGGGCTGATCAGGCATGATAGAATGGAGGGATGTATCTGTGCTCCTGTGTTGTGATAGGAATATGTAATTACTGTACCCATGCTTGAAAGCTCATCTTTGCACAGCAGCTCAGCTATCACCTGAATTAAGATGTGGATGTTTATTGTCAACATGCTGGGATGAGACATTCCCACAATCAATGAAATGCTCATGATTCAAGAGACACAGATACACAGCAGCATCTGACATGTCATGGAAACATCTAAGCTGCTGGCAAGCAGAAGGGGTTTGGACCAGAAGCAATGTGGCTCTGGCACTAGCGCACCAGCCCCACACTGGGAGTTCGTGCTGCATTCAAGATGTGGCCTTACCACAGGTTTTTCGGTTCTCTGTGAAGTTAGGATTATTCCCTCAGATGTTAAGAGGACTGGAAATTTTCCAGCAGCACTGGGTATTTTTGAGCTGTTGCACATGCTCTGCTGCAGCTCTCCAAGCAGGCAAAAGCACCTTTACTGCTTTTCCCTGACTGCCCTTCACACTCTTGATGAGGCTCCTATAAGCCTGCACAAAGATGGTTATAATTCTCCTGCTGCCTATCAAAACCATCACAAGAGTTAGGCAGTTGGTGTGTAAAGACTGTTGCCTACCATGCTGACTAATGTTGTCTGATTGTTCCCTTGTACTCCCCCGTTGGTCCATCTGTACCCATCTGCTGCCTTTTGTCTTCTAATTAAAGTGTAACCACTTTGGGGTAGGAGACACCTTTCTTGTTCACTCAGCTCCCTGCAGAGCCAAGTCCCAAATCCATGACTGGGTGCTGGGGGCAGCGATGATGATGTGTAACTGCATGGACTTGTGGCAAGGGGGAACAGTGGCACCTCTCACTGTGCGGCACGAGGGAGTCAGCTGAAAGAAAGTCCAGGACTAGAGCTCTCATCAAGAATACAACCAAAGTAAGAGCAGCCTTCTCTTGCAACTGGATGTTATAACATTAGTACACTGGGCACAATCCCCAGGGCTCCCCTGTGCAAGGAATCAGGTTGGCAACCCTAGGAAAGGTCAGACGGCTACTATCACCCTCATCAGTTACACCAGCGCAGGAGGCATTCTAACTACAGCGCAGGTTTAATAAAGATCTCCAGATATTCCAATATCTGATTTGCATAAGAAGACAAGGTCTCTCCAAGAAGCTGTCACTGTTTTAATGTAAGAATTCCCTCCGGTAGCCAAGGAATAGGGTCTGGTGGAGAAGAGCCAGCGTATTTTTCTGCAGGCTCATGAATCACATAAATACACTCCAAAATTCAAGCAAAAAAGTCAGGAACTGCTTTAGCAAGAGGCAAAGAGAGCGAACAGCTTACATGGACATAATATACAGTGGTTAGCAGCAGACACCCTTTGGTGGTCAAAGAGCTAGACTATTATTGCAGGATGCAGTAATCAATCAAGACACTGTTTGACCAGTATGTCCACCAGACTTACATAGGAGGCTTCTTCAGAAAGATTATTCCATTTGTCGTCTGCTAAGGAAAGCTTAGGGTGGCACTCACTCACATCTGCCCTTCTCCTTAGGAGTCAGTGTAAGATTAACATGGCCATAATTAGCCACAAATACATACAGTTACATCCTGGACAACTATAAGAAGTCAGGCCAAATCCTGGCAGTGGGTGCAGCATAGGTGCACAAATAAAGCCATCTGGTTGTCTGATTAAATCAGGGTCATCAACAGACCCATCAGATGTGACCTAGATCAGGTTTCTAAGGGACACTCACTCGGAAGTGAGGTATCCATAAAATATGTATTCTTTGATGCAAGCCTCCTGTCTAACGAGAAGTAAGGCATTTGGCAAATTGTGGTCTCTTAGAAAAATGTCCAGAAAGAACACTTTAAAAATAAGGGGGAAAATGAAGGTAACAGACTCCCATTTTAATTTCAGCCATATGTGCTTAAACCCAGAACAGTCCTCTGCCCTAAATGAAGCTATATCTTTCTAAAAACTGGTTCTATGGGAACAAAATCAGTCACTAACTCTGAGTAGGTTTAAATAAGCTCCTATGCCATTTCTCCTCAGGGACAATGAGTCATGAATCCCCATGTACACAGCGAAATTAGCAAAACAACACTGATTGGCAAAAACAATCCAATCTTTTCTCACTGTAAAGGGAGTCGGTGGAATAAAAAATCATTTTCTCTTTGGACATGCTGGCAAGATGCCAAAACTCCACACATAGAGCAAAACCTGACCAAAGGCAGCAAATTCTACCCCATGGAGGCAAACATACCTGTGCATACATGTGTAAGTAACCAGAAAAGCTTGCTTAGGTGGGCACCAGACAGCACAAGGAAGAAACTGTCTCGCACAATCTAGTCATCCTTCCAAAGGCAGGGGAGGGCCTTCTAAGAAGGCATGGATTTGTACAGCTGCAGTTTTCACCTTATAGCCCTACATTACATTATTCCTGTCTTATTTTTAAAAAGCCTTATTTAAGAAGACTTTTCTTCTTTAAGAAAGTGAAATTAAAAAAATCTAAATCCTTCCTTATGCTAAGCAATATAACCAGATACATGATTCATACTGGTTCTTCATGAAGTGGTGAGTGCCACATGGACCTTTACTAAAAGCCAAGAATACTGATCAGATTTTCAGTCCTCTCCTCTTCTCCCCTGTTATTTCTGCCACTGGAACACTGAAGCCCACAAAGAAATTACACTGAATATTTCCTTTGGTGCACAGAAAGACTTGAGATCAGGCCCCAAGGCTGCATCATCATCAAATGCTACAGCATCTTCAGCATCTCTGTGCTGTTCATTAGCTCTCCAAAGCCACAGACTTCAGGATGTCACAAGTGCCTCCATAAGGGCTTTTGTTTGCAGCCATCCACAATAGCCTTCATGTGCCAACTGCCTGCTCGTACAAAATGTACAAGGTAGAAGCTTGCAGAAATTATGTCCTTACTGCACCAGGCTTGAAGTTTTTGCTGATCAACTTGTCCATAACCTAGGTTTTCTTTCCTGTCATATAAACGTTTTTTTGTGAGACAGTCTTCAGGTTCACCTTGCTCATCTAATCACAGAAATGTAGGCTGGCAGAGAACCATAACAGATCACTTACTGCATACACCAGCTCTGAGACAAGACAAGATAGACTGAGATCCCACACTGTTAGATATTTTTCTATGTGTCCTCCAGCAAATGAGCCTCTACCAGCAAATGAGCCTCACCATGTCTCACCATGCCAACAATTAGACAGCTCCCTACATATCTAACTGAAATCTTTCTGCTTGTAAATTTAGCAAGATGTCTTCTTCCTGCCTACTGTGGGCATGAAAAGCAACTGACCACAATGTCCTTTTTTTGGCAGTTATTTAGGTATCCAAAGATTTATGCTGTTCCCTTTCCACCTTTTTTTAGATAAAAAAATAAAAAATTTTTCATTTTTTTTTCTAAATCCTTCTTTCCTTTCTGCAGGTCCCTCCCACATCCCAAGCATGGGTGGGCATAACACTGCTCTGCCCCAAGCTAGGGACAGGGTCGCACAAGCTTACAAACTCATATAGACTGTGATCGAGACTGAACACATTTCTGGAAAGCCCATGTGGCAGACAGTAGTGGCACCATTTTCCACCCTGTTGCACCATTAGGAAGTCCTGGGAGTCTACAGTCACTGAGGCAGCTGACAGTGTGTCACAGCAAATGGCCCCATTCCCAGGGAGCGCTAATGTGTGCAATGGTGTAAGGGTACAGGCTAAGAGCAGCCTATCTGAATTTGCAATCATGGCCACACTGATGGCTAGAGGAAGCAGAACAGATGCTGCTAATTGATTTTCAAGAGTTCAAAAGTCAAACGCTGATAATTATAGGAGCAGCAGCAGGCAAACATTTTATCTGCTGAGGGGAGTGAAGGTTGATAGTGGCAGAGGATTAGCACATGCAGCAGGGAGAATGAATATTTCAACGTAAGTTTCCCATCATACAAGATGGCTTGTAGTGGCACCCTGACCAAACCTATCACCTGGGGCTCTGCTTGTCCAGACATGAAGAGGAGTTAATGGAGTATGCATAGTAAGAGATGGAGGGAGCTTGCAAATCAAAGGGCTCTGTGGGATGGCACAAGAAGTCGGTGTCATGAGCCTCACAGAAAGGTGCTCTGAATCCCCAGTGATACACCTAAGCGAAGAGGCAGAGAAGCATCAGCAAAAGGGAGAGGCTGAGCACAACCTAGTGATAGCAGTGATGCAAAACTAACTAGAAATTAAAGTAGAGAAAGAATCCCAGAGGAGGCCTCAGAGATCATAACATTTATGTCATCTCCAGGTTTGCTGGGAGGGAAGTGAGGAAGCAGATAGGAGGACCTGGGAGCTAATGGGACAGGACTGCTGTGCACTGACTCAGTAGAGAAGAAGGATGTGAATAAGAGCTGGAGATAGCAGCACTTGCTAGCTCTCATGAAGGGATCATGAACCCAGAAATAAGTCCTCATCATATGTGGGATTATAGGAGAGCAGAGCAGAAAGGCAAGTAGTGAAGAAAAATCCCAGACAAAAACTCTTCCCACACAAAACATCACAACCCACCAACACAAAACCTAACATAGTACCAAGCCTCTGGCTCACTCTGGAAGACCTCTGGCCCCAGCTCATCACTGCACTGAGGCATGGCCCTTCATGGCGCATAAGGGCAGACCCCCTTCGCCACCTCCATCTGCATACCTGCACCTCTGTGATAAATACAATAGGAGCATCTGGGCACCCAAAGCACATCTAGGCTGCCTGGCCAGTGAAGCAAAGAGCTCTACTAACTAGCTGAATTAAAAAGTAGTGAGGAAAGGCATGCAACCTACTGCCCCAAAGGAGCAGAGAACAGAGAAGTGGATGAAAGGCAGCACTTCTGCTTATCATGAGGAATCATTACTCATGATTAAAACAGAAGAAGAGCTCAGGTTACTGCCCCTTTGCAGAAAATTGTCTCTCTACTCGAGAAATTCTTTCATGATTGTCAGCCCTGGAAGATTTCAGCTTGCCTGAAGGACCCGTGAGGGGATTTATCATCATCAGAGTCTGGGGTCAGTTGCAGCTCTTCTGGGAAAGGAATTCCTGTTCTGAAATAACTGGTGAGGTTTTGAAGATATTTATTCCCAAATTAGGATGAAAAATCAAAATCGCAAAAGATTTTACAGATCTGAAATCCTGAAACAGCTCAGTCACTGTCTGCATATTTGCTGCTCAGAAAATGGAAGACTTCACACTTGGTTTAAAACGTATCATTATGTATCTGTACTCCATGACATGTACCTCTCTATTTGCCGTCTTTCAAGAATCAACTGCACCAAGGTATACAGAGCTACAAATGGTGTTACTAAATCGGGAGGAGACTAACAAAAACAATCAGAAGACTAGAAAAGATGACTTACCAGGAGAGACTGAACAAATTCTTGTTTAATCTACAGCAGAGATTACTGCGAGACAACATGATAGAAGCCTTCAAACCCACATAGGGAAGATAAGAAGGGGAAGAAAATAAACAATTCTCTATGTCCATTAGGGAGACACCAAGTATTCATAGGTTTAAACTGCAGCCAGGGAAATCCAGGTTAGACGTCAGAAAAACCTAGCAGGGTAAAGAGAAAGAAGCCCTGGAAGAGATCGACTCAGGATTTCATGGGGTTCTAGCACCGAAGGTCTTTCAGAACAGGTGACACAAACATCTGTCAGGAATAATTCAGTCTAGTTGAACCCTCCCTTGGGCACGGGGAGATACTAAATGACCTCTTGATGTTCCTTCTAGGCACAGCATCTGATTATGGATAAAATTGTGCAGCAACGTAGGTAAAGACTGAGCTATAGTGAACGCACACAACTGGACCAAATCAGTGTTTCCCATGCAGCTTTTGATCTCTTGACTCCCACTGACTGAGTGTTCGCCTGAAAGTTGCCAGGACAAAGCATCTTCCTAATTTATATAAAATTAGTTAGAATTTGGACAATCTTACACTGTAAAGCAATGCACTTATAAAAGTATTGGGATTATGTGCTAATAATATATGAATAATTTCTGGCTTGTATTGTGGCACTGCCTGGGAGCTGTTGTTAAGGGCCGGCACTCTGTTTTGCCTGACTCTCTGCAAACATGGAACAAAACTATTATCTTTGTCACAACAATCTCTTTTTTTACACTTATATTTTAATGTTTGCATTTCTGTTGAATGGGAAAAAAAACTAGGAAAAAGAGCATGAGGTTCCGGGTATGAAAGGTTTTTGTCTGTGATCAGAACATGTTGGAGATGATTTCTGTGTTTTCTAGGAAGAACCTGCCAGCATAAAATTCAACCTGCTCAGAGTTGGATTAAAATACTCTGATCTTCTCACGGAGACACCCACTTCAAGACAAAGCATTTGTGTCCATTGTGCTTTTCTTACCACTATTACCATAGGTCATCATAGCCTCATTTCAGTCCAGCCCCAATTCCTACTAAATGAAGAATTAGTTTGGTTTAATGGTTGCAAAGTAGTCCACAAGGACAGTAAGGCTCAGGCAGGGCCAAGTCTAAACCCATCACTCCAGATCACCATGATCCCTTCCATTAATTGTTTGGTTCATCTGAGAGACCAAGGATACACTTTCAGAGACCAAACAATCCCTCTTACTACTCATCAAAGCCACCAAGCC
This sequence comes from Pachyramphus minor, assembly GCA_013397135.1. NCBI lineage: Eukaryota > Metazoa > Chordata > Aves > Passeriformes > Tyrannidae > Pachyramphus > Pachyramphus minor. The sequence continues at coordinate 244,766 of VYXB01010745.1, read as the reverse complement.
TTCATTAAGAGTGCAACAGTGTAATGCATGTGACAGCCAAGATAAAAACAGGACTGTATTTACCTGTGCCTCCCCAGAGACTGCAAAGCATTCCAACAGATTCCCCACTCCCAGCCCTGCTAATACTAATCCCTAGCAGGATTCATGTGGCTACTGCCTCATTTTCCTGCTCTGACAATGGAGTTTTCTCCTGTGAGAACAAATCCAGTGCCAGCTAGGAACAAATCCTCCTGGACTTTGCCTGGTAGGCTTTAGTGAAGTTGACTTATGGACAGAGCCTGACATGAGGTCTCTGCATCCTGAGCTTTGCAGACCTAAACCCTGTGCAGTATCCAGACAATGTGGCTCCGACTATGTCCAAGAGTTGTCCACACAGGCCAATGCCATGCCATATGTTTCCTTACACTTCTGACCCACTGAGACCTCCTCTAACTCTGCCAGATGATACACTCTCATCTGGTCCGCATAGTGCCAAGACCATGAGGTAGAGAGATCCTCCTGGAAGTCAGGCACAAGCTGGGGCCTTTCACCTTCTTCCCAAACTTCTGCAGCTACTGGGAGACCTTAGTGCCTGCTGGGCACTAATGAGATGGCTCTTCTGCCTCCTTCAAAATTTGTCCCACCAGCCCTTTTCAGGAGAACACACTTCTCCTGACAGCTCCCTATTTCATTCTCATTTCCCCATTAATTTCTTCCTCGCTTTTACCATGCAGGCCACTTGAAAGTCCATGCAGAGAACAAGCAGCCAAGGAGAGAAGACTTTCTGTGCCTGGTGGGACAAAGGGGCATTTTTCTAAGCCATATGCATGATCACATGCAGACCAAGTTCTGCTTCATATGTGTCAGTGTTCTGCTGAACTCTCAGTGCTTTTGCTCTGACTTGTCACCCCCATCACTTTTTTATATCTCATTTTCCTAGCCCTCAAACTACCCCCTCTGCTTCAACTGAAACCCTTCAGGAAAGCTTGTTCTGAGCCTGGACCACTGACATTTATGTGGGAGGTGAAACAAACCAAAACTTCACACTAACTCGGAAATCCACACCATTTCTAAAATGGTGCTTTGGGTTACACGCAAAATATTCCAAAATATGCAAATCTGGATCTTTGAACAACTCGATATGATCTCATGTTCACATCCTACTTAATGCACCGTCATTGCAAATGACACTGGCCAGATATATCAAGCACAGTTAACACTGGCATGTATTACTAACTGTGGCTGTAGCTCAATCATAGCTGTTTAGCATATAGAATTTCACTGCCTCCAAGCCATACAGAGGAATATTCTCCATCTCTGCCATTCAAGTTCATGGTACAGAGGAGGTCTCTCCTCTGAAAGGCTGGAAAACTTATGTTCAGAGGTTACAGAAAGGAAGATGATGAATTTTTTATGCGTGCTAATGGAAGGATGTAATGGCATCCTGCATGGAGAAGATAGCAGTCTGGGTACTGGAGATACCAGTGGTCCAGGATGGAAGAAGCAGATTGCCAGCCCTTAATACTCTTCCCTGACACAGTTTGAGAATTACCAAACATTTCCTACCCTTTCCCACTTCCTCTCCTTGGTCAAAAGGATGATGACCAGCTTGGGATGCATCTGGTATCCATCCTCACTGAATGACAAATTCCTGCCTTCAAAGGTGACATTGATCAGGTACCTGTAGGAAAGAGAAAAGAGAAAGGAGAACATTAATGCTTGGGAATGAAATTCAAAACAAGACCCTGCCTCCCTCCTGCAGCTTACATCAGGAGAGTAGGAGCACAGTGCAAACACTGGAAAATCTAAGAGGAAGAGAGTCAGAGAAACAGGACAATTACTTCAGGAATTCAGACAATCAGGTACAGCACCTGCCCCCATTTTGTGACTGTGGTAGGGAAGTGATGTACTATGTTGGCTCTCAAGGAATTCCTTAAAGCCCTTCTAAGAGTCACACACATACACATACACGCGCACACACACACACACACACACACATGTGCCCACAGTCCCTCCCTACACTTTGCTCACTCTCCCGAGGAGATTTCACAGGCCATTTGGGGACAGTGACGGCCTACAGGTGAAAGAGTGAAGACAGCCTCCTTCCAGCACAATTATCAAGGTAATGATTAGGGAAGCTGTGGAGAGCAGAAGGAGCAGCACACCTGCAAGAAGCTCTATCCCTGTCAGAGCCAGCACACCTCCTGGGGACCAAAGTGATCCCATGAAGAAGCTCAGGAATAGGGACAAGGATGTTGAGAGAGCCCAGCGAAAGTTCTCTTTCCTAGGGACAGAGTCTTGCCTTACACCCAGTAAGATCAAATTAAAGGGTGATCAGCCCTTCAGCCAACATTAATGATTCTCTTTGTCTGGAAAGGCCCCTTCATTTCTGTGCAAGGCACTCCTCTTTGGGGCATCTCATGTCAGCTGTACAAATGGACTATTAAACAGTTTGGGCTTCAATCTCATTTATCCTCAAGCCTCTTTACTGAGCTCTGGCAATAGGGAAGACCTTTAGGTGGACTGAGATTACAGCTACACAGATTTCAAGGCCTTGCTGTATCGTGAGAGCATGTTAAAGTGGTGTTGCTGCACATAAGAATTGGGGCTGTTGTTTCCTTAACTGTCAGACCATCCAGAAAGACACTGTGGGGAAGAGGAGGAGGCAAATACACATTTCACAGTTCAGTGGTTTATATGACATCTCCGTGGCACTCTGACAGTTTCCCCTGCTCACATATTTCACTTCAATTCACAATCCTGTTGCATGAAGTAGATTTTACCTTTATAAACCTGCTCTGGCACCAGTAGCATGACATCATTGTGAGAGGCAGAGGTGACCAAGCTGCCTGCAGGGCTAGCCCCAGGACTCCTCCCTCCCCTACTTTGCAGAGTTCTATAAATTAGACAAGCAACATTTCTATTACAGACATGAGAGGTCTTCTGCTCTATTACACCATGACATCAGGAAACATTTCCTAATATTCAGCTTCAATTTGTCCCTTCTGAACTCAATTTGAACCAATTTCAAGAAAATAAAAAAGACGAAAAAAGTGTGTTTTTTCCAGTGGGTTTCAATCTGCATGCAGAGACCTCCCTGCTAATCTAATGAAAGCATTAGTACCAGGGAAACTTCTTCAAACAAATAAAAAAGCAGGTCACGATTTTGGCTTCTTCCTTTTTCAAATGTTTTGTTTTAACTCCATTAATCAACGAAACTCATTCACTAATTCCCCAATGCCAAGTGCAATCAGCAATTATGTTTATTTCTAAAGGAAATTCCACACTTGCTCCATGTTGTGACCTTCAAGGGACGTGCGTAGCTTTGGAAACACAGCCATAAGGGAGCCCAGCATGAAACACTTGCAACAAGATGATATTCAAAGGCAGACTAGTGGTTATTTTCCAAAAATCAGAGCCATTCAGCACCCAAACACTGAGACTTCCCCAAAATATCTGCCACGTGGAAAATCTTAGCCATGCAATTGTTTGCAATGGTGTAAAACATCCCATCTCAAGACTTCACATGCTCTTTTTCTGGCAATGCTTTCCCAGATGTGTGCATTGCTCTGGTACCGAGGAATGCCAGACAGAGACCATCACCAGGCATGTGCACCCTACAAGACCTAGTTAGACCTCTGGTGGTGGGAAGGATCTTCCAGTGGACCAAGATTACAACTACACTCAATTCATGACTTCTCTGCACTGGCCATCAAAGTAAAGACAAAGAAAGGCTCCAACAAGATGAAAATGTCATTAGCCTGATGGGGGCTGCAGCTTTATGTCAGTAATGAGTAAGCAGTGCCAATATCTAATTAAGTAAGCACCAATATTAAACAGTTTTCAGCCCTCTTTCCTCTCAAATCCAAGAATGATTCAATTATGGGAATCTCCTTTGCACAGCCTGACACGAAGAGTTCACAGAAATCAGCAATAGATATGAGACAAGAGGGTGTCATTTTTGTTCATTTTCCACTGGAAAGATTAGAACCACTAATGATAATCAAGGAGGGATCATCAACAACTCCAGTCCTTGAAGCTATCCTGAGATTTACCCTTAAAGAAACACTAAAATCCCTTGCTTTCCACCTTAATGACTGAAATTAGTCTACAAATTTGCCAAAATAACTCTTCAGAGGGTTTTCTCTCGAACCCATTAGCAATATGTTTACAAAAGTTTGCAGGGGGAGTGCAGGAGAAGTGGCTTCCTCCCAGCTTTCCCTGTACACCTGCACCTTTTTGATCCCCCCACCCAACATAGGGATACAAGCAGAAAGCAGCATATAGAGAGCTGCAGGGCTTGCTCGGGTGTACTGAGCCTATGTGACAAAGCATCAGGGCTTGAAGGACTCCCCGGCAGGCCAAGTCAGCAACATGCTGCAAGGCAGCCACACTCGAGTGGCTCTGCCCTCCATCACTATTGCAGCGATCATCATCCCCTTCAGCAGCACTGCTGCTGCCTGCTCTGGCCAGGGGAATTTGTTTCCTCCCTACAGCTTACACACACTCCACTCCCTAAACAGGCAACTAGGGGGCTGAGAGACTCCATGACATGTCTGAACTGAGCCACCAGCTGTAACAGGGGCACAGTGTGAGGGCAGCAGGTTGTGCATGCAGATGAGGCAAACCAGGATGAAACTGTGCCTGTAAAGGTCTTAATCCATGAGTCCCTGGATGTTTGGGATTCCAAGCTGGAGAGACAGAGGGAAAGACAGAGGGGGCATGGTGGGGGCAGACACAGCCAATTTAATTTAATTTGCTGAAAGCACCTTCTGCTTATGTGGGAATTTCTGGAGCTGCTTGGTGCAAGGACAGAAGGGTTGAGCCCTTCACCAGCCCCATGGAGATGCAGCAGACACAATGCCCAAACTCAAATGGGTGGGAGCAAAACATGCAGAACACTGTGGAAACAGGCTGACATTGTGAGCCCTGTGGTATGGACAAGCAGGCAGGAACACAGAAAGAACGGACATGCCCTTGGGCACAAAGAAAATCAAACTCGGGGGACCCGAGTCCCCATCCTCTGCTCTGAAGTAACATTACCCGTCCTAGATGTAAGGTTGTCAGCCCTGCAAGCTAATGGAGAGTGTTTTGAAGTCTGGTTGGCATAGGAAATAGAGCATTAAACCCACATCAGATGGCCAATTTAGGACCAGCAGAGAGATGATGACATTTTAAATGGTTGCAGCCAGGGATGGAAAAAGCCTAAAGAGTAAAATGTGGCAGGCGCAGGGGGCTTGAGGGAACACAGAAAGGGTGCTAAGCAAATTTTTCTCTGCCCCAGAGACAGATGTGAAGGAGATGCATTTGAAATCAGCTCTAACCAGTCCTAATTCTGCCTCCAGTGCCTTGCTGGGAATCAGCTCCTCCTGAGCCTGGTGACTGGATGGGCAAATTTGGACATTGCATCGGTTCAGTCTGTCACACTCCCTGCCTCACACGTGTGCACCACACACACACACTCTCCCCTGTGTCCTGTCAGTGCTTGTTATGCTTCAATGAGACAAGCAGCCTGTCTGAAATGGCGTGATTATCCTAACATCAACTGCTTCCCTGAATAAGGCAGACTGTATAAGTAAAACAGCCTCTCCACGGTCAGCACTGGGGAGCCATCTCAGCAGCCCAGCACACAAGGGAAAAACAGAGTTTAGGTGGAGGGTGGAGAAAGAAAAGCTGTGAGATACCTCTGACAGAGTAGATTTTCAGGGTAAAAGGCAAGGTGGAGTGTGAAGCAGGATAAAGGGATGGGGATGCAGACGACCATCATTCTGTTTGGAAACTCACGGTGATGGGAAACACTGAGGCAAATCATAAGAGCAGTGAGATGAAGGCAATGAAAGCCTTTACCCCACAGAAATGAAATAGCCTTTTTTTCCCCCCCTAGAGACAGCATTAAAAACCCACTAGCCAGAGGTATCAGGGAACAGGCATAGCTGCCTTTCCAGATCCACTTCATGCCCAGGAAAGAGCAAAAAAAAGGCACATTACTTTATTTCAGTACAAGTGCCTGCAGGTCCAAACCATGTTCCCTTGCTCAGCACCAGCAAGACCTACCCAGCCTGGTCTGATACAAACAGCCTGAGCAGAGTGCATCTGTCCAGACCTGCAGCAGGACCTTGCCACCCCTCACACCTGCTCCCGCACAAGGATGGACAGAAAGACGGATGGACTCAAAGGACAAGGAAAAGGGAGTTTAGGACCAGTACAGCTATCTACAAATGGGAATTCTGACCTTCAAGTGGCAAGTGATTGACAGATAAAGATTTAACCAGCACTAGCCATGCTGTTAATACCTTCTGCTCTCATCTGAGAGACTGAAATAGTGTAAATTTTTAACAAGAAAACTGCAACCGACCTCTTCAACTTCTGATTTAAACCTCCATTCTCCAAACCCTTGGAAAGTTTAAAATAATATAGATATTATTTCTCTGTATCCTTGCTCAAAAATTCTGTGACTGCCTCTGCCTTAGAGGACAGCCAGCTCTTGCTCAACAGCCATGCAGAGCCAGCTATGTATACATGAGGTCTCTTGAGTTAAGATAGCCTCCATGGGATACTAAAAACCAGTTGCTCAATCCAAAAAGAAGGCAAGAACGCGCTCTGCCTAGTTCTCAAAAAAATTCTGCCATGGCTTGTACTGACCCTGGCTGAGCCTTTCCGAGGTTCTCCCATTGCTCACTGCCCTGCATTGTCCCTCCCACTGCTGTGCTGCCAATGGCTTGTGGAGTTGTGAAAGGGAGGCACATCTGGTTGTGTCTGTGTAACATCTGTCTAGTGTCAGGTAAAATTTAGAGTGAAAGGATTCCAAGCAAAGGGCATGTGTGCAGCTGATTTTATGTAACAAGAGGCATGGACTCTGTTCTCTCTGCTATTATGAAGAACAAAACCAAAATGAGATAGGAAAAACCCAGAAGAAATCATTAACTACGAAAATTAAATCTTAAAGCATTATACGAGGAGTATCTCACTCATTTTCACTTGTTTCTTTCTCTTTCACTGTCAGTGTTACCACTGAATACATGGAGATGAACAGCAAGAAAGGAAGCACATGTAGAAAAGAGAGCAGCCAAATTCCACATTGTGTGGGCATCCTGCACCAGAAAATCTGCCCAGGCTATAACCCAAGTTACTACTGGGAACCAATCTGACCAGTAGCCTTAGAGAAATGCCCAGAGCTCAACATTGTTTTCATTAAGCAAAAAGAACATCTAGGCTAAGAAATATCCCTCAGGCTAAAAGATAACAGAAATATAAGAAATTAATTTGGTTTGTCTTTGCTGTCCACACCTTTTTGGAAGACAAGAGGGCAGCTACTGAGCTGGAATAAATCAGTGATATTCACCTGACATCAATGGAGTGATAGTGTTCAATCCACTGAGATTGGTCCCTCACCTCTAGGAAGATGAATTTTCTTGGTGTTTGATTCTGACCTCTGAAATAACCATTTCTGGTGAAAGATGAATTTCTACTGAGNAGCTACTGAGCTGGAATAAATCAGTGATATTCACCTGACATCAATGGAGTGATAGTGTTCAATCCACTGAGATTGGTCCCTCACCTCTAGGAAGATGAATTTTCTTGGTGTTTGATTCTGACCTCTGAAATAACCATTTCTGGTGAAAGATGAATTTCTGTTGAACTGTCCTTGCTGTTTCTCCATCATATTCAGCAAAGTTGTTTTGAAAGCAATGTGTATGTGTGCTGAGATTTCAAAGTGACAGCTCCTATATACAGTGGAAGGATGAATCTTTTCCATCACTCCGTCTTTTAATCATTAAAAAAATGGTACTTCCACTTTATTTCTCATTTCTTCTATTTATCTACCATGAATTTGTCATTTCAGAAAGACTTTGAAATGACCGTTCCTGGGGACTGAGGATATATCTGTCCTTAGAGGATGTAGGGAGCCACAGCAATGGCAGAGCTGCTTTCCTACACACATTACTTGATCCTAATGTGACAGGACCATTACTGGGAATGAGAAGCAAAGTTCACTTTCCACAGCCTGAGCAGTCTCCAGTCTCACTCTCGAAAATGTAAGAGGAAACTCATCACTGCAGTACAGGGTTTTGCATCACAGACAGATATCCCTCAGGAAGCAAACAGAGGGGGGAACTCATTGCGCAGGGTCACCAAATTACCCCTCAATGGAGAATATTGGGTCAGCTCCAACCTGGGACAGAAATGACAGTAGTAACACCTAGGTAAAAGACAGCTTGTCCAGCTTCTTCAGTAAGCTTCAGCGTTTTCACAATAACATTTTCCTCCATGTATATAATATCATCTAGGATCTGATCTCGCATTTGCTTTTCATCCTATTCCGTCACTGCCTGTAATAGAAATTGGATCATTCAGGTTTAGTGGCATTGCACGCTCCCTTTGCCAGGGTGGGGCTGACAGTACCAAGGCTAGACTGTGAGACTTAGGTCACTTGTAGGAAACATAAATATACTTGAGGATAAGGTAGCCTGTTTATGGAAAAAAAGGGCAAGATTAATCTTCATTTTGCCCCATCTACTATGCTAGTCATGGCAATATCTTGAAAACTCAAAGTCAAATTCTTCTCGTATGTATCCTGACTAACCTATTTTCACAGATGCCAGAACCATAAAAAGTTATCCACCAAAGCAAGTTTTTCAGTGGGAAAGAGAGATAAGAATTTGGTACAACATTTTCTCATGAAGAGGTCAACATTTTGTCAGAAAGAAAAAGAAACAAAAGATCTAAAAACTGTAGTAAATTGGACAGAAGATGAAGCTTCTGGCACCATTATGCTCCCACACAGTCTAATCTGTTGCATGACACCTTTCATGCCCTTTTTTTGTGGATAAGAGTCCCAATTAAAACATATCTGTAATGTGCCACACTGAGAGAATCCTGTAACGAACAGTATCACCTCAATCGGGAAAGGAATATCACCAAAGATTTAGTTCAAATTTTGTGAAGGAGAAATAGGAATATAAAATTCCCATGTTCCTAATTACAAGAGACAGAAAATAGGACTTCCATGTCAAAATATTCCATTTTAAACCCAAAATATTTGATTTACAAGTACTGATTTCTTCCAAAATTATCTCTTTTTTTTTTTTTTTCCTGGGAAAACGACATAGTCCTAAGTAGCTAGAAAATATATCTTCACATCTTCTGGCCTCACTGGAAATAACACAGAAATAAGGAAAAATGTTTTAAGATCAGACTCTGGTTAAAGCTGGAAATACCTATAAATGTCATAGGAAATCAGTCTTTTTTCAGAAATGTTTTTTTAGCCAAAAAAGCTTTGATAAAAACAAATATACTTCTGAATTGACTCACCAAACCTTTAAGTAACAGAAAATAGCTAATAGGAAATTAGCTTTAAGGTCAAAATTGTTACAGTGACCACATAAAATAAAAACTAAATGTTCAGTCCAAAATTAGATCAAACTGTAAAGCTTTACAGAGTTAATAAATTCTTTCCAATTACTTTTTTAAAGTATTATTTTTATTGCTACATCTTTACATCCTTCCTTATTCATTAGGAACAGATAATATATCAGTTTTCTCCAAAGTAAAACTAGTTTTCAAGGTATTTCTCCCACTTGAAAGGACTAAAAATCAGCTTACACGGGGCAGTAAAATTACATTTGTCAGAACTACCGACAGTGGGTCATAATTATGACTTGGCACCAACTAACAGGTCACTGATGAAAACCGTACCACTAGGATCGGACAAATACCAAAGGGTTAGGAGACGTCCTTCAGATCTGTTTATCTGTCTTAGGGCACAATCGTACAATCATTGATAGGAGAAGCAGTCACAGAACAAAAATGAAATGAGGCTCTTTACAGTGATTTTTCACCCAGGATGATGTCTTTCAAGCTCTGGCAATTTGCAGAACTGTAAAAAAATATTCAACTTGAACTACTGTCCCTGTGCATTGAATTTAATCCCACTGACAGCAGCCTTACTTTTCTTAATTATTTTTGTACATCCCTCAGAAACATCCCACATGGCTGCAGACCACACCTTAAAAAAACTGGCCAAGTAGATGTGCATGTCAAAAACCACTTTGGTCTTCTGAAGGTGGCTTGTGTGCTTGTGTGGAGTCAGTTGCCAGGGCATCTTGGTATTTACCCATTTACTCAGCGCTCATTCAAGTTTCTGTCCTGGGAGCAGCAAGCTTTGCTCTGACCAGCAAGCAGGTGAACACATCAGGTTTCCTATAGAGCTTTCAGGACATTTTTGCTTGTGGAAAACCACACCAATCTGCCAGAAAGGTCCATCTCACTGCTGCCAGAAGCCAGGCAAGGCTAAACCAGCTGGAGAAACTGAAATAAATCCCTTTATTATTTTCTCAGAAACAGCAGACTAACTTAACTTTTTTGACCCAAGGAGAAACCACAAGCCATTTTGGGGTTATTCAAAGTTTATCAAGTGTTGAAAGCATTCACACATTTGCAAGGGCAGCAAATTCACAGTGCTGGCAGAAGCAGAGTCATCGCCCGCAAGGAGACTCACTCCAGAAAGTGTGACTGGATTTTCCTGGGTCCGTAGCAGTTCAGCCAAGCTGGCACCCTATCACATTCTTTCCTATCACATCTCCAAGGAGGAATTGACTCAAAAAACATAAACCAATAATCACTCCTGTGGGTAACTGGAGAAGGAGGGTATAGAGGTTGCTCTTCCCTTTCCAGAGGAGCCACTCTCCCTCCGCTGCTGCTCCCTCTCCTTTCTCCCTCTTTCTCTTCCTCTGTGGGTTGATGTTTCCATGGAAACGTGTTCTTTAGTGCCGCTGAAATTGCATTGCATTTAAAGCTTTAACCCTTCCTTGGACTGAGGAAGATCTCAGAACTACAAGGGTTCTTTTTTTTTTTTTATGTTCACTCTCCCCTTTAAACTTTCTTGTGAATTTTTTTTCTTTGCAGCATAAGGAAAACCTCTTCCTTCCCAAGAAGGCATCCCAGCTAGCATTTGACAAGGGGTACAGGATGCATCACCAGTGGGAAAATGTCTGAATTAAGATTTCTTTTTTTTTTCCTTTTTTTTCATATGTGAAACCTTACATATTTCTCTGCACACTACATGCAAAGAGGAAAAATGCTGCAGTAGCAAATAAAGTGAAGAGTAAGACAGAAGGAGAAGCAAGAAAGCCACAAGCTGGCACATGTGGAAAACACAGCTTCATTTAATACCAGAGGTGAAACCCTTGTAGCCACACACCGAGCAGTGGCTTCTTCGTTACAAAGTGCAGTAGTCAGACCTCACCACTCTTCCATGAGGCTGCCTCCTCTTCCTCTTCACAATCCTTTCTGTAATTAGTCACCCTTGTCCTCATTTGCAGTTAGCACTTCAAACACTACTGAAACACTTACTGCAATTAGTACCCTCCTCACCATCAGCAGCTTCCCTGTGTTGATGCTTCTCCACCCAAACTGATATCTCTGCCATCCTTCCCTTTGGCTCTGTGTTGGCAACAGCCACTTGCATCAGTACTTCCAACACAGCCATTGTTCTTACACTGCTGCCTTCACTACAGCCAGTTCAATTGTTCAACCATTAGCACTTTCTCTGTTCTGACTGTGACAACAGGGCTCTGAAAGCAAAGATGTCCCCATCTGAGCGCTCCTTGGACCCCAAGTCCCAACGCAAAAATTACCTTGCAAATGATCAGCCCTCAGCCATTGCTTATCCCCCCCCACCCCAGTCACAGCAATAACAGCTCTGTGCTCTTCTTCCACTGACATCATCCCTTTTTCAAACACTGAGAAAATATAAAATGGAGATAAACACCAAGAATTTCCTTCTAGTCTTTTACCTGGGTTCCTAAACTCAGGCATGCCTCCTTTCTGTCCCAAAGCTGTCTTCACAGCTTGCAAACCCCTATCATTAATTCTACCTGTATAGCTACAGAGTCCATATTCCCTTGCACCATCTATTTTGGGTTTCCCAGCACACACTGAATAGTTCAAGACTATCTCACCATCCTCAACTCTTGCCCCAAAAGCCAGGGTGAGAAGCTTTGAGCTGGGTGCATATGTAGTGCTGTGAGGATGGATCAGTGTGGGAGGAAGATGCTATTCTGAAATGAATGATAAATATGGATAATAAACTCAACCTAAATCTTTTATGCCTGTCTCTAGTGGGTTCCCAATATGGGAGACAGAAATATCATGGGTACATTTTGAACATGGCTGGGAACACTGCCAAAGTCCTACTCAGAGTTCACACATTTACATCATTTATATCAGATCCGACTTGTGCCTTGTATTATTAACTTTGTAGAGTGTTTTGTGATGTAGTTTGTAGTCCAGGCTCTGTTAAATCAAGTTGTAATCTTTTGGTAAAGGAGAGAGAGACATGGGGCTACACAAAGCATTGTTAAGTACAAGGAGGACGACTGTGATTGCTGATATGGTCAGTGGACTCCTACGTTCTCCTATAGTGCTCTGGAAAACCTTTTGGGATCCATCCCTGAAGACTGACAGGTACAAAAAGAAGGAAAATATTTGCCTTCTGGTCAACAATTCACCTCCTAGACCAGATTGGTAGTGATTGAATATTTTTTCCCTGCTGCTAAATGTTCAGGAGCCTCTGTGAAACATAGAGATGGGGTCCACCTGACAGGTGCCCAACATTTCACTGAAACTACTCCAGCTTCTTCATCAGTGTTGGAAAAAAGGTTGAAGACAAAAGCAGACAAACAACCCAGGGCATGGGACTGAAGAAATTATGTTCATCTAGAACAGGATAAAGGCATACCTACAGGAAAAAATGTAGAGCATTGCTGACAGATCAGGCTTTTTGCAAGCATTGCTGAGAGATCAGGCTTTTTGCTTTCTGTTGAGCAGACCACATTCAGTTGTAGTTGGAAATCCATCACCTCCCAGGGATTCATCCAAACGAAAAGGAGCTACAATGACCTAGCACTGTGTCTTTATGGTTTTGTAAATCAATACTTTTTCCAACAGTCTGAAAAGACTTGACATTTTACTCCATCACCTACTCCACACGTCCAGTTTAGACTCTGTGACTATTATGGCATCTGAGGTCAAGCGAGCAGCAAGTGACTCAGATGCCTGGTACACACAGACAGTTGGGAGAGATAGCCACGATGCATAGATTAGGTGTCTTCAGCAGGCCACCTGAATGCAGTGGACTATATAAAAAAGAAACAAAGCGTGCACTCTCAGCATTTTCTGAAAAAGAAAAGTGAAAGTCAACTTCAGCCCGTGCTGCTGCATCTTCAGTGAAGCAAATGTGCCATTTTACTCTAGAGTTGCATTTGATCTTGAATTACTTCTCTGCTTCTCCTCTGAGAAAAGGTCACTTAAAAGAAGCCTCAGGCATGATGCTAACATTGCGTCCAATAAAAAACTCTCGGGAGGTCTGAAATGAATACAAGGTCCAAATTTGAGATCTCTTATTTGAATCCTTACACTTCTCCCTCCTTAACAGTGAGACTGGGAAATCTCACAAAAATATTTCTTTGATCAAGAGGCTTACAGGACTCCTTGGTACTAGAGATACTGTAAACAAGCATCTGATGATCCCAGGACACAGTGTCGCTGCAGGAAGCCTGAGCGCAGCAGAGGTAGAAACATGCAAGCATGCCAGGAGTCAGACCAGAACATTTCCATGGAGAGTGCATCAGAGGGTCAATCTCCATGTCTATTACCATACCCCAGCTCCCTTCAGTTCAACCAGCTGTCAGAGTATGCCAGTGTTTTTCAGAGATATCTAGGCAAGTTCATTTAATTTCAGCAGAAATTTAACTGGTTTCACCTTTAATGAGTGCTAAAGCTAAGAAACTAAAAAAACATAATCCACAAACCTCACACACAAGTCCTGATAGATTGTAGACATACCATGAAAGCTTTGGAACTAGCACAAGCACCAGGTGGAATAATGTGGGCTCTAGTTCTGGTCTCATTCAGTACCTTTGGCTGCATCATTCCCACAGCTCTTGCTGTGCACATATTGTGGCAGTGTATGAGTTGTCTGCACCCTTTTCTGTTGGCAGCAGTCACTATGATCACTTTCAGAAATCTCTCACTCCTTTTCCTCCAACATGTCTTGGGTGCTTATACGTCATTGATTCAAACTCCAGATGCCAAACAACATGGTCCCTTCAAAAAACCGAACTCCAGTGTCACACAAGCACCTCTCAAAGCCATAAACCTGATGGGGTGGCCATTAGCTGGAGCTGCCCTCCACAGCTTCCCACCACCCACCCTGCAGGAGGACCTGCAGGTCCAAGAAAAAGACATCCCTCTTGCCCAGGAACAAGGTTTTGAAGAGGCAGATGGAGCCTCCCCTACCCACGCATTAAACTGAAAAGCAAACTTCTAACACGAGAAAGAAACCAAACCAAAAATCCAAACCCCAACGGGTGTGGGGGATCTGAGATTCATTGTGGATTATGACTGTTCCATGGCAACAGGCTTGAGAAACAGGAGGGCTGGGGAGGGGGGGAGGAGAGGGAGAGGGAGGGAATGGGAGGCAGAACACTGAGGAGGGAGCAAGAAGCGCTGCTACATTGCCATGGAAACCCTCCTGCATCGGCAGCCAACTGCCAAAGTCAGTCAGGATCCTAGAAATTCATTTGTAGTGGGGCCTGCAAGAAGCTGGGGGAGTCACCTGGCCAACCCTAAGGCTACCCCAGCCCCAAGAACCCCAATCCCACCCCTCTCCCCCTTTCCTGACAGAATTGACACTCCTGCTGCCCTGACCTCCACCAGAAAGAGCCAAATTTGGCCCAGCTGAAGAGTGGGAGGAAATACAGATCAGCAAACGAAACAACCGGAGCAGGTGGGAAGGAGCAAGGCAAAGAAGGATAATTTTTCTGATAGCCGTTGGTTTTTCTTTCCACCTTTCTGGATTGATTTGGACCACGCAGATGTATTTGTTTTCACACCCCAGATGGCTGTAGAAAAGGATGTCACTCCTAATCACTGAAATCGAGATGGAAATGTTACTTGCCCGCAAACTTAGCTACTGAGGAAGAAGGGCTGTGACTGACTAAAAGTTGTTGGGTTCACATTTGTACAAGGCCAGCTCCCTTTCAACTCTATTTGTCCCACTCAGAACAACATATGTCCCAACCTATCTCTAAGACAGGACGGATGCCACAATGTTGCAGCCCAGTGAAAAATTAGAGGAAATTCTGTTAATGGAAATGAAGCACACAGAGAATAAGTTAATACTGCCTTCTAACCCTTTTCTGCAACACTTGGAGGGAAGGCAGCTTGGTGGAATGAACAATCAGCCATTCACACCTCTTTCCATACTGTATTTTGTCAAAAGCCTTTTGCTGCCATAAGAAATGGTCAAAAACAGAGTTTGGAGAAAGAACTTAAAAAGGGCTGGCAAATTCTCTGTACCCTTGCTAGTATTTATAGTTGTACCCCTAGCATGGTAAGGGATGGATGAGTCGTTTCAGGCTGCAGACGGCTGCAGACGGCAGGAAGGAATTGACTCCTACTCCAACCACACAACTGGCTAAGCAAATTGTGGAGGAAGATTCCCTTCTCCTGAAGCATCTGTTGTCACCCATCTGATTGCACAATGAATCAGTAGTATGAGGACAGGCTGCTGTGAGGGTGGGAAAAAAGGGAGAGAGATTGCAAATCAGGCAGTTATAAAGAAAGGAGATGTCAGTTTCCACTTTATCACAGGAAAGAACATGGACCAAACAGAAAGGGCCTGGTTTGTATACTTTTAAGTTATGTGTCTGGATTACTAGTGATAGTACAGCACCAATGAAGTAGTTTAACTTTTAATGCAACAGTAGCTTGGTTTCCCAACATATATTTCAGAGCTAGGGATCCCAAAGTGCTCTGATCATTCATCTCTCTAAATCATCTGCACGGATGAAATAAAGCAACCAGCCTGCAGACAATACTACATCAGAACAAAAATCCCTCCACTGTGTTAAGAGCCCAGTCGCAGCTCTGTTGGACCACCAAGTGATTCATCTGCGCTGCTCTGCTTATTACTGGGATTGGAGGCCAAGCTCAGGCCTCCAGACTGCTTCTGAGATTAGCTAGTCATGTTATGTGGGAATAAAGGGAATGAGCATGGACAGTAGCAGAATTTTTCCTAACTTTCCTGATGAGAGAAGAAGAGTTGACTGACTCTTCTGAGCTCCATAACTTTCTATTCCTGTCTAATAGAAAGCTACCATAATAATGCCTTCATAAACTCAGCATCAGGGTGAAAATTGTCACTAGTGGCTTGGCCCTCAACTGTTAGGGGTATCTAAAACTGGTCTGCATTTTGGAGGAAGAAAAAGGAAATTATAATAGTGACCTCTTATGGATTTAGGCAGTCAACTGGTCAATGCAGAAAAGAGTCAGCACGGGATTAGTTTTTTCACATGGACATTGATTAGGAAGCAACCAATAAATCAGGGCCAAGTCAGTGCTGATTTTCAGATCTGACAAGATCTGACAAGAAGCCCAACGTGACCTGGCAATGAGTATTTCCAGCACAGAAATGAACTGAGAAACTCCTGGCAAGTTCAGTTGGGACCAATTTCAAACAGGTGATCTCACAAGGGGTGTTTCTATTCAGGCAAGGTCACTTTAAAATCTTGAAGTAAGGTGTTGGAGTCATTCTGTAGGCCAATATGAGGAGTGATATTGGGGAAAGATAGTAGGCCCAGGTGAGTTTAAGTCTGAGTCATAGCTAGCTGTGAGTTGTGGTCTGATTTGAAACCTGGACAAAGGACCATGTCCCATGAGCAGAAGAAAACCATGAGGGCTCCCACTCTGCCCTAATTCTGGTGGATGAGAAAACACCATTATTCCTACCCAAAGGACAGAAGTTCCCTCCTCCAGCAAAGCTGAGTCTTTGACTTCATCAAAGGTGATGAAGACAGGACAGTGCTCAGCCCAGAGCCCTTCACTGTGCATACAACAACTAACAGTCCACCAATAAAAGGAAACAGTACCAAGTATTTTCTTTCTGCCTTCACCATCGTAACTACTCTTCAGAAGCACTCTGCAACATAGGATGTACAAGTCAAAAGGGGATAGAATTATTTCTTGTAGCCTGACGTCTGGTTCCAGGGACCTTCAACTTCTGAGCTCAGCAGGGGCTCCCAGCCAACCCACTCCCAGTTATTTACTCATCAGAGACAGTACCAAACAGGAGCCTGCCCCTGGACCCCTATCGGCTACTTTGTGCCTGGCACTGAACTTCTTCCATCCCTGTATCCCCTGCACCTGCGTCTGCCTTCACAGAAATGAACAGGCTATTAAATATGGACTTGTATCACTTACAAGAGCTTTGCTGGCCCATCTGTGAAATTACTCTCTGTCTCTTGAAGGCGTGCGCAAGAGATGTTCTCTTCCCCCCCTCTTCATCCTCCACTGACGGATCGGGTCTGTCAGCTTGTCAGCTCTCATTGGGCACTGTTTGACATCAGTCCGCACTGGGGCAGTGAAAATCTGTTTGCAGTCAGCTCTTCCAATAGCTCCTGTGAAAGAGGGGAGGCTGACCCACTCCAAAACACGTTGCCTCAGCTGGCTACAAAACAGCCACAGATGATAGTGGTGATAGAAAACAGCTTGAGGCAGGGTGGCAAAGCTATAGGTTTCTTTTGGGTCTGTTGGTCAGGTCAAGGTGAAAGCTGAGAGCTGGGATAGGGCCCTAACAGCTCCTGGATCCCATGCACAAACACTGCCACCAAGACCAGTAGTCAGTGACTGAAAAAGAGGAAGTTTACACAGCGGAGGTTGTGCAGGGACGCAGCTCAGTGGAGTGGGCCCTGCAATAATGTTCAGAGCATCCCGGCCTCTCAACTTGCAAATGTCATCTGTCAATCCCAGACTCAGTCCTTCCGGAGCAGTTCTGACAGGGGTAGCTGAGAAGAGACATCAGAGGCTAGCTAGGCTTGCAGGACCTCCAGAGGGTCAATTGCCATGGTACATCAAGTAGACAGTCATTCAAAAAAGTGTTTCTTGACTGTGCTTTCTTAATGCCTAAAAAAATTAAACCGTTTGATATCCCTAAAAACCCTCTCAGTCCTTACAGAAAGCCAGAATCAAGGCTCCTGTGGCTACCACAGTGTCTTGGAATGAAAACATTAAATGATTAGAAACACTGAAATTGCCATCATGTCCCCCTTCTCTTTGATTCATCTTGTTTTGACATGGGAAAAACCATGTGAGAATAGCTGAGTTTCTAGGAAGAAGCTGAGGTGCTATGATGGGCAGTTCAGAGACTAAGAAGATCAAGTGCAGCCTACAGAGATTTGCAAAGGGAACCATTTTGACAGGAAAAGAGGAAACTGTACTGAAAAATTTATGTATGGGTCCAGTTTCAGCCTTGCAGTTCCAATTCCATCTGCAAGCGTTCATTTAGCTCTCTGAAATTGTAAAGGCTTTGACCCCACTTGGACTTGCAGCCCTTGATTGGCAAAACACTTCTACAGGTGAGCTCTTCAAATTGCAATTTTGGGCTCTCCTGCAAAGTAAGATCTGTTTAGGCTATGAAAGAAGAAACACTTGATTGGATTTCTGTGCCTAGACAACATTCCAGATACTTTCCAGTCCCACCATGGTATGCACTGAGACAAGCAAATAAAAACACACCTCGGGATGAAAATATCACTACAGCAAACAAGATTTTAAGAGTCAGAGAGAAATTCAGGTTAGAAGGGACCTCTGCAGGTGACCTGGTACAGCCCTCACTCAAAAGAGGGCCAGCTTATGTAACTTTTTCCCCATCCATTTTCCAATGAAGGATCCAAGCATCAAACTATGATCACTACCTTTCTTGTCATCTATTGTTTCATGTCACAGTCACTCATTTTCACACACTCAAATGACACATACACAGAGAGGTTTTTACCTCCACCTTTAAAAAAGAAGCAATAGGTCTTTTCAGTTTCTCTAACAAATAGCACAATAAAAAACAACTGAACAAAAACACTATGTCATCCTGCAGTTAGATAGGATGGGTAAAGAGTAGGAAGAGGGCTTGACCAAGAGAGAAAAGAGTGAAGGACAAAAAATGGGAAGGTAGAATGGTTGAATGGAGAAGTGTGAGTACTGTGGCATGGGAAAACTTTGGATCTGCAATAGCAGTATTTAGAAATATTAAAAACTTCACAAACAAGGATTAGTTTTTCTGAGTTTTCTAGCCCAGCATTTCAGAACCAATGTGTACGGACAGTTGAGCTAAGAAGCCTTGTTTCAGATACTGCAGGGAACTTCCTTGCTTTTGGAGTCTCCTTCCCGCTGAGCCTCCACAGATGCCAGCTGCCTGTTGAGGCCCCTGACCACAGTATCTGCCCTCCCACTGCTTCAGTCAAGAGCTAGCCCTAGGCATAGGCAGAGGGACCCATGGCATAAGCAGCTCAGGTGCACAGCTGGAACAGAGAAAGAAAGCTGATGAAGATATCACAGAGGGAGCTGCAGTTCCTTTCCTCACACCAGGACACATGGTAGGAAACAGAGGGATAAAAGGCTTAGAGCAAACAGTAATCATATGGCCAGACTGAGCCGCTGAAAGATGAGCCTTTCTCCACCTCAGAGCCCTGTCCTGTGCATCAGTTTCATCATTAGCCATGACAATGGTGACAGAGGATTCCCAATCTGGAAGAGAGTTATGAGAGCATATGCAATTCCCTCCTATCACCGCCCAAATGAACCTCCTTTCTCTGCAGAACTGATGCATGAGCCTTTGTAGCTCCTATCAATCCCTGTGTAATACTTGGGGCTAGTCCTATTCAGAAAGCTGGCTAATCCATTCAGGCTTCTTTTGAAGCCAGTTGCCATAATATGCCCTTAAAGCAGCTATTTCCATGCTTTTAATTAGACACTATTTTTACATCCTCTCCTTTTAGCCTTTTGCCTTTCACACATTTTATCTCAGTAAATACTATTTGTTCTTGGAATATTGAACAAGGTGTGGGAGGGTCAAGCAAGTAAGTCTCAAGAAATTAGTACTGAGATGGAAGAAATACAAACAAACTCAAATATAAAGGTGGAAGCAGCTGAAGAATACATGTGAAAGAAACAACATCTTGAGAGCACCTTGCAAAAGGCATCATTGTGGAGTAGGAGGGACAAAGGTGAGAGAAAGAATGCATCTCTTGGTGCATGCTCTGATTAGTGCCACTTGACAGGGGGACATTTTCCCACTGCACTCATGGCAGTCCTGGGCTAAACTCGACAGGGGTGTATCCTGGCCTATTCCCTTTAATAACTGGGTCCTCTTACACATGATTTTTTGTGTGGTTCTTCTAGATTTGTCAGTATGACAGCTGACTACCTGAAGGAATTTATTATAAACCACAAACCGAGAATATTTGCTTTTTACTCCTATCTCCCAGTCATTGATGATGATGTGGAATAAAAGGAGTGGAGATGGGGTGGGAGAGGGCTACGAACCCCCATGCACAATGCAGGCTACCCCAGCTAGGCTGGCTCTTCAGGGTTGTGCAGCATGCCTGAAGAACCAGTTTGATATTTCAGATGAGAGCTTTAGGCAACAGTAAGCCCTGCAGCAAAGGGATCGGCACTCACTTGAGACTAAAAACAGAGCACTTCTTATTAAGGAGGCTGATGTAAAGCCCAGAGCGGGGGGGCAGGAGGGATGATGCATGAAGGGAGGACGTGATATTCATTCAGTAAAAGAAAACCAACAGCTAAAGAATGTGCAAGGTTAATATCAGTGGGTTTTCCTACCCTAGAACCTCTTGGTGTATGGAAGCCAAATTGGGTGGGGTGTTTTCTTCACACACACACAGCAGAGAGATGTACCACACACCCCATCAGCCTCCCACAGTTTCAAAGTAGAGCAGATATCCAAACCATAGATTGAAGAGAAGAGCTCTGCAGTGAGAAGTGCTTAACTCGGAACAGGACTGGTCCTTGCCCAGAAATCATCACTCTCTCTGGCTCCAGGCCTGAGGACAGCTTTCCTGATGCCAGCCACCTCCAACCCCTGAGCAAGCATGTAGCCACTCACTGCAAACTGAAGAGGAGCCATAGTCTCCATTAGAAGTACATGCAGGGTGGGAACACCCACATCTTCCCCATATCTCTGTCTCTTCATTACTCCCCCTCTAAGCTTCCAGCTTTCCCACTCTCAGTGCTAGAAGGTCTCCCACTACAACCTCCATGACTCAAGAGACTGAGGGTGGCACAGCTTTTAGCTTCCATGGTCCAGCACAGCAGCCTCACCCACAGCAAGGACCAAAAGGAGAATCCTCTCTAGGTCAGAACAGCTGCTAATCCCCAGACTCCACCCTGTGTAGCTCTGGGTCTGGTCAGTGCCAGTCCTTTGGCTCCAGCATGCATGCTCATAGCTATCCCCACTGTTTTCTCATTGGTTTATACCCCGGTTTCTAGGTGCTTCTCATCATAAATTGGCTAGCCCTGCCTTCCCCTCTCCCCAAGGCACAGTGCCACCTCTTTGCACAGTGGTACATGGCCCAGAAACCAGGACCAGTGCTAACCATATCTGAAAGGGACAACCAATGGGGGAAACAGGAAAGTTCATTTTAGCTTCAAGTGACAGCCAGGGAGACCTAAAAAAGACAAAGCAGAAAGGGTGGCAAAGACAGATGGACAGAATAGAAGGATGGCACAAAATTTGTATTTTCTGTTACCCAGACGTCAATGGATTTGTTGTCTTGCCGCAATTTACAATAGCTAGAAACTGGTCTGCAAAGCCCCAGAGGGAACTAGGATGCTGTTGTGTCCCGGAGAACTGAAAAGGTAGATTCAATGCTGACTGTTGCTCACTGAGAGTCCTTTTAGATACATAGCCCAATCAAAATACTGGTCTCAGCATTTTCTTCACACCATGAACAGAAGGACAGAAGAAGTCTGCTCCACTGACCAACTTCCTCCCCCCAGCTGCTTCAGCCACATGCATAACAACCTAATAATTCAGTCATGCGTGTTCACCACACTCTCACTGCAGCCCACAAGCTCACCCACTTGCTGCCAGAATAGGCACCCCCCACCATTGCCAGAGTCAGTCAGGCATGTTTCTTCTCCCACTCATGCAGTCCCACTCAGCTCCATCCACACCCCAACTCTGTCTGCCTTTAACAATTATCTCCAGCCCTGGGAAGGAGCACTGCAGATATCCATCCCAGCCTTCCCTCTAAGTGCTTATTTGTTGCATCACAGAACATGCCCTGAGCTGGAATGAAATTTCGCCCTTTGCATATTCTTACTTATTTATACTTGCTGCCCATGCTGGTTGCCTAAGGGATGGGAAGGAGGTAGGAGGGTATTAACAAGCTCTTTAATGTGATAGCTCTTAGAAGTAGAGTAACTACTGCTATCTGCATCACTATCTTTCGCTTGAGTGAAAATCAGGCTATGGACCCACTCAGGACTCCAGTGCTGGCTGTTTTTCTATGCCCACATGGTACTATATGGCACACTAGGAATTTGAGCTTGGCTGCTGGCCCATCATTTCTGAAAGTTAGTTCTCACACACTAGGCTCAAATTTTACAAGGTGTGAGTTGGAAAGTGTTTTCAGACACTCTTCAGAGCTCAAGAGAAGGAGATGTTCTTGTGGAGACAGAGCCTTTTACAATTCATGTCCATTCTTCTACATCATTATTCACAGTCCTCTGGATGAATATATCCTCTGCTCTTTTCATTGCTTTCCTCCAGTAAGTCCATCAAAATCTCCCTTTCCCCTCCAAAAAGCCAAGTAGTTAAACCCAGTAGTTAAAGCAGAGGGACCTCAAGTTCTAAATGCCTGACTGTTCAGATAAGGATGTCAACCAAAGTCTCCCTGGGAAGGTGCCCTAAATTTGAATATGTCATATATACTGATATAGAAAAAAAATTCTAAATCCCTTTTTCAGAAATAATTTTATATAATAGAAAAACACTCTGCATGGGCAGAGCACTGGGACCCCCAACTGCACACATCCACAAGCTAATGATCTGGGTCTGCCAGGGGTAGTCCAGAACATGTGTCCTGACAACCTGAACCCAGTGGTGTTTTACATGGGCACAAGCATGAAGTCAGAGGAAGAATGTTTTTACCAAATTGGAGAAGACATGAAGGGGAAACGTAGGCTGTCACGGGGGCCACTTGCTGAGATGGGTCAGGCAGTCACTGGACTGCAAGACCTCACCTACAGCTGTCCCTGTGCTACTGCCCCCCACCCCTTCAGGGAGTGGTGCAGGGCTCTGTACAGGGCATTACGGTGCCTCTGCACCATGGGATAGCCAGAGCAGTAGCACCCTGCTGCCAGCACCAGGTGGGTCCCTGATGATGATGATGGCTGGCCCTGAGCCTGCAGGGATTCTTCAGCATCTCTGAAGAATCCCAGGGGCTAATGTGCATGTCTAAAAACAGATGGTTGTGGAACCAACCAAGGATTGCTGGTAATAACAGACAAGAATTGTTGGTAATAACCAAGCATTGTTGGTAATTACATGCAGTGGGAAAGAAGAAGATGTGGCTGGAGAAGGGGGTTATGCATAAGAAGGGCAGCATTTTTCCAGGGCAAACATCCCAGTTGTAAGTTCCCGGTGATAAGCACAACACAGTCTCATGTAAGCACAGAAATGTGGTTGAGAAGCGGGCATGGGCTCTAAGAGGGATCAAGACCACTCAAGACCCCAAAGCCTGTGACCCATTTCTAGAAAGATCTGAAGGAATAGACCTTGCATGATAATGAATTTGCATAGAAAGCGAGAAACCTATCTTCAGGGTGGGGAAACATATCCAGGAAAAGGTACCCCTTTCCCCCGAAGCCCAGGTGGTTCCCCCAGGACCCTAGACATCCCAACACACTGGAACTAGGACTGACATCCCATCAGCTGCATTGACACACAGGAACCAGGATTGACATGCCATCAGCCAGACCAATGCTGGAACCAGAACAGGTGATTTTGTTCTTTCTTTTTCACTACCCCTCCTTAATTCATCCCTTCCTTTCTCTCTTCCCCTTTACCCCACCCCTTTATCCAAAATCCACTGCCCTGTGCTTATATAGTAGGTCAGAGACTAACATACCAATTTCCACGCCAAATGTGTAATTTACTAGTAAGACTGCGTAGTAATTAAAAACGTATGCCATTTACTAACAAAACTCTGACTTTTGTTATTCCTTTCAACCACAAACATTTATGATTCTGGGTGCTTCCTTCCCCTTAAGGGTGGGATGTCATAGTCCTGAGGGAGTGACACAAGGTGGCTTTGCTGTGGACATGTCAATAAAACAGGATGGTTTTCCAACCATGCTCTCCTGTGCCTGGGCAACCTTGAGAGAAAGATGGGTGAAGGCAAGGCCCATGCCAGCAGGCAGAGCAGGAAAGCCCCCATGCTCTTCTTCTCTGGGCCAGGGAGAGACCCTGCCCCTGGCCTCTCCCAATCCTCTGGCTCTCCAGCTATTGACTGGCTGGGGTCCAGCAACACAGATGAGCCCCTTCTTCACAGTGCCACCAGGCTAAACACTCACCAGGGTGCTGGGGGAATTTGGCCCAGAGAAAAAGACTCACAGGGAGGTCCTTGTCACTCGCTACAACTACCTAGAAGGAGGTTGTAGACAGGTAGGTGTCAGCCTCTTTTCCCACATAACAGGAGACAGAACAAGAGGAAATCACCTCAAGTTGAGCCAAGGAACAGGCTGCCCAGAGAGGTGGTGGTGTCACCATCCCCAGAGGGAGATGAAGCACTTGGGATAACGGTTTAATGGTGGACCTGACAGTGTTGGGTTAACAGGTGGACTTGATGATCTTAGAGATCGTTTCCAATCTTTATGATTCTATGGTTCTTTGGAGCCTGAGTCTATGTTATCCAAGCAGAGTGCCATCACACAGGCTATAGTGCCAGCCCCAGCCTGGCTAAGGATAGATGTAATTGTACTGGTAATGAAATAAATGTGCCACCCTTACAGCAGTTGCTCCTTCAGGACACAGAAGTACCAAGTAGGATTTCTTCCCTAATACAAGCACTTTGTGTGCATAAATAATTCTAGTCAGTGGGACCAAATCAATTTTTTCTCCCCCAAGCTCTCCCATCATTTACCTGTCGTATGTGGTCCAGGGTACTTGGAAGTGTGAGCTCCAACTGTTTTTCCCTGGACTTTTCCATGACTGTCATGCTGAGGAACCAGCATGGTACCTTTTACTTTCACAGCTAGATCACTGAGTTCCCCTCTCCACTGCCAAAGCCACAGAGTCAGATTTTATCTCACCTATGCAGGTAAAGTCCCATGACTCCACTTGGTTTTCCTCCGCTGCCCAATTCTTCTGCAGCACTCTTTGACACTCTGGTATTACAGATTTATAGCACAATAATTAAGGGTAGAGCCTTGTATTGGGACTGGTTGAGAGGGAGTTCATTTTCCCATAGCAGCCCTCACTGTGCTGTGCTTTGCATTGGGAGCTAGAAAGGTGTTGATAACACACCAGTGTTTTGGATACTGCTGAGCAGTGCAGATACAGCATCAGTGCTGTCTCTCCAGCACTCCCACCATCAAGGGCCTGGGGATGGGCAAGATCCTGGGAGGGGATTCAACTAGGTCAGCTGACCCAAATTAACCAAAGGGATATTCCATACCCATATGATGTCAGCTCAGATATAAAAGCTAAGGAAAGCAGGAGGAAGGAAGGACATTCATTATTTACAGTGTTTGCCTTCTAGAGCAACAGCTACATGTGCTGATGCCCTGCTTCCTGGGAAGTGGCTGAACATCACTTGCTGATGAGAATTAGAGAACAAACCTATTTTTTTAATCTTTGCTTGTGCACACACAAACTTTTACTTTTGCTTTAGTAAACAGCCTTATCTCAACCTATGAGTGTTTTCCATCCTATTTTCTCTTCCCTGTCCAGTTGGGAAGGGGAGCAGTCAAGTGGCTTGGTGGGCACCTGGCATCCAGCCAAGGTCAAGCCACCACATTCCTGAATCTGTCTACACTAAGACAGGTTTGTTGTAAAGGTGTACAGTGAATTGTACTTCACCAGGCAAATAGATTCTGTGTCCCTAAAAGATTCCACCTGAGACAGAAACTGTGCTTCTAATTCCCATGATTGCTATAGTTTAATGTTCATACCACTCCAGTACACACATCTTAATTAAGCCACTGATTGTTCCCATACTCTCCCAGATTAGGATACCTTCTCCTATAAAACATTAGCTTATTAACCCCTGTCACTCCTTCTGAAGCAGCCCCAGAGCAGAACATTTCCTACCCCATAAATGCCAAGGTATTTATGAGGTTCTGATTTACCAAGAGGCACTGCAAAATCTCTCAGAAGTATTTGAGTGGAGGAATAACACATAAGCTCTTTCAAAGGCATCATTAAAACCAGACAAACCTTTCAATCCATTTAGGGAAATGCCTGGAGGTTGTCTTTTCGTAAGGGAAGTAGAAGTAAATACAGCACACTGAAATTGAATACACGCAGTGCCACAGGCACCAGCCCCCTGCACATCATTTGAGATGCTGGTGTTTTTTCCTGTTTCCTCTTTTTCTTTCATCTATACTCAGTACATTTCAGGCTCAAGTAAGGAAGCATCATAATGGCCCTGAAGATTTTTATTTATCCCTGAGAAAGGTATAAAATGGGCAGCAGCCAGGGAAGTTCCCTCTGCTGTCTACTGAATGTCAACCAGGAAGGATCACTTATGTGACAGGAGAAGGCAGTTCATAATTCAGCCCCTCTCAAGCCCCTGCCCCTTCTGCTGCAAACAATTCACAAGCACTATCTGAGAATGGCCTCAGGAGAGGGATAGTATCAGCTCTGAAGCAAACTCAGATACCTTGTTCACTTCACAAGTCCTATCCCATTGCTATTAGTGGGCATTATAGGACAAGAGAAAATAGCCTCGAGTTGTGCCAGGGGAGGTTTAGATCGGATATTAGGAAAAATTTCTTCACTGAAAGGGTTGTCAAGCATTGGAAGAGGCTGCCTGGGGAAGTAGCAGATTCACCCTCCCTGGAGGTGTTTAAAAGATGTGTAGATGTGGCACTTACACACGTGGTTTCATGGTGGACTTGTCAGTGCTGGGTTAATGGTTGGATTCAATGATCTCAGAGGTATTTTCCAACCTACATGATTTTATGAATATTTAATTAACACTAGTGGTCATGTTCAAGGCTGCACCACCTATTCTGAAATCCCTTCCAGGAGTACAGAATGCCTGTCATGGAGTCCAAAGACGTATGGTTTTCACTGTGTTTCTCCAAGAAGAGGCCAAGGGAAGATGCATCAAGTGCCAGAAGATGCTTGACCAAATATGCAAAATCTCTCTCAGCATCCTGACCCCAACCTTGTCCCCTCTCCAGTCTGCCACACTTTGTAGCATATAGCCAGAGCTCTCATCTGGAGCCTGTAACCTCAGCGTGCCACTGGGCTCCTAGAAGCTTTTTACAAAAGATTAAGAAAAAACAGTATCTGGCACTGCTTTCTTCTCACTAAGGCTTCCCATGTTTGGGGATGATTCATAAGCAGCATAAGTTAATGTGTTTTGGTGAAGGCAAAATACATCCCTGCAGCTGAACACCCATGGCTGAAGCAAGGAGGGAGGCAGAGAAGGAGGAGAGAGAGAAGGATGGCCTGTGGAGGACTGGATTTTTTGCCACTCTTTCACTTGTTTGTTCTAACTGTTTGGCTGGTTGGTTTTAGTTCCATGCTGGGGACTGGCACTGATTTTCTTTCACTGTGTGACGTGCATTTTTAAATGAGCATTAAAGGTGCTGAAAGCCTATGATAGGTACTTTTTTTTTTTTAAGAAACCCTGTTTTTAATTCAAACTGAAATCAAACAAATAGTTTCTCTGCTTGCTGACTGAGACCCAGGTTTAAGACTACAAGAACATACTCAGCCAGTGAGCAAACCTTCCTTGACCCCCTAAAAATGTTCCAGGCAGCTCATAGAGAGAGAGGTGAGATCTGCATTGCTGGAGCTGATACCACCATTTCTTCAGGCTATCTTCTTCTTTTTCCTACTGTAAAGCCTTCCTTACAGATTCTTCTAGCTATGCTGAATTTCGTCTTTCAGAGTGACATTTTCCATATCAGATGCTTATTCCAGGTCTGATATTTCAGGGAAATGGAAATAAAAATGCTCTGTTCTTTTCCAAAAATGGGCTAGAGGAAGAAAGTTTACCAACATCAAGAAAAAAATAGTGACCTTTATGAAAAGCTCCAGCAAGTTCTCTGATTTCAAGAGACATGAATTTTGATGAGAGAGGAAAGAAAAGGTTCATTTCATGCTGATTTTTCTCATGCTTGTGAAATCCTAGTCAGGCCATAAGCCTCTGGAAAAACTGCAACTTATAGTTGTTCAAGAAAAATTATTAAATCTTTCCCAAAAAAACCACCAAACCCCTATCTTTCTAAAATCCTCTCCTCACTGGGCCTTCTGTAGTCTAAGGGCTACACATAAGCTCAATTAAGGCCTATGACTGGACTGGGAAAGAAGAGGGAGGAATATATCTCTTGGTTTTGTATCTTGGCTGATCCTGCCTGCTCCCTGCACACAGAGATCACTGGAAAAGGAGGTTGGCTAATTCCAAAGCAGTAGAAAAGAGCCAGGAAGGTGATCAAGATACAGACTTGGGACATGGGTCTAAAATGCTACATGGGAGAAGAGAATTGGGAAGTGACATCTGGACCATTTGGACCATTTGCTGGGGCTGGGGGGTAGGAAAACAGATGGGAAAATGAGCAAGAATGTAAGATAAGTGGAAATGGATGAAAATAAGGGGCACAGACTTTAGAATTGGCAAGTTGGATTTTTCTAGATCCAGGATCTGGAGCTTAGATTAATTGTATGTAAAGCAGATTCTAGCTTTGCTAGTAAGAACCAGACTGGAACAAGGAGCCAGAAGGGACAAGGCAAACTGGAAGAGACAAAAGAGGTCAGCAGTGGGAGAGAAAAGCTGACAAGTTCATGACCATGAAACCATGCACTTTGGTAAAGTCTGGGCTTATTGATTACACGAAGTCAAGCACTGGAAAATGTGGAAAACACCAGCTTTACAGTTATTCAAGAAATTTGAATGCATCCCATTTTGCATAACCACTATGAATCATTCCTGAATCAACAATTTTTCTTGCAGGACCCCTGTCTCATTGAATGCACCAGATGGATTAATCTGGGAATCAAACTTAACCGTTTGGAAAGTGGGCAGTAATCAAGTGAGAGGTCGAGAATGGCTAGGATAAACAAGACAATCGTATGGCTAAGCCAACTGAAAGCTGTACTGCAAGGTTGAATTTGTCCCTACACAAGGCCATGGTGGTGTGAAAAAAATAGACTAGACTAGACTAGACTAGAATAGAATATTTCAGTTGGAAGGTACCTACAATGATCATCTGGTCCAAATGCCTCCTAAACACTGACAAACTTGGAGCACTGACCACCTCTTCAGAAAGCCTGTTGCAGTGTTTGACTACCCTCTCAGTGAAGAAATCCTTCCTAACATCCAGTCTAAACCTCTTCTGGCACAGCTTTGAACCAGTCACATGTGTCTTATGGCCGGATACCAGGGAGAAGAGATCAGTAAAATCTCTTAAAACCATATTCTTTACAAGCAGACTCCAAATGTGTGCACCCCATTCTCTGGATGCTTGACAAAAACTGGACAAACTCTCTGGCTTCTTTTTTTCAGTCTGGTGGCAATTCCAAACAAATAAATACTGTATTGAGAGCCTAATTTTGGCAGCTCAGTAAGTATAAAATTTTGACTTTGTTGGAAGAAAATATATATATTCAGCCCATCTTCTTTTGAATCTGAGCATTTTCAAACATCTTTTTTTCAAATCAAAAAGAATGACACATATTGAAATTATAAACTAATTTGAGTAAGACATTCAATGTTTTATCTCAAGTATATTGAAAGAAATAATTCAAATTAAAATTAAAAAGGGAAACAGTTTGGAGACTGTTTTGCTTTTCTCCTGGGTTCAAGATAATTTCTGCAAAACAAACAATTAAACAGGATACAAAAAACCAACCCATATAACTTGTATGTCACCAAATCTCCATTTCTACATTAATAAAATATCAATGAAAAATTGTGCTCAGTCCTAGGGAAGACTTAGCAGGGGGCAATTCGAAGAATTGCTGAGTTGAAGACAAAGAGAAATTTGCTTTGAACACAGAGAGCATTCTGTAATGATCAGTACTTTGAATAATGAGATTCTAGGTGTCTCAGATGGGCCATGAAAAATTAATAGACATTTTTGACCTTAATTTTGCTGCACCTTAGTTCCCCGCCTATACAATGGATTTACATAAAATAGCTTGTGTCCTCTTATCTCTCAGGAGTAGGGTGAAAATCCATGAACTTCATGATGTACTGAGATACTGGCTTAACGTGTGCCATGGATAACACCTTGAGAAAAAGAATCATCTATTCTCAGCAATCTGTGAAAGCAGACACAATACAAAGTTTAAAGATACACATTAAACAAGGCAAAGAAAACAAAATACTGAATCACTGCTCCATCAGGAAATGTCACCCATGCTGCGTGCGGAAGCAGGCAGGGGTCCTGTCTTAAAAGACAGTACACAGACTTGAAACCACTGCTCTATAATGCAAAGACTGAAGCCTTAATTCTGGCATTTTCTTCTGTTTGAAGTGCTTGCCTTTGCAACCTAAATAATATTCATCTGACACAGTTGTGTGTATGTAATATATGAAAGGCTCTTGGCTCAGGGGCCTTAGACTTCACAGAACATTGCAGCAGTCCCCCTGAGTTTTCCTCCGTGGTTATTTTACATCCAGCTCATACCGGTTTTGTGGCACTGTGTTACAGCCTGTCTTTTCCTGCCTCCTTCCTTTACCAATGTCCTTCTTCAGAACTGCTCCAGCCACCCCCCCTGCCAGCTCCCCTGCACTGTCTTTCATTGCTGCATTGTTATTATTTGCTTGGGCAATCACGATCCTAGGACTACAAGCACAGACAGAGGTCTTGCTCCACTATATATAAAGCAGCAAATACAATAGTTGGAGATTTCTTAATTTCAGGGCAAAATTGCAATAGTGTTGGCTTTCTGAATCCTTCCCGAATCTGGTTCATGCTGCAGAGGTGCTTGCCTCCATTGCTTTTTTCTTTGCAGCCTTCCACCCAGTAACTATACCAGTGGGAGGCAGAAAGGAAAACTTTGACACATCACACCTATCTCTAATGGCAGTTGTCATGCTCTCCCTAGCCCCTGATATTTTCACTGCTATATGATTTACATAGTATTATAGTCTTTATTCATATCTCTTTAGCTGGACAGCAGTTGAAACATTCCCTGCTTCTCATGTGAAGAAGACAAAAACTCTGGAAACTTTTACTGGGGAAAACTCCCTTTAGAGAACTTCTGGTATGGTTTTGTTCATCCTGCAAAATGTGCCCAAAGGCTTATGTAAAGACCATGGAGGCAATACATTTGCATCAAATGAAGAAAAGGCACCAGTCAACGCAAGATCCTCCTTTGCTGACACCCCTTGTCCTGTCCTGTTGTAAGTTACTGACTTATTCCTTTTTCTTACTCCCTCTCTCCCTTTCTTTCTCTCTCCTGGCTCTCTCCTCTGGCTCTCCCTGGTGAACAGTGAGCTGCAAGAAGCATTCCTGGGCTAGAAATTAACATATTAATGAAGAAAGAGCCTTGAAGAAGGGTTGAGAGATGGGGAGAAAACAGAGAGATGAGGCAGGCAGAACAAAATAACAAAGGGAACATATAATGAAGAAGGGACACAGAGCCAAAGCACAAAGGGAGGGAAAAAATGCCTTTCTCAGGAATTTGTGCTACTTCAAACACTTCCATGGGAAGAAAAGATGAAAGAGAGGAAAGAAAGGGGGTGGGGAAAATGGGGTGGTTTTTCTGTTTTAAGCTAAGATTTAATATTTCTATATAAAAGAATCACCTATTGAAGGAAGGATGAGAAGACAGAAGATGGGGGTGAGGGAAGGACACAGAAACATACAAGGGGGGTCATGACTGATAACAAAAGCAGTGGGTTCCTTCCTGGCTGTTTGTGAAACACCATGAGCATGGAATCATGGATACACCAGTGCAACAGGTCTTGCCTGTGTGTTATTGCCTCCCCTGCAACCCTCCTGTTCTCTCCTTCCACAATGTACTCCTGCAAGACTGCCCCAAAATTATGCGGAAAAAGAAGTGAAAATGTCAATTAGCAAAGACTACTGTTGACCTGGCAAGCTCACAAGCATCCCACTCCCAACCCCTCTCAGCGCTTTCTCAGGCAAACGGTGGGAAACCCATTAGGATCAGTGGGTTGAGGAGGAAGTAAAAAAATTATTAGTTCAAACATCTAAGCACTTGTTCAATCCTCTATTCGACTACCCACGATTTATATCCTTCTTTAGATGCACTGCAGAACATATTCTGAAAAATGCAGAAGAATATATTCCAAATTTTCTCTTGAACCCAGTTGGTCAGAACAAGCCCACCAATCCCAAGTTTGCTGACAAGACAAAAGGGAAAAAAAAATTTTCCTGGCCTGAAGAAGGAACCTAAAGAAACAGCATCTTTCATGGTGAAACACACAGCAGATATTGCAAAACCAAGGGACATAAGGACTTGACTAGAAAAACAAGCTTTTTGGCATGGGTCTACATTAGCAAAGGTGTGAGCTGTCACCAGAGGGCCATTCTTGTAAGGCAGACCTCTCTCCGTTCATCACCATCTTTCACAGTTCCACCAGCATGTGCCACTAGAGAAGAACTTGTTCCACAGCTCCCTGGTGGTACCAAACCTGTTCCTTGACACCTCATCAGAGCACTGCAATACTGAGAGCATCCTCAATATCCTGAGTGCTGAGGACCCATTGCCTTCTGTAGCACCCTCCTACAGATATAGTGATTAAGTAAATAGCTACAGGTACAACAGCATTTATCTCCCAGATCAACCCCACATCTCCTTTCTTCTATAATGGTGAGGGGAGTGGACCAAGGACCATTTGTCACTCAGCCATCTCCTCAGGTGCTACCAGACAGCTTTCTTCTTTGAGGCTTAAAAAATCTTTCAGCATGAGCCTTTGTCACAAATATGACAAATTTATATGGCTGTTTTCCCCTGAATTATCAGGCAAAAAAAGGAGGCTGAAGGAATTCCCTGGTGTAACAGCCCCTGGATTTCAGTAGAACAACCACAGCCAAGATCACAGCATCTATGCAATATGGGTACTTCTGCTCTGACCTGTGGCATCTGAAAAGGTAAGCTGTACACCACACAGAGGAATAAAAGTCAGTCCCACACACAGCCCTCCCACTTAGAGAACCAGCTGCACACCCTTCAGAGCAAGTGCTCTAAAATCAAGCCCAGTGATGCTTTTTATTTCCCCTAGTGCTCCTCCTTCTGCACCACATCCCCACACGCCTTTGCTGCCTTTCTGTCAGTGCCCTTCTCTGGGGACCTGCTTCCACAGTGAAAACTGATGGCTGCAACAAGCGTTTCTGGGCTGCCACAGCTGAGCACCAAGAGCCAGAACCCTTCTGCAGGCTTTGTGAGGATCCAGAACTGGGTGACAAAAAGGGTGGCAACCAGCAACAGTGCAACCTAGCCTGATCTGCAATGGCAGGTGGAGGATGCCTCTCACTTGGTCTGCTCTCCTCTCTCCTGTGGTTAATCTTACCCCTGAATGCCTACATACCCTGGCTTGCACGGTACTTCCAGTGCCACTCACTGTTGGGAGTGCCATTCATTTCTCATCTGGCTCCCTCACTCTGCCAAACTTTCTTGTTAAGCAATTTCATGGAACTATAATAAACTATTCCAAATCAATTTCACAGCATTGCTAAGCTTGTGCCTTCATCAATTCAAACTTGAGTTTTCCATGAAAAATTGCTCAGAGAAAAAAATACAAATCAGTAAATTAAGTAAACTTCTCACTCTAGACAGTCAATCTGGGGCCTTTTCCAGAACTAGCATCTTTCCACAGCCACCAGAGAAACTGTGGCTTGGCACCACCTCCAATACACTTGTTGGAGCACCTCTCCTATGAGGAAAAGCTGAGACAACTGGGATTATTCAGCCTGGAAATGAGAAGGCTTTGGAGTGACCTAACTGTGGCCTTGCAGTATCTGAAAGGAACTTACAGGAAAGATGAGGCAAGACTGTTTACAAGAGCATGTAGTGACAGGACAAGGGGGAATGGGCTCAAATTGAAAGAGGGAAGGTTTAGATTAGATACTAGGAAAAAATTCTTTACTGTGAGAGTGGTGAGGCCCTGGAAAAGGTTGCCCAGGGAAGTCATGGATGCCCCATCCCTGTAAGTGTTCAAGGCCAGGTTGAATGGAGCTCTGAGCAAGCTGGTCTAGTTGAAAGTGTCCCTTTGCACAGCAGGGAGCTTGGAACTAGATGATATTCCAGGTCCCCTTCCAAATTAAACCATTCTGTGATTCATCTGACTTGTATTCTCACATTGCCAAAAAGCAAGACCTCCTCCTCCTTAAATCTACATTAAAACCAAAACAGATCTTCAAGTAAAGCTCCCCTATATCTCAACTACTTGCCTGCAAGGAAAGGGAAGGAAAAGGAATCTGGGACAAGGGCAGCAGAGCATGAAGAACCCTGAAATATGGTTTCTGCTGCACCTCCTGGATCTGGGCAAGTCAAATACTGGAAAGCACAGCATCCCATGCTCCCCCCCCAAACAGCTATGTGACATGAATACATACAGGGCATTCTGAAGAGCAGTTGCTTGATGCTCAGATTTATTCAGAGGCTGTAAGCATGTGTACTTTGCACCTAAAAGTCTTCACAGTGTTTTGGTGATGCTAGAGAGCATTTCGTCATGGCTTAAGTACCAGCTCTTATAAACTTTCCCCATGCCACATGTCACCCCTCAGATGCAGAAGAGCAGCATCAGCATCTTTGAGAAGAGGGTGGAAAGCATTTCTCACAACATTCTGTGTTTGAGGTACTTCATATCACTCATGGGGCTTAATCTGCCAGAGACACGTTACTTTAAAGGGGAAGAAAGCAATGAAAAAACATCATTTTGGGTGGACTATCTTTTAGATATGGCATCTATTACCTATGTAGCTGCATCATCTCAGAGCTTCATTGTAGTCGACCCTTTTGCTCCCCACCCAGTTCTGTTTATCACTTGTTTATAACCAGTGGCAGGTACCCAGCAGCCACCCTGGACATATCCATCTGCCCACAGCAGTCTCCAGGGGAAATAAGAAGATAATCAGTGTAGAATCTAGATAAATTTGCCCAAAATAGGTCATGGTCTTGGGATATAGGTGGTCACCGAAAATATATATCATTAGCTGCTAAAGTCTGTACACTGAAAAAGCTACTAACCTCCTTCCTGAAACTGCTTCTGGAACTGCTGGCTGCCTACTTCACACAGGCACACAAGAGCCATGTGTGGCACTGCCGCTAATATCTGGCACTTAATAAACACCCCCAATGTCTTGGCAAAAGTCCACCTCTTGTAAATTCATTCTGCCAGCTGAAATTCCTCATGCAGCTACAGTGAGGTACAGTATTCATCTCTGCTTCATCCTATGTACTGTTAAACAGTTGCTCTATTTCACCCCAGAGATGGTTGAATTTTTGTGGTGAATTAAGCCATCCCTTTCTACTTGTAAAGTACTTTGGAACTGCAGATAAAAGATACTACAGACTCTCATAAATATATGTAAGATGCTGACACTGCTACTGGAAGTAGCCATCTTGCTGAAAAATGATTTCATTTGTGACACTTAATAATACAGGGAAGAACATTGGGCAAGACACTAAAAACTCATTTCCATCTCATTTTAATACAGCTTCAAAAACCAGAAAAAAAGTCAGTGTCAAGTCAGCATTTGTGGATTTTTATCCACTGTTGGGCTACAGAGATTCACAGCTTTTCAGTCCATTGTGGCATCTCTCTTCCACCCTGACCACACCATCAAGTAGGTGAACTCTTCATATGATTATCTGCTGTCTCTCCAGATCCTTAACAAAGACCAACATTAAGTTCACCAAATTTGTTTTTCAAGCATTTCTCATGGTACACTACTGCAAAGGGGAGCTCTAATCACCTTACCATCTTTGCTCAATCAAGACAGGTTTGGTGTGATATAACCTGCCTAGTGTGATATAACAAGCTCAGAAATCTCTCCACAGGGCCGGAAAAGAGCTTTCGTTGTATGAAGATGGCTGGCAGCATTCAGTCTGGTTGATCATTTCAAGGGCACTATGGTTAGATTTTAATATTAATTTTATATTAAGGTGCTTGCAGGTTTGAGTAGTGACATTTTTATTACTTAAATCAGGAGAGAACATGCTGCAGAAATGATAGAGCAGGGTGTACTGAACAAGCTCACAAGCCCCTGCCATTTCTATTTTCTTTGCTATTATTTCGCTCACATTCAGGCATTTTAAATACCGCATTTCTAGATTATATTTCATTCAAATACTTTAAGAAATATAGTGCACAGTGAATGCACAATACAAAAAAAACCTATGCTAAGGTAACATACATCACCTTCAAATGTTTATATTCAATTGAAAACCACAATTTTTAACCTTAGCAAAACAGTGATCCCTTGTCTAACACTGCAAACCAATTTCTGAAGTTTGAAGTGAAGCTAGCTTTGAATTATTTGTCCACACCAACAGAAACCCCTCTGCTGGATAATTATTTGAAAGCAGAACAAATGCATTCATTTCACACTCTCATAACTCAAAATTGGATGAACAGGGATTCTTTTGCTGAGATTTTTCAAAAAATGCCCACATTTGGACTGAGAATGAAAATAAAATTTGCAAAGTGAAACAAAATGTACTTTAAAAATAGGCCAGTGGAGAGGTCTCTGCACTGCAGAGGGAGGTCTGGATTCCACACAGGTAACAGCTATTCAAAACCTGTTACAGGTGTAAAATTTGGTTGGGTTGCTTCAAGATAAGTATTCAGCTGCCCCACAAGACACTCAGATCCACATTTTCCCGAAACGCAAAGGTCATCGCAGCCCCCCCAACCCCTCGCTAGGCGGCGAGCTGGGCTGGTCTCTTGTCAAACCACATCGTGAACCCAAATTGCATCAAAGAGAAGAAAAAGCTGCTCTAGAGTTGCACAGGGAGCCATAGCAACGCGGCAGTTCCTATTTTTAAAACTTGAAAGATAGTAAGAACATTAAGTCGGCGGGGGGCGGGGGGAGAAGAAAAAAAGAAAAGAAAAAAAAATGCACATGTTCCTGACAGGCTCCAGAGATGAAACTGCATATGGTCAGCCATCAGTGTGCAGGTGTGCAAGCCAGAAAATATCCATGGCCCCATCAAGCCAGTCCCTGAAGGAAAGAAGCTATTTCTCACCTTCCCTGTACTGCTCTGCTGAAGCAGGATTTCAAATTCCCTGAGGTGCTTTAAAGCCCACAGGACCCTGACTGCATTTTGTGATAGGGGCAGGATGCTGCTGTAGCTGATGCTAAAGAGTGGCCAGAGCTGGGTTTGTAGTTTCGCAGCTCCACCACAAACGGAGGATTTTGATTCACTTTCCATGAAGAGTGGAGAGTCTGAACGCATGCACTAAAACATATTGTCACCAGCAAGTGAAGTTACCACGGTATTAGCACTAATTGGACTTGGCTGCAGAGCAGGAGATGTCTCAGCGGGCTGGAAGCAGAACATGGACATTTTCCCATCTGGAAACTGATGGTGCATACCAAAATTCATTCCCAGCTGGTGGATTTTGGAGGCCTTGATGAAAGAGTATGTCCTTTAATCAAAAGATAACCCTTGCCATAAATCCATCTCTTCACTTGAACACTCCCATCCCATTTTAATTGCAAAAAAGATGAAAAATCCAGCTGTCCACACAGAACAAGTGCCTCCTCTTCCTCTCTGACAAAGTCCTGCTATGCAGGAGTAAGGTATCCTGTGGTGCCTGCTGAGGAACAAACATTTTTGCTATACCACTATCATATATTCCCACTGAGAAGCCAGGGATCTTCATATATTCCCACTGAGAAGCCAGGGATCTCTGGTACCGTACCAGCATACGGAGTTGCTTTGATATTAGATCTTCCCTAGCAAGACAGCAGTGCTTCCCGCTGCCCAAGTAGCACTGCTTAGGAGCTGCACAAAGCAAGGAGGACAGCCAGTTACAGACTGTGCCCTTCTACAACAGGCACCCTTAGCAACTCACCTGTATGGGTGAGGTTTGGGTCAAGAGCATGTTACAAACTGCCCTGAGCATCCCCCTCCAGTGACAAAAAAAAAAAAAAAAAAAAAGGAGTCAAAGGAAGCCAACACTGCCTCATGCGTGGTGGCACATAGATAATTGTTGCCCCCACCCACTGTTCTCCTCCTGAGCAGGCATCATAAATAACCTGGGCAGCAAACACAGCTCTGAACCACCTGGCCAAGGAGCAATGCACAGAGGACAAACTAAATGCAACAGGAGATGCAAGGCTGGGAAAAAAAAAAAAATTGTGATAGCAGCATGCAAGAACAGAGACTGACGTGATGTACAACAAGGGATGCAGGGAGGCAGAGAGACCCTGACAGAGGCGGGAGGCATGGACCAGCCCTGGCCTCCAGCTGCTGCTGGAGCAGTGACAGGAACAAGCAGATTTCAGCAGCAGGGATCTCTAATCTGTCAGCAGCGCTCACACCACGTGCTGCCAGCCTGCACCAGCCTGATGGCAGCAGGACACACCAACCAGCGGGAACATAATAAGCTGCTAACAAGACATGGGCTTAAAGGCTCCAAAAGGTCAAAGTTACATATGCTGCTTCACCCTCCAAGTCTCTGAAAAGGGCAATTTCTGCATCTGTGGGAACATGCCATTTATACCTTCTCTCACCTCCTCCCCAGTGTTAAGAAGCAAGTCCCAGCACTGTGCCTCCCACCACTGGAGCACTGCTGGGTTCAAGGGCTGGAGCAGGGTTTCTCAGCCAGCTGCCAAGGAGGTAGATGTAGCCCTGCCAAACTAAGACCTCAGTGCAGGCCAGTGCTCCCGTCTCTTAGCATGAGGTTAACTTGACAGTCCACAAGTGCAGAAAGTGCAACACAAATGGTCCATTCTCCATTCCTGCTCTCAACTCCCTTGCTGCACTGTGTGAAGGTGTGTGATTCACTCAACTAGTAGACAAAACAGAGTGGCTCCATGGCAGTACCTGCAAATGACATATGATGATCCCTGTGTCTGATGTGGAAGGCGGTGGCTGCCATGACTGCAGAGGAGAGGGCAGGAGGGTGGGTTGGGAAAGCCCCGGGAAACAATGGAAGGTGTTGCCTGGGCATTGTCCTTGGAACTGACCTGGAGAAAGCAGGTCCAGGATGCTATGGGCATGGTGCTGCTTATGGGTATCAGGGTGACACAGTACCCTGAAGGGGCACTACACCTTTTTCAGGGATATGTATAGCCTCTATGGTCTCGAGTCTCCAGGGACGCAATTTATTTGTACAACTCTATTGCAAGAACTTTCTCTGCTCATGACTCACTGTTCAGCTATCTAAGCCCCAGCAATTCCTAGTTTCCATTAGGGGATTGTGGCCACGTGAGAAGGGAGTTTGCCCTGGTGGTTCCAGAGAAAACAGTTTCCAACTACTCATCAAAGGCTCTTTTGCATTTCCTAACTGTTTGGCATCTTTTCAGGTGAAAGTTATTTCCCCCAAAGTGGAAGTATCACGTCCAAACAATGCATGGAGCTAGCTTGCCAGCTGTTTTCACATTTGAGGAATCTGAGGTACAGAACTGAACTAACTTTATTCCCCTCTAAAAGTATTTCTTTGCAAAGCTGGTATAATTCCACATTTGTATTTTAATTCCAAAGCAAATGCTCCACTGCACTTCTTATTAAAATGAAATCTTGTGTGTGCAGCCTGGTGTTAAATGAGAGACTATTAAAGCCAATCAGTGGAGAACTCATTAGTAACCCTACAACAACAAACTAGTAGTTATGGCCCAGCATTCACAAGCAGCCATGACAACCAGTAGGAAGAACCAAGGTCTCATTGAAGGCTATAATAAAAACACAGCTTATGACTGTGAATATCCATACAAAACAGCTGAGCTTCTATTCCTCAAATATGTGCCAAAAATTATATTCTTTTCTCATGACTCATCTCTGAATTCCACTCCCAAGAATGCTCCTGTCATTTAGTTATTTCTTCCCCTTTCTAAAATGTAATGAGAAGCACCAATCCAGAGCTCAAGAAAATCTGTTCCATCAATTAAAATAACGAAATAAGCAGAAGGCTGCTTATAAACACATCCACCTCTGCCCACTCAGCAGCCATGGTGAAGGGAGGAAAGAGGAGCTTTGCATCTAGAAGCCTAGAAGCCTAGCAACTCTCCTAGGAAGGGCCAAGAAGTAAGAAGTCCTCATCTGAGCATTTCTCCAGAGGAAAACCCTGTTAGAAACTCCTTCCCAACCTTTGTGACCCAATAGCAAAGAGCAGAGCACATAGTGTTTTGTTGGATGCCCAGAAGAAGATCAGATATTGAGATAACTATAAATTTGATAGACTGGAATAAGTCAGACCAGATTTCTTCCTGCGACAATGCAGGAATATATGAATAGGTAGTTATTACAAACAAAAAGAATGAAAGACTATAATTGAACTGGGAAGCATCATTTGGATATTTGGACTCTAAATCACCACCTAAGCCTATTATCAGAATAAATTGAGATAAATCCATCACTAGAGGAAAAATTGCTCAAGAATCATTCAAAAAGAAAAATAACAAATCTTGTAGAACAAACCATTCTCAAAGTATTGCTTTACTACTCTTTAGTGGAGTTATCTTGTCAACATGTTCATTTACTGGTCAAAATCCGCAATGTTCAGTGGTCGTGATCATACTTCTGCAGTTCCAGTCTAACACAAAAGAGAGCCAGTTTCAAGACAGACAAGAAACAGTTGCTACGAGACCATTAGTGACACAAGAAGATGCAGACCAAACACCTACATTGTCAAGAAATGGCATTTAGATAACAGTCTGTCTTGTTTCTTTTTGTGCTTGCAGCCATACTTCAAACGAAAGTTTGTTTGCACAAGTTCTTGCAAAAATGAACAAGTGTCAGTGTAAAAAGGAAGAAAGACATTGAGAATCTGAGTAACACTCAGTTCATCTTCTCCTTATTCCATTATATATCCAGATCAATGACCAACACCATGTTGAGCAAGACCATTTGATCCTAGCTGCATTCAGAACTACTGCTCTTTCAGAAAGAGGAGGAAAAAAGTTAAATATGGACAGAGTTCAAAGGCAGATCTTGGGAAATTACTAATTCACAGTCTTAGTGTATAAGGTGTCCCAGCTGAACTAAATTACGCAAATTTTTTTGTTGGATGTCTTACTCTCCAAAGAATAAAATGGGAAAATCCTTTTATTGTACTGCCTCCCCAGCTATGGATTTAAAGCAAATTGGACTGCTTTGGATTAGCTTCAAGAGTTTCTGAAACACTAGCTACATGGTGATGCATTTTCTGAGGTCACATACACATACACTCCACGGACATCAAGCCCAAGGTGCTGTGCATTTCTCTATTCTATGTATGCGTGCACAGGGGGAACTGTAAGTTGCAAATGGATGAATATAGTATTGCTAGGTCCAGAGCAAGACTAAAATTAGCTCTCCAGAACCCTCAGTCCAGTCCAAAGTGAGCCAAACCACATTCCAGACATGCAGGTATTGCTGCTGCCTGGTGTGCACAATGCAAAAGTGCTGTGGGGTCTTGGTGGGTGGAAGAGGTTAGGGAAAGTATGAAGCAGCTGTGTCTGTAGAACCTGTAATACTCCAGATAGACAAAGCATTTCAGGAGAGGTTGAAAGCTTAGCACTTAGTAAATTCCAGCAAGTTCAATGGTACTTGAAGGTATGAACACAGATTACAGCCATTAATCTCTGTGGGTTTTGGTTCAGTACACTGAACTCACATATTCACGTCTGCCTCTTTCCACATCTTGTGCTTCTCCTCTACCTCTCTGTCTGCCCACACTCCAGGCTGTGAGGCTGAGCTTGAAGCCATTAGATTTCTATTGACCCCTTGGATTCGTAAAAGCCAAGGCTTATTTCAGACACCACTAGATTTTAAACTTCAAAAGGTGCCTGAAAGTGATTTGATTGAAATAAAAACACTAAGCACCCTACTCACTGATGGTAAGCTTTTTAACCATCTCATTCAGAAATACAGAGAGAATGGAAACATGGGCAGGGGAGTGGGGGCAGAACCCCTGCACAGGCCAGCACCATGGGCGGCAATATTTGCACTGTGGTCACAAGCAACTGGAAAACAGTGTAATGATTTCTCAGTTAGCTCAGGTGCCTGCAGTAATCTACACAGTGGCAGAACAGAGCTTGGCATGGACTAATTGACTCTGCTTCCTAGTGAGTCTGAAGCTGGTACCCAAACTACACTGGGTATATCTACATGTATCTGCACTCATTCCTGTGAATGCTGTACCCAAAGCAGACAAGGGAGAAGAAACAGCAAGATTTGGGCTGTGAAGGTGAGAAGAAAGCTAGTATCTTCAAAAGTGACATGAACTGCTTTCATGTGGGGTGCCCAGGCTTCAGGGCATATCTACACTGCACAACAGTACTGTCATATCTAGACTCAAGAGTCTCTGAGCTGGCAACTTCTATACAATGCAAGAAGGTGCTATGCAGAGAGATTATGTT
Source organism: Pachyramphus minor (assembly GCA_013397135.1). Lineage (NCBI taxonomy): Eukaryota > Metazoa > Chordata > Aves > Passeriformes > Tyrannidae > Pachyramphus > Pachyramphus minor. The sequence goes on along the minus strand of VYXB01010745.1, from coordinate 202,208 downwards.
GGGCCCTTGAAGCAGCATAGCTATATGGATATGATGTTATGCACAGGCTGATAGAGTGTCAATAGAACTAATTAGCAGAAGGTCTCTGCAGAATGCTCCATAACATAGCAGGGAATGTCTTGTTTTCTAGATAACTGCTGAAAAGACACAATAGAGCTTCCCCCCAAATCCCTCTTCATTTGGAAAGGTAGAACAACAGCCTGCCTTATGTTACTTCTCATAACTTTATACATATTAAATATATTTTCCCTGCTTAAACATTCCACTGATGACTACAGAGCAGCAGAAAAAAAAATCTTACTTCTAAGCCTAGCTGGGAAGGAAAACTGATAAAAGCTTTGGGCAACTTTGGTGGTTCCAAAGTTTGCAGGCAACAAAAAGACAGCACGAGGAATAGGAAGTAAAGGTAATAATGGCTGGTAATATGCCAGTGGATCACAGAGACAAAGAATAAATAGCAATATGGATAATCTAGTGGATCAAAGAATAGAGTTTCTTTCAGTTCCCAGTTTTCAGGCAGAGCAAAATTTTCTTCCTTGTCCACCAGTTCCTCTATCTGCCTAGTACAGCTGACAGCAAGTGGTCACAGCACACAGACCAATCCATCACATTTCCACTGCTTCATGATTCAACACGACAAATGGACAAAGACACTGAACTGTGTGTGGCCTGATGGCTGGATTCCCCTAGTCCTACAACAAAGGGTCCAACATGTCCAAGGATTTTATACGTAAAACATTGGAGAATGACAGCTGAGCAGGTCAGGGGGCACCTGGACAATTGCAGATTCCATATCTAATTATCTGTGTTGCTTTGCTACGTGCTAAAATTCCAGCTGAGACAAAAAGGAAGACCTAGTCATCAGAATGCTGTTCTAGACATTGTTCCTGTAGGCTTTGTCTATGTCCTTAAATAGATATCTTAGCACTGTTTCTTAAGAAAATCTTAATTTGGATCAAAAGATGTTTATTCAAACATGTTTTCTCTATTTTTAATTTCATTTTCAGTCTTTAATTAATTAATCTCTGAGGTAAACCAGATCCTTAAGACACTCAAGGTCTTTAAAGACTCCTAGTATAGGAGTCCTCAGCAGGAACTGAGCAGAGGTGATGACTCTTTTTTTGCAGCTCTAGTTCTCCACTCCTGTTCATACTTCCTTGTTTCCTGTAATTCAGGACTAAATGATAGCAGAAAGACATTTAGTCTTCAGACAACAGGTGCCATGAAACTATTCCCAGTAGGTTACAAGACCATCACCTATAAAGGACATCTGCTCACATGTTAGTGCCTGGAACAGAACCTGGTGTCTTCTGGATTTCAACATAAACATTTCCACTGTTTGCAGCAAGAACCCACCTGAGAGTTGCAGACCCATTCATGCAAAGGCACTCCAAGAAGTTCAGTGCTGTTATTAAAGCAAAAATTTGTACATCAAGGGGCACACTCAAATTTTTGCACTATGCCTTCATGTTCCTTTTCTTCGTGCTGGCTTGCCCTCTGTGCTGTATGGAGGCTTTCTAAGGAGGTAACAATAGTGGCACTCATGACAGACAGCAACATAGATCCCATCAGCAGCTCACCTCCCCTTGCCCACATTCTGGCCAAGACCACCTGCTGCCCCAAAGCACCACGTGCCCCAGTAGAAATATTCTGGTATCCGAGGTTGTCTCTGACCCCTCTTTTGTAAGGCTGGGCTAGCTCTTTCCCTTACCTGTTGAGCATGTTGGACTGGTAAATCCTTTTCTCCTGGGTGTTGTAACAGCTGCTCTTGGGCTCAGGGATGAAGCTGTGTTCAGACAGCATATCAGAAGCAGCCGTGGTGATTATGGCTATTCCATCCCTTACTCTGGCAGGAAGACCGTAGTCCCATTCATCATATGAGACAGAGATGAGCCCGGTCGGAAACTCAGATGGCACAGTGTCTGTATCCCCTGCCACCAGGCTGGGCACGATCCACGTGTAACCATAGCCTGTCAGACCCACAGAGTTGGCCACCTCAAAAATGTAGGTGGCCTCTTCCTTTGTACAGTAGAGGAGGATAACAGGGCTTTGAAGCTTCTTGAGCTGGTTCTGGATCTTTGAGTCCCCATCATCCAGGGACATGTCCAACAGGAGGACCTCCTCCAGTTCCCAACCCACAAAGCTGTGCTCAATGGTACTGCGGATCTTGTTCACAAAGTCCTGGTAACCAGGGAAGTAAGTAGTGACAATGGAGAAGATGTACCAGTCGTATTCTTCCATGATGTTGAGCATGACAGAAGCTTGCTGTTCTATTGATGGGCCAAACTGGAAGAACATGGATGACTCATCCTAGAATAGGAAGTCAAAGAGAAGAAGAGAGAGGAAAAGAAAACAAGAATAGGTCAAAGGAAATAGACAGTATTCCTAGTCAACCCATTGAGCATGGAGGGGGAGGCACACAGTCAGAATCTTACACTTCAAATCTTGGCCAGATTTACGTATTCTTAACTTTTTAAAATTTAAAATTTAAGTAAAGCAAGTGAGAAGGAAGTAAAATCCTTTTTATGACCAGCTGTCCTTATTTTATTTTTAAAGTCAGGTTGCCAAAATTACTTAAAGGTTTCAAATGTTAAGCCTGATTCTAACAGACAGAGAACAAGTGGTACACAAGTCAGGACAGAAAAAGAGAATATGTACAAAATATTCCATGACTGTAGAAATTAAAGGCTTTAATCCCAGGATTATCATAACCTTATATGTAGTATAAACAGGATACACAGCAGCTTTGATACCAATTTAGTATGGGACAGTCACTCTAGTTTGAGTATCCAGACCGAAGTACAGTTACAGTGGGCAAAATCATTGGACATGAATAGCTCTGACAACCCTACTGCAAACTCCTCTGAAATCAAGCAGTAGCACAGAGTTCTACAACTGTGGAGGCTCAGTCTCAGAACAACATAAAATACACTAAAATTTAAAAAAAAGATTTCTCAGCTATCATGGGTTTTCTTTATACCATGTTTTAGAGAAAAGTCAGCTCAATATTTCTCTTGGTATTGCTTTCATATCTTTCTACTATACTAAGTTCATCTTGCAAAACTCAGAACTTGTACCATTTTACAACCTCCAAAACTCCAAGGGAGTTTTGTATAGATCTCAGCTCTCCAACAGCATAGTGTAAACCCTTTTTGTCCTGGGATTTCACAAAAATACCAGGTTTACAATTTGTGACACATCCAGTAAAATGAAATCCTTGCTTTTTCCCAATTAATGATAGAAAGGAATGGAAAAAAGCATTTGCCAATATGCTGTCTTATGGATTTATCTTCTATCTTTTAAAATCCACTGCAAACTCAGGCTGATTTCTGTCGTTGGACTAGATCACCAACCGACCAACCCAACAAACAAAAGGCCCAACCAAAAAAAAAAAAAAACACAGAATTAAATGTTATCTCTCTATGTAGAGATTTCCATTACAATAAGAAAGATCTCAAAATCCAATCACCACCTTTAAGAATGAGCAGCCCCAACTTCTCTTAAAAAGCCTTGAAAACTGAACCAGAGACACGAAAGAAGGTACTTCAGAGTTTTAGACCTGGGGAAACTCACTGTGCCTCAAGACATTACCTCAAGATTGTCACATTTAGAACAGCTCTCTACCAAATTAAGACTCCTACAGCCTGCCACATAAAGCTGTTTTTCAGCAGGGATGCCAGTTAATCAATCATCCATTCATCCTTTAGTCATGGTTTTGATTACCTATAGCCATATTCTATATTGACCCATTATGCCATATATCAGCAACTCCAAAAAGACAAAACAAAAAAAGGTCTGAATCTGCACTCAGTCTTAAGCTGTTTCTCTTTCCTGAGCTCCCTATGGGTTACATCCTATGCGAAAGTCCTTGCTCCCAGATCCCCATGCTGCTCTTATGAGATGTGGTAATTAAACTCTGTTCTCTTCCTCCATACAGCTTACCACCCACATGTGAAAGTTCTCTTACGGCTGCTCTTTACTTAGTGGAAAAACAAATATATGCAAAAAGAAAAAGGAAAAGAAGGCATCAACAAATTGGAAACAAGTTAAAAAAAAAACCAAAAACCCAAAAACAACAGGAGCAGCAACTGGAGCCTCTCAATACATGGAAAACAGCTCATACTTTCTATCATTGGAATTCACCTTCTCTCAGAACTCTACTCAGGAAAAGAGCTGCTAATAACTCTTCTAATAAAAAGACATTTATATCTTTGGAGCTTATGCAGAAAATTAGGAAAGACAAAGGAAAAATCAAACTATTGTCATGGCATCTGCCAGAATTTGAAGAAAGCCTGAACAAGCATCTTCAATATCCTTCATTGCACAGTGCCTTTGAAAGCCACTTGTAGCAAACTGAATGCTAGAGTGCAAAGACTCAGCCTTAATGTAACATGAAAAGGCAAGACAGCTACACTGATGACTAGTATTTCTTTGTATATTAAGTTCAACAACAGCTCTTCTATACTTCTGGATAAGAGCCTCGGAATTGACTGCAAATTTCCACCATTTCTAGCAGAGAGTCTAAGATCTGAAGGGCCTGGCTATTGAATTACAGGAACATCTGACACACAGCATCTTGAAGTCTTGTCTGAAAAAATACCAGGTGCTTTCCCCAGTGACAAATAGGGGATGCAAGATGGTAAATCCACTAGTATTTCAAGCATGCATACACACAGTCAGGAGCTAGTATGCATGATAGCTAGGTGCAGGAGGTAATGCCCTACCCGTGATTTAAACAGGGTCAAAGTGAAATGCCTGCTGACAGTTCTTTCCACATGAGTGCCCTGCCTAACCGTTGAAAGGAATTCAGCCCCAAAGACTCAGGAAGAAAATTCAGAGCTCCTTACTAACCAGTGTATCAGAACATCAAAAATCAATGCAGCAAATAGATAGCTTTATCACAACTCAGCTAAACAATTCTGCTCCTCTGAGAAATGTAAGCACCCCTCCTTAAATCAAACAGCACAGACTACTTAGCTGTGCATGTAATAATTGCTCTTGAGCAACTGTTGGCATTTTTATTATAGAAGCAGCAAGAGGAGGCAACTTCTATTCAAAATGAGAGCATTAAGGAGATGTGAGCCAGTCCAGCTTTTGGCTTGCCAAGATGTCTCTTGGCACTTAATCACCCCAATACTTGAGCTAGCCAAATGTTCTTCATTCCCTAACCAACTCTGCACTCAGAGAGGGGTGAGGAAGGAAGGACAGGCAACAGTGTAGAAGAATGTGTCCCTCATAATAAATTAGGAGAATTGCTGATAGAGCTGGATAGGAATCTCAGTCACTGCATTTTTGGGGGACAAAAAGCAAAGTAAGAAAAATGCCCAAGAGCCACTATTTTCTTTTCCTTGTTTTTGAGCATGTCTGATGGAAAGTCAAGGAAAAAGAGGAGAGAGGATACAGAACTACAGGGTTATCAGAGAGATCATGAATTTGACCTCACTGTGGTGTTACAGCCAAAGTTTTTAATTTAGGAGATAGATCTAAGATGGTTTCACTGTTTTTACACAGATGTAACCTATAGAATCATTATTGTTTTATTACAGCCTAAACCCAAAAAGGAGTATTTTATCCTTGTAGACTTTAAGGGTTTTACAGAATATTACAAGCTCCCATTTTTCTCCTGCAGAAATTTTGCACTCTCCACCTTCCTTTTTTACCTCAAAATAGCCAAAACATGGTTCAACATTGCCACTGAGAGACAGATTTAAATTTGGGATAGGAATAGGTTGAGCTCAAATCAGAAGTTCCTTACATTGCATATCGTCCAGGTGAAATACAATCATCGGCTACAGGAAAAAGCTCGTCTTTGTCCTATAGCCTTTCCACCTGCAAGCTCACACTTTCCCTAGCTGCGAGAGAAAACAGGATTCTGCAGAGTGCCTTTCACACACTCTGAAAGAGCAGAGGCTCCATTACAGGATTTCAGTACCTCCAGAAATCCCAATACTCCCCCACTTTCACCCTACAAGGTCAGGGATCTGTAGTTTGCCGAGCTGAGCTGGAGGTGGAGCTGATCAATTGACACAGCACTGCTCCCCAGCTGACAGATGGCTTCCCACAGAAAATCTGCTCCGAGTTTACCAATACTGGGATAAGTATTGCCTCCTCCTCTTGCACATTTAACCCCTAAACAAGAAGGCTGGATTGCACATGGTGAAGGTGCAAACATACTCACCATGAAGCCTCCTCTTGGAGACTGGCGGCTAGTGAGTTCCTAGGTGGATGCAAGAAAGTTTGCAGAGGTGGCACAGGGTTTAGAGAGCAACCAAGTACTATTGTCAAACTTCTAAGTTCTTCAGACTTGCAGGGAGGCCAGGTCAGACCCACAACTTAGTGGAGATGTGAGCCCTTAGCAAGGCTGCAGGTGACTCTCCCAGGAGCCCTCCTGCAGCTGAACCATTCAAAACCAATCACTGCCATATAACGAGCCATTTACCTCAGATGTGGCAGGAGTGGTCCCCAGGGAGCTTTTTTCACAAGTTTCTTCCTTACTGCCACTCTAGATTCCCCTGGCAAGCAAAAGCAATTACTGCCTTACAAATAACATCTTACTATCCAGAGCAAAACTGATTCTCAGCATGGGGCAGACTGGAGAATATCCATAAAGCAGGGGCATGCAAGAACCCCCAAAACAGTTGCAGCGGTCCAGTCATCTTGAGGAACTTGCAAGCCTTCCACTGAGCCATGGTATTGACTTGGGGAGTGAGGATCAGCATGTTAGGTTTCTTTTGTGTAACCTACCACAATGTAATCTGGCCCTATGACCCATGCTGGGCCATGAACAGATTTTTGCTACTGGTGGCAAGCTCCTTTAGCTCCAATCAAAGTGCCAGACCCCATAAAGGCCAGGTGTGTCAAGTCATGTGTAAGCAATTTGAGTAAGGAGCAAAAGCACTTGTTTGCTTCTTGGATTTGGAGAAATATACCATGTCATTGCAAAATGCCCTACTCTGCTGTTTCCACATAGGTGCAGGAGAAATAAAATTTGTGCTACTCTGGGAGTAGCCCCTTTTTGTTATGCTTTTGGTAACATCAGTATATCTAACTCCATTTGTTGCTGCATTAACCTTCGTGTGAAGCCATAATTTAATAACTGGGGTCTGTCCTACTTTTCCAGTTTGTAAAGGGGATCCTATCAGATCCAAATAACTCAGGCCACTATCACTTTCCAAAGCCCTCTTCTCATTTTCCTGATTTTTAAAAAAAAAGCTGTTCATGCATCTTTAGTACAGTCTTGATTTGCACAATTCATCTATGATCTAGAGCCAAATCACATAGGGCTGCCTCTTGTTTATACTTCAGCCCTGCCTACCACACAATCTGGGCAGAGGAGAAAGAAGTAAGCAAGCACCAGATAACTTCTGGGAAAACGCAAGCTTTCATTTGCCTACCTATGTATTTCTTTTCTTCAAAATTGAGACACCATTGTGTACCTATTTGTCACAGTCCTAGTGGGATACCTGATTCACTGGGAGTTTTATTCTCCATGATGGAAAATGCCTCAACAGTTCAACGTCTTATGATTAAATTTGCTGTATTTCTGACTCCCATTTGTTATAACATATCTGACAGAAAATCAGGATCTTTGTTGCTTAAGTGTTCATTTACTCCTATTTATTCTTACCACAAATGCATTTACTGCCTCAGGCTAGCCTACAGACAGGATTTTCTGCCTGTTTGTTTTTTCTCCACAAATTTAATTTTTTTATTTGGTTTTCAACTACACAATACAATATAACTCTGGCTTTAATATTATGTGCTGTATCACGCTGTGTGAGTCCTTTCCTTGAATGCTTGCAGCAGGGACTGTGAGAACATGATGACACTACATACCTAGTATAATGTCCTCATGGTGGGACTGCCATCTAGATCTCTGCATCTCACACACACATACACACATTTCCACAAATACATGTATTCACAGCAAAACCTACTCAAAGTATATTTGGAGCATATTGGATTGTGTAATTTCTTAATGACTGCCTAGTTAATACTATTTAGTAGGATTTCAAAACTTTCCTGTCTTACTGGAAGAGGTTCCCTGGGTTATACTGATTTTGGCTTGCATAGCAGATCACTTCCTGCAATCCTTTCCCAGTGTTCTGAGTCACTGATGGATAGATCGTTCCTGGTGAAAATCCTCCAAGCTGCCCTGGGAGCATGATGTCAGTGGGAAGCTCAAATTTGTTAGATGCAGAAATGTGGTTTACATAACCACATAATTTATCAGTTGCCTCCCTCGTTCTTATAATAATTACTGAATGCACTGGACATATTTGACAGAAGGATACATAGCTCAGATGATGGTTACAGAAATGGGTGGATGAGTGAAAGCAAGAGACACAATTCAGCGTCCCGATTGATGGAAAGACAGGCAGGATATACTGTGATAAATTAATTAGGAGAATGGTTGTTGACTCTCTAGGTCTTCTCTGGAAGCTTCAACCCCTGATGGCTACTAATTGCAATATCAAATCTAGAGTTGCTAGTGTAGCTCAATTTTGTTACCCTGGTAAATGATAATAAATATACCAAGAAATTCACATATATAATGACATTAACTACACACATAAGTGTCATCATATACCTATACCCCGTCATGGCTTGGACATCAATCTCTCTGTAGCAGTGGAAACATCTCTGCTGTAGAGTCCTAACCCAGAGGCAACTGTCTAAGTGCTCTTGCACCAAAGAGTTCCTGAGAGCTGCAGTAAAATGTCTCCAATTAAAGATGACTCAAGAGCTGAAAACAGCTAAGTGATTTCCACTTTCCACTTACGGGTCTTCAGAAATCATTTATTCAAAACCTTTTGCAGCAGAGGAAACATGAGATACCCCAGATTCTGTAAACCTGCTCTTGGTATTGCTTCACTTCATACCACGTGCAGTTAATAAAACAGAAGAAAGAGTCAAACATAACAGGGCCACTGTCTGGCATACACAATTCAGAGAAATTCGGCTGTCTGGCTAAAGAGAGGGTGTAACATTTGTGAATTTTATACACAATCACTGGCCAAAGCAAGCCAATGTATGTTGCTATGCTGTACCAGCTTCTCAGAGCATCATATTTGGATGCCAGCATTTTTCACAGCAGAGAAATGGCAGCTAGTAAGCTGCCAGGATAAACAGTTTTCACACCAGGATTGTTAAATTTCCATTTTCACCTCCGTATGTGTGTATTTCCTTGTTTGATGAGAATATATGGGTAGATTAAACCACTGGCCCCTCTGGGTAGATTCCGCCCACCAGGCACCATGTTATAGCATGCAGGCAATTTGGACAGCCCAGGACCAGTTTCTCTGTCCCAGCTCAGCCAAGCCCACTAGGCTGGCTTAATATCTTGACATTGCCAGCCCAAAACAGAGAAAAGTCAGACTGCCCCATTACTCATCCATCCGATTACATCATGGTGTTTGCCTGGGTCTTCTTCTCTGGCTGTCTTTCCATTCAGAGTAAGGACTGAATTTTGCCTGTAAGCTGAATGAGATGACATTGATATAGCCTTATTAATCAATAGCAGCCATAAAACTATCCAGTACTCTTTAAAAAGTCCAGTCACAGTATTTGGCAAGATATCATTGAATAAATTTCTCAAATCAACTATCCAGGGTGAAATATTTTTTCTTTTTATAATTTCTAAATTAACTGCTCATCCATTTCATCAAGTATGCCTTTGGTCTCTTATTATGAGCAAACCTTAATATAAGCTGAACCTCTAAAGGTTCACAGAGTCTATTTAGATAAGTCCTGGAAGTCCAGCATTGCACCCAATGTCCTCTGAGCCTCTCAGGAGCTTAAGATCTTTTCTTACTGTGGCCCAGCTGTGGACAGATCAGTGTGTGTTCTGTGAGTGCCTCCATTCCTCTTCTGTTTCATAAAGCAGTGACATCCTTTCTCTCCAATTCTGCCTTGCTTATTTAACCATTAACCTTCTGCAGGTTAAGCTGTTGTTATACGTCATAACAGATGGCACCTGCAATCCCTATGATGCCAAGTTCTAGTCAGCCTTTATGGGCAGAGTGAAGTTGGCTGTGTCTATGCTCTTAGCTGGATGGACTACAGCTGAAGCAAAGTAGTCAGTTTAAAGTAATATTGTGTCAGGAGTTTATCTTTTCTCATAGACTAGCATTATTAACCAGTTTAAATAGTTTTTATCTTACTGATATAATTTTCATACCCTTTGGATCGGAGTTGACTTGCCTTAGAGAGCAAGTGAGCAAGCAACTAAAGGCAGTCTGTGTAGATAGAGGGCAAAGCCCTCTGCCTTCCTTAAGGCAAGGAGCAAGGAAAGACTTCAGCCTCATTCATCCTGGCCAGCAGTAAATGGGCAATTCTCTTACTCAAAAGAAAACCAAAACAAAACAAAATGCTCACTTCAAACAGGAGATCTCTCTAGCAAGTGGACCAAGAGCTGAATTCTGACTAGATTTCACAGACTCCATGTGGCAGGATAGACCCACCCTGACAAGACCTAAAATCCAATCAAGCTATCATGTAAGCTATCATATAGGATCAACTGTTGGAGCCAGGGTGTTGTCTTGGTGTTAATTATGCTAAAACCATCCTAGTTCATCAAACTTTGAATACACACTCTGCTTCTTGAATTCTGATATGACAGATAAGCTGATAGCTGGCCTTTAAATGTGTGACTAGCAGTCAATCACTTTATACTATAAAAGTCCAGTCCCCTCTCATGCAGTCTGCTTCTTCTAACATAACCCTTCTTGAGTGTATGTGTGGAGATTCCTCCCTTGGCTGGGGACACCCTCCAAAGTTACTCCTCAAAGTTGAGAGATAGAGATCTCCCCACAAGCATTGGTATGGGTGAGTTAAATGAGATCTCTCCTTAATAATTATTTCTTTTTGCTAGTTTTAATATAACTGCTTCAATAATTGCTTTGTTACAGTGCACTATACCACTTTATGCTATATTATACTCTGCGAGTAGATCTTCAGTATTTACATTGTGTAGTAAATAGTTCTGATTAAGATCTTTTAGTCTGGTCATTTGTATAAAATAAATTATTTATTTTATATAAATATTCTCATTTTGCCAATCATTAAAACCTGTGGGACAAAAGTTGTTTAATCACACCTCTATAATTCCTTTAAATTTAAACAGTTAACACAGTCCGAGGCTGAGATAGGATTCAGCTGCACCTAAACCCTTCTCTGAAAAGGAGTTTAGAAAGCAAGGGAGTCCTTTCTGTACCTTGAGACCGGCCGGCAAAGCTTTGCTTTTTTAATAACTTTGTCTAAGCCATCCACTCCCACCCGCGACACTTTAGGTTTCCCAATGCCTCATACCTGACTGCCTTATCTCTAAGGGGGTCATAATTGATGTTCTGATCAACGTCCCAAAGAAAAAAAAAAAAAAAGGCGGGGGGGGGGGCGGAAACAAACAAAACAAAAAGCGATCTTGCCCCACCGCTCTGGTCCTAGTTCGGCAGCGAAGTTTCCGTGGCAACCGCGCACAAGAAATGCCGCCGCGGCCGTAAACTCCCGGCCGCCGGCATCCTGCCGGGGAAGCATCGCACCGCGGCCCGCAGCGCTGCGGAGCCCGGCCCGGCGCGGCACAGCATGGCCCCGCACACCACGGCCCATCGGCGCTTGGGCTGCGAAGACTGGGGCCGTGTGTCGATACTCAGACCACAGAGCGTGGCTCATCACCCGACAGCCTGCTGGGACTGCAGAGGTGCTCTGGAAAGGGAAGGGGACTGAGGGGAAAGAAGTGAGCCCACCTTTTCTGCTCCTGAGCCTGGGAGTACGCATTCAGCCATTTCATACTCACAGCTTTCTGAGACTGTAAGGATCTATGCTACCCTCCACCGCACCCTCCAAATCAGAGTCTGTCACTTTGGAAAGAAGGTGCTGCTTGCTCAGCGTACACTTCCTTTCTGCCTTGGGCTCTCCCAGACCTCACTCACCCCAGCTCACTTCAATCTGTGTTTTACAGCAAGAGCTGGGACAGGGCAATGCCAAATCCTTGCTCTATTGATGCCGGGGTTTAGAGATGTAACAAGAGATGTTACAACATAGAACCTACAGATAGCTGAGCCAAGTGATTTAAATAAAAAATGAAGAGAGGAACTGAGGCAGCCAGCCAGGCAACACCCAGTTATTTTTTAACCAGGTGCATTGTCTTGAAGTTCATAAGGAGGTCACTTAGAACTCTGGGGAACTTCAGACAGGAAGGACCACCAGGACCCTTGATGAAGACCCTCAGAGACCTTATAAGGATATGCATATGCGCTAATAAGTGTTGGGAAATGTCATGAATATGTAACAGAAATGCAGGGAACAAAAAATGAATAATCATGTAATGCTGACATATAAACTGTAGTGAACATACCTTGGTGTGCATTTGGCAAAATGATGACCAGTGCACCTGGCACCAATTAAAGAATGCCTTGATTTCTAAAACCCACAAATTGAGTCCTAGAGGTTTCTTTTAAGTATGACTTTCAGGCAACACTCTATACCAGGAAAGAAAGCAGCTCTGTGTGGTTTCATTTTAAGAGGGAACTTACCACCTACCAGACCAGTAAAAATAGCCTCAGCATAAAATGAAGAAACAGTACCCTGGTCCGTTTTTGTTTGGACATGATGCAGGCAAGCAGCTGTCTCATTAGCATAGAATGTATATGTCTATACCAGGCAACAGCAGGCACAGAAACCATGAACTGGCCCTAAGGCATCTGATCATCAACAGAAACTCCAGGTCATGTGCAGTAGAGTTGCCAAGTCAGGAGAGCTATCTAGTTCAAATCACAGTCTCTACCATCTTGGTGACCCTTATTCTGGTTTCAGACCTAGCTGGAAATTCTTGAAGCCTGAGGAGAAGAACCAGAGGTGGATTCCTGACCTACTGGACCCAGATTCTGGTTTAATCCCTGCTTTAAAAAGCTACTGTATCACTGAAGTGTGTTATGAGAGTCCTTGGCTGGAACAAGCAATATGGATTTTAATATTGCAGCCTCCCTCCCTCATGCTTGAAGACCTGATCCCCATTGCTTTGGTCATAGTTAAGTTACTTCTTGTGCTCCAAGATGGATGAAAGCATGGCAGCACCTGCTTTCCCTGTACCCATCTCTCCTTCCTAAACAATCAGTAAGAAGTGCCCCTGTAGGGAAGCTGCTGTCATGCCTGTCTTGCTTATTGAATTGATTCACAAGGTTTTAAACGATTATTGATTCTCCTCTTCCACAGTGTGGAAACTCTGAGACCAATAAAGCACATGGAATTATTTACACAGATATTACAAAGGAAAGAAGCTCCCTTCTCAAATGTTCTTCGTGAGCTCCCATCTATTGTCTCAAAAACCCAACAGGAAATTTCCTACACTTTACAGACAAAAAAATTCACAAACATATGAAGTCCCCTGCACGCACACATGATCATCTAAACATATGCAGGATCTTCTACCAAATCCTCAGCTGCTGAATTGTTTTTTCCTATTATTTTTCTGTTGGGATCATAGCTCTTTCATTCCTTTTCTTTGCCCTGATGATTAATAGGTGTTTGTTGTGGCCCTTGCTGTTATGAGACTGAGACAGAAATTGTGGCAAACTCCCTATTGATGGAAAAGCCATTTCTGAACTCAAGGAATTGGAAATTATTCTTGGTAAAAGAAAGCCACAGGAGACTTGCAGAGCTAGAGCTTGAAATCTTCCCCATAGTTCCTGAGGTACTTCACAGTCATGGTTGCAACAGTTATTGGCGCTGTTAAGACAATTGTATTCATCTCTGTGATCCAAGCACAAAAACATTTACACTCCTCAGGGTTCGATGAAGAGGACTTGGAATAAGGAATCGGTCCATCTGACTTTGCAATAAGGGTGCTATGAGTTTCAGTTCTGTACTTTTTTTGATTGGGTGATGAAAATCAAGGAGCCCATTTCCAGTCAGCTTAACTCTGTACTGAAGCACACATAATTAAATTCTCTTTTTTTCTATACTTACCTGCACATTAATAGAAGGTGCCATCTATATATTCAATATGCCCTTGACGTGACTTAACAGCAACAGCACAATAAATAAGATACTCTCTTTGTACTTCAATTCAAATTTTTCTATCTCTATTAGGCTTTGTACTTCTTTAAACAAAACCCAAGGCTGAGACTGAATTGTCATATCTTTTTCAAGATCACACACACGTGAGACACTGAGATTTCTGTCGAGGATCAGCAGAGCAGAGAAAGGGAATGATGGAGCGGCAAAAGACTTTGCCTCTGCTGGCCATTAATAATAAGAGTAACAAAAGCATCTAAGAGAATAAAAGCCAGAGTGAGATGTGTAAGGTATAGAAATAGTTCTTTGACTGACTCAAAGGCAAAGCCGAAACATCTTGTTTTCCTGCATCTCCATTTGTCCTCTTCCTTCACCACAAGCTCAGGCATAATGGGGGAGTGGGAAGTAGATGGAAGCATCAGCAGGAGCTACAGCAAGCAGGGGAGAAACCAGCTATTCAGTCTGAACATTGCCTGGCTAGGGCCCATGACAAAAGATGAACAAACGACCATATGAGAGGGGAAAGAAAAAGTCATGTCCAGCACTACACTGACTGCAAGGCAAGAAGCAATGGCTGGGGTGTTTTGTCTTTTCCTTCTAGTTTGTATCACTCTGACTCATTTTCTGTCTTCCTGCACTCCAGGCTCCTCAGTGCATACAGGTGTGTGTGTGTGTGTCTGTGTACATGTATACATGTGCATGTGTACATAGGCAATTACATGCAGGATGTCTCAAGATAGGCAAATTGTCTCATTTCCAGTATGCCAGCTACAGTCCAATTCAGGCTGGCAGCACCTGAAGTGGATTAGCATCTGACAATGATCCCTGTGAAATAAGGTGATGGTGCGCAAGTCCAGCCTTATTGAAGAGCAGTGTCTACATCACCACACATGGATTCAGAGCTAATTAAGCCTCCAGTTAGTGTTCTCAAAGAGAAGCCATGGATTACACAAGCTGCTTCACTACACAGCCCAGAGGAAGAGAGCTTCAAATTGTGGGCGAAAACACTCGAGACATACTTTTAACGCACTTTATTCTTCCTGACAAAATATAGTCCTTCGGGACTCACCTTCCATGGAGACAAGTATTCATCTAATTAATATACACCAAAAGGATCTGGGTTAAAAAAAAAAGAATCAAATCTCTTTTAGGCAGGTCATAAGAGGGAATACTTGTGGGAAGGGCTGAGCCATACAATGGTTTATTTCAGGGTGAAGCTAGGCAATTCTGGAAGCTGATACAAAGTGATCACTCTGGTCATCTAGCTTAAAGACAATTTTTTTTTTACTAGTAGGAAGTGTCTTTTCTCTTTTTCATATAAAACCTCTGAATATCTCCTCCTGAGAAGTACTGAGCTGAAAAAAACTTTCCTTCAAGACCAGTGGCTAGAGCAAGGAGCTCAACCATTATCTCAGTGCCTGCAGGATGTGCACATTCCTACACTAGGTCTGCACTGCACAGAAGCCTGCAGGAGTAGCTGTGCACCCTTTATCTCGGAGGACGTTCTACTCTTCTATGTGGTTACAGTAGAAGAAGCAGAGTTTAACAGCTATCTACTTTTACTATCTTGGTGTCAGCACTCTTCAAGGCATGTGGTCTTGCAGAGTGGGCAAGCTTGGTGAATGAAGCACACTGAATGGAGGATATCAACCCAGTGCTCTACAGCTCATTTGGTATCAAACTGCTCTTGTTATGTCACCCAGCAATTTCTAAGGGCTGATAGTAGACCTCTTTCTGCTTTCATTTCTCAGGCTAATCCCACTAAATTCGAAGTCCCATCATACACCCTAGGTGAAAGTGAAAATATGTTCAGGCACATATTCAGTGCTTTCAGCCGTAGGCTATGGACAAACCTCTCTATTCATCAGTGGAAAACATGGCCTTTCCAGGTACCCCTCACTGACTTTCCCACAGAATCTCTATACTGTAACTCTAGCATATCCAAGGAGGGAAAAGTATGCAATATTTTAACATATTTGTAGGTTTTACAATGTACATACTTCACCCCTACATAAAAGGCTGAGGATCCTAAATGTTTTTTTACAGGGAAATTTACAAGGCTGGAAACCCATATGAGTTCAGCTGTCTTCTGGGGGGCCCCTTGCACAGTTAATTGATAATTTCTGTGTTTCATTGGTATTCATCAGCTGTCGGGTCCCCAGAAGATTTTCACTTCATTCCATAAGCAACAGTATGTCTGTTTCAACAGTTTAACCATACAAGCCCTCCTGGCTTTGGACTCTACCTTTGCTCACTCATTTTTGCATAAGCTTGTTTTAAGTACACTGTACAATTCCTTCAATTCCCCAGCAACAGCCTTCTCACATCTTCAGACTTCTCAAAACACACCTATATTGTATAATGCCACAGCCCTACCTCCAAAATGCCAGAGCTAACCAGAACAACCTAGCTAAGCCCACAAGGCACAGCAACACCTTGCAGAAGTATTAGCTTGGATCCCTGAAGATGAAGAGTGGTTTCAGTACAGTCCCTGAGCTAAATTTGTGATGATAAGATTGTACCATTCCTGGAGCTAGCCTGTTGGGTGCTAAGGGTCCACACATCATGCCATGTAGCTATGACCTTCTCAAGACTCCCTCCCTCCCTGCAGTGTCTAGGGACCCAATATCTCAGAGCGTTTCCCACAACAGCTGCCATGGGAGACTTACCCTAGCTGCCTGCTCCTCAGGCTCCCCTTGCCCCCACCACCTCAGCAGAGGTTGTTCTCCATGCCCAGGGAACAACTTAAACCTTTTCTCCTTGGTGCCTTCTCCTACATCCCCCAGGCCCCACAGGGTCCCTCCACATCAGCTCCTCTCCCAGCCACTGGGCACAGGGCAGTCATGACCACACTAGGACAGGGGCAGCAGGAGGCCAAAAGGACAGCAGACAGTGGATTCACATCCATGTACACGTGCATCCCGATTATGGATCCAGCTTTGTTTCCATGGCAACATGCAGAGCCACTGCAGCACGGTCCCTTCCCTTGCACAGCAGTGGCAGCCGTGCTCAACACCGCTAAATCCTCTCGCCGCCGCTGCCCTCCGTGAACGGGGCTGCTGGTGGTGACCCTTTGTGTGCCTTCCAAAGCCCAACAGATTAGAGCTCACAGATTTCCCACTCATGATGTGCCTGCCAGAAACAGGAAAATAAAGATGCACCAAGTAACAGCAGTGACAGAAATAACACCTCCCATCACAGACAAGCTATAAACCCCTTAGAACAGCATTACAGAGAAACACACTTTCTTTCCTCGAGCTGGCAAGGATAAGCAATGGAGTACAGTTCAGGGAATTAAAATAAAGGATTTTTTGCTATATGCAGGTAGCTCCTTAGTATACAGGCAAACAGTCAACACTCCTCTGGATCAATGCCACTTACAAGCAAAGCCAACTCCACCTTTCAGAACAGTCTGTCCCACGCAGCCCACCTTCCTGTGGGACAGCACTAATAGTCCTTCCAAACAAGGATATCGTCAGGCTGCTCTGCTTGGCCCCCATGGTAGGGAGGGAAAACACGAGAGAACAGCAGAGACACTGCGTCTGGGAGCTCGCACCCTCCTCAGCACCTCTCCTGGGAGAGGCATGTTAGACATGGCCAGATGTTTCTTCAGGCCTTCTGCAGTCAGAAAATCTACTTGTCAGCTTAGAACTGAATCACAAGCAAGACTGAAGTGCTCGTGATTCCTTTGCTATTTCTACTACATATCTTAAGGGTTGGCTGCTGAGGAATGGTTGGGAAAATTAATCCAAATTACTTAAGTTGTGAGTTTAGCATGAATTCATTAAATCACATTAGCCTTGAATGGACACAGTTCTTCCAACCCTTAGAAGAAAATTGAACTAAACTGAATTAAAGTCCTTTTAATTCTGAAGAACAGAGTGCCTACATGGGGTTTGATATAATTAAGGAACAACAGCCTGGAAGGGATGTCCCAGCCCCGGTCTCCTAGACAGCCTTTCCATTTTACTCTTTTCAGGAACCAATCATGATCTCAGAGACGAGAAGTTAGGTTTCTTGCTTTCCCATGAGATTTGAAAGTTGCTGTTCTGACGACTTTCTGCTGAAGCCCTTTCCTAGCCAGTCAATATCTAGTAGCTCTTTACCTTGAAGACCACTTCTACTGTCAGGGTATTTTCACCTCACTCTTGCTTTAGTGGAGGGCAGCCTTTTACATTTTTCTCAGATTGCATTTTGCCAGGTTAGATAAGCTACACTGCCTTACTCTCCTCTTGTAAAATGTGTTTTCCCCTCCCTCTATCAACCAAATACTTTTCTGACTCTATTTTGCTTTAATTGGGATAACTGGAATTATATGCAGAATTATACACAGAGGAAATTACAGTAGAGACTTTTACAATGATACTGACACTTCCCTGCCTTGTCAGGGAATATCCTGCCTGGCACCTAGGAATATAATTGCCTTTTATGCTGATGTCTCATATTGAAGGCTCAGTTATCACATCAGTAAATAATACTCCCACTTTTTCTCTTTTTCATTTGCTTCTAACTGTTAATCCCATTGTTTCTAAGGATCAATTAGTGGGAGTAACAAAGAATCTTTCTATACAGGTTACCATACTGTACATACTCGTCCAGACCAGCTGGAAGAAAGAGAAATACATTGGTGTTGCACTCTCCAAATGATTTCTGCTGCCCAAGTCCTTCAGATCTAGTGTGGTTCTACCTCATGGCCCCAAATCAGGCACTGTACACCTGTCTGCATGTTCCCAGACTCCACACTGGTGCATTTCAGCTTACTTCTATATGGTAGTCCTAGAGAATGTCCAGTTCTTCCTACACTTTGTGTTGATCACGCTACGCTACTCCCAAGTGTTGCACAGATGTCCTCATGAAAATGATCCCTCACACTTCTACACCATAAACAAGAGCCAAATATTTGGAAACCCTTACAGTTCAGTGGTTTAGAATGTTTCAGTTTAGCCACATTACATCTCATTTCTGAGATGAGAAGAGTGAATGAGGGAGACAGATTAGAAATACATAACTAATGGAAGTGATAAAATCAGGTCTCCCATTCAGACAAACACTACCCATTGCAGGACACAAGCACATTTACAGCAACTGTCACATGCATACAGGCAGTTTAAAACAAAAAACAATCTTCTTACAATATATGTCCAAGCTGGGGACTATATTACTACAGGAAATCATTGTACTTAGCAGCAGAAAGAAGCAAAGAGGTAAATTCTGATTCAACAAGCTATTATTGGCATTCAAGATGATGTTGACTAAGGACCAGGTTATCTTGCTGTAAAATAAGGCTTTTGTCCTAGTAAATTAGGCCCTTTAAAAATATTAATTCACATTTTTTATGCAAAATTACTTATGCCTGGCTTGTCTGTGTTTGTTTGCTGCCAGTGCTCCCATATAGGAGCTTTATTTGCATATTCATGCATGGAAATGTGCAAAAACTTGCAGAAGTGTACATCTTCCACGTTCATATCCAAGTATTCAAGCCAGAAGTGCTTGTGTGTTCATTCAACAAGAGAATAGAAACAATACCAAATAGATTTCTCTGACCAACCATAATTAAGCAAAGCAGTCTGTATCAATCCATAGAGTAAACATTTTCCAAGAAGTTCACTGACTAAATTCAAATAAATTTGAGGAAATTATGATCTGCACAATTGATATTCCATGAGCACAAAAAGAAGTTAAATTCACTGAATAAATTATGTGTTGTGAATTAGTCCCCCAGGTCAGCTTTTACTATGGCTGGATTATTAGAATGGATGGATAATTCACCATCAATAGTACTATTTCTTTGCTCTGGGTACTACTTAACATCAATTAAAAGACAGTGTCCCTGCTTTTTGCTTTGGTTTTCTTTTTGGTTGGTTTCTTTTTGCTTTGGGGTTTTTTGTTGGTTTTTTGTTTTTGTTTTTTTTTTACAGAGGCAGAAAATAAACTAAAGAAACCACCTTCCTGGTGTCAGTGCGTGCCAAACCTTCCACTGTGCACCAGCTCAGCAGATGGAAGGAAATATAACTGACATCCCTGAGCAGCCAGCTAGACCCTCCTTCCAACAAGAACACAAGAACTAGTTAGGATGTGA
This sequence comes from Pachyramphus minor, assembly GCA_013397135.1. NCBI lineage: Eukaryota > Metazoa > Chordata > Aves > Passeriformes > Tyrannidae > Pachyramphus > Pachyramphus minor. The sequence continues at coordinate 182,116 of VYXB01010745.1, read as the reverse complement.
TTCTTCACACACATCTCCAGTCCCTCTGTATGAGAAGATGGCTGCATTTGATATGCAGAAAGAGCAGGAATCCTGTTAGCTTAAAGCAACAGGCAACAGTTACTGTTTGAAAGTGTCTCACTGCATTTAATGGACTAGTGAGCACTAGACTTGCTCTTTTAGAACAGGTCTTTCGGGAAAATACATTATTAATTGTGATCTCTTCTGTAGTGTCACCAAACTATGATATTCAGCAAACAATACTCCAGTCTGAGGGGTAAGTTAGTTAACCGGAGAACTATAAGTTATATTGAAATAAGTCGGTTACCACCAAATAATTTGGGAAATAACCTGCAAGATCTCTCCTCAAAACAACTCCCTCAGTGCCACATACACAACTGTTGCAGGAAGGCAAGGGGTTTAGGAGGTCTGAGCTGCTCACTGCCTCCCAGGGGACTTTCCTGGAGCAGGGGTAAGACAGTGGCCCAAACCAAGGGAAATAAGAGGGCAGCTGTAGGGCAGCCTTCCCTCGTGATGTGCCTGGGATGGTAACTAAGAAAATAATTTTGTGCTGCAAAAATCATCAGTTTGGCAACCTACACCAGCCTTGGAACTATTCTGGTTAAAACAAGCAAGGCAATTTCCTGATAATTTCACTAAAAAGAAAATCCGAAGCACTCCAAGTTCTGATGCAAAGCCATGGGTTAGTGCTTGTCCATTCCTCCCTTCCCCAGGTGCTGTGCTGCTGCCACTCGCGAGATTATCAAGGAGGTTATATTTAAACTTCCAAGAGGAGCTGCTGTGCGATTATGGGTCTATTTAAAATCCTCCGGGCAGCTGCAGTACATAATAACAAGTCAGCGGGAGGGAGGGAGAGAGTGGAAGGAGAGGGAAAGGAGGGGGATCGGGAAAACGTCATGGATTGTCTCCGAAACACTGATTGCCAGAAGACGGCAGGGGGTGCAGTCAAGTTAAAGATGCCCCCTGCAGGGAGTGAAAGGGAGAGGAGGTCATGCGAGAGAGGGGCCAGCGTCGGAGGAGCGCGTTGACAGCGGCAGGGGGATTGGAGAGGCTGGCGTGGAAAGCTGCCCGACCTGAAACCTCACTGCCTCCGGCAAGGACGTCATTCCCTTAAACCCACTCCGCTGGCTCTGGAGGGCTCTGTCACACGCCACTGTGTGCCTGTCCAGGCATCCTCAGATCACAGGCGTTTGAACGAGTAAATAGCTATTACTAGATTCTTCTCCAGGCTGCCCATGCACACACCCCACCCTAAGGCCAGCACAATACTACCCCCAAGAAAACACCACTCCAGGGCTTTACCCAGTCCTAAGAAGTTTTACTGTATCACTCGGGACTGTGCTCCCCTGTCTAAATTGCAACTAAAGGAGTGTTTCTTCATGAGTCCAGAGCAGGGACTCAGCTTTTCCTGCCTCACCATAAATTACATTTACTGTTCTGTTTGTTTGCCCCCAACTTCCTCACCAGCTGCTTTCTCACCAGCTGCCTCACTATCTTCTGTGATCAGGGAATGGACGAAATGGGCTGAGGCTCCCCCAGGTGCTCACTGACAAATACTCTCAGTTTGCAGTGACACCAGAGCTCAGTAACATCATGTCTGGCAAGGTCCCACAGGTGGGACCTGGGGCTGATGAGGTGACAGCAGCAGTGGCTGGACAGATGGACGAGAACCATGTCCAGCACTGAAGGAGGCTGTGCTGGTAGCACCAGCCCTCAGTTAGGCTGAGGACTGAATTAGCCCAGGATGAAGGCTGATTTACTCTTCATTGCAAGGATGAGATCTTTCAGTCACAGGTGTATTTCAGATAAGTCCCACCACATTGCACAGTTTCACATCTCACGATTTCGCTTTGGTGGTATCATAGTCTCCTGCCTGCCTGACCTCTCCTAACCAGCTGAATTTCCATGTCCTTTCAAAGACTTACTGCAATCCAGCCAAGATGACTGCATTTCAGTGCTGACTGGACCCTTTGCAATGCAGTCTATAAAACACTTTGGTAGCTTTCCAGACAAAAGAAGCTCGAGAAACATCAGTCATAGCAGTCCACACATATTCTCTGACACTGTCCTTTGTGACCCCTTCCTTCTCTTCTTTCTTCCCCATCCTCCCATCCCTACACAACCATTTTCAGTACTAGAGGTTGATGCTATCAGGCAGTGAAAAAGTGTCTCTCCAGAATGAGATTTGCCTCAATTTCCATCAGCAACACAGAAGAGGGGAAAAAATGTCCAAATTAAGCTGCTTGATTACTGAAATTAATCTTGTCACTTAGCATCCCTGTTCCACAGAACGGGGCCTTTGATTAGCCTCCTTGTTTCAGAATATTACAAGCAGGCGTTCATTAAGCAGAAGGCAACTCCTCTGCAGGGTGAGAGGGGCAGATGATTCCAAAGGGAACGCTGCTCCCAAGATAAGAGACGCCCCCAGCTTTGCCTGCATCCCTGGCAAATGAGGGGGTGCTGCTCTGACAACACAGCCAGGACCCCCCAAGGATTTTCTAAGATCCTCTCCCCAACGTATGACTATGGACCATCCTGTCATAGGCTTGGTACTTACAAGGCTGACAGTTCTTGTAGCTCTTATAGCATGTTATCACTTGCTATTACCATCATCCTGACAGCCCTCAAAGGTTGTGAGGTGCTATGTCGCCCCTGTCTGGCTGTCTCTGAGTGCTAAGGAAACACGGGTGGATGGGGAGCATTCCCCTGGCAACTGATGGAGCAGTGGACCTGCACATGGGACCTTCAGCACTCACACTTCCCTCTCTGCTTCCTCTCCATCTCCATGCAGCGTCACAAACCACACACATGCAACTTTGTACATCCACACTATTACAAGCAGCTTTGTGCTTTTCCTGTCCATCGGGCACATACTCAGAAACCAGTGCCTCACTGTAGGCATGGGCTGCTCTTGCTGACCTAACACAGTGTGCCATACTTGCTGGGATGGCTGAAGGGAGAGTGCAGAGAGTGGTGGAATGACTCACAGATGCTCTTGCAGCTCCCAGGGAACTTAAGATCAACACACCTTGATACAGGCTCCTAGGAGGTGACATCCAGGAGCTCCAGGGCCCAAAACTGGCACTACTTGTGCAGAAATGCATTGAGAGAGGGTTACCCCCTATGGCTTCTGACTCTTGCCTCCACCAACCAAAGGGTGTTTGGGCATTGTTACTGGCATAGGAACATACTCAGCAGCATTCCAGGCAAATTACTGGTAAATCTTAAGTAGGGTTAGACTGCTTGCTGGCATGCAAGCTACACTGGCCAAAGTCAGCCAGCACTGAAAGGTTATAAAATCCAAGATCCACTTCTATGCTATCTTCCTTTTCCTTTCTATGCAAGAGGTATTTCTGGTATTGCAGACCTAATGATCCCAGTATTGTTATTAAAATCACTGTATTGCAGTCTCCATGTACCACAACACAGTGCCCATGCTCCATCCTGCAAAAGAAACGTAGAGGCAACACAAGGGTGAGGCCTGTATAAGCTTTTAAGTATAAGCTTTTTAAGGCTGTTGATCTGGAAGGTGGCAAAATTTGGCAGGTATCTAACCACTTTCACCAGGGGCCTCAAACTAATCTCCAAACATTAGCTAAATTTCACAGTAGCCCAAATCATTAAGGACTTGCTTGCACTGACCAGAGAAGTCAAACTTGCCCAGCCTATGGGGAGGTATCATTATTATCTCTGTTCTATAGTTTGGGAAACTGAGGCATGGGGAACCAAAGTGATTTAAAGAATTTCTTATTTTTAGCCCTCTGCATGCCCACTATTTGCAATACAACCACTCAGAATCATAGAATCAATTAGATTGGAAAAGATGTCTGAAATCATCAGGTCCAACCTATGACCAAACACCACCATGTCAACTAGACCATGGCACTAAGTGCCACATCCAGTCTTTCGTTAAAGACCTCCCTTGGCAGTCCATTCCAGTGTTTAATCACCCTTTCTGTGAAGAAATTCCTCCTAATGTCCAACCTAAACCTCTCCTGGCACAGCTTGAGACAATGTCCTCTTCTCCTGTCACTAGCTGCCTGGGAGAAGAGACTGACCCCCATGTGACCACAACCTCCTGTCAGGTAGTTGTAGAGAGTGATAAGGTCCCCCCTGAGCCTCCTCTTCTCCAGGCTAAACTACCCCAACTTCTTCAGCCGCTCCTTGTAGGACTTACCCTCTAGACCCTTCACCAGCATCACTGCCCTTCTCTTGGACTTGCTCCAGCACCTCAATGTCCTTCCTGAATTGAGGGACCCAGAACTGGACACAGTACTTGAGGTGCTGCCTTACCAGTGCCATGTACACCAGGACAGTCAATTCCCGTGTCCTGTTGGCGACACTATTTCTGATACAAGTCAGGATGCCACCAGGCTTCTTAGCCACCTGAGCACACTGCTGGCTCATGTTCAGCCAGCTGTTGACCAACACCACCAGGTCCTTTTCTGCTAGGCTGCTTTATAACCACTCTACCTCCGGACCATAGTGCTGCATGGGGTTTCCAGACTGCATTCAGCAGCCTACATATAACAGCAGACCAAAGATCCTAGAGCTGATCAAACTTACTTCAACCTCCAAAACTATTCTGAGAGGCCCAGATGTAGGTGGGGGGACAAGTGTGTAGCAAGCTCTAATTTTAGGTGATTCAGGCTTGCTCGTCCTTTCCTCCCCCAGGGCAATGGGCAGGGCGTACAGGCTGAATAAGAAATCGTGCTCTAATGAGGCATCTATAGGTTTGACGGGTTTTGTTTGTGGGTTTGCTGTTTCTTGGGTACCAGGGCTGTGTGAAGCATTGAAATTCCACCCTGAGCAGCAGTGAGCAGCAGAACCTGGTTTCCATAGCACTGTCATGGAAACAGCACTGCGAATCTGTGCCTTCAGGCCCCTCTGTGGCTGAAGCATCTCTCTACTCCTCCCCAGCACCCACCTCCACACTACAAGCCCCCAGACCTCCTTGTGTGTCTCTGATGATTAAAGGGGGCAGTACATAGGAAAAGCGGGACCCTATTTGGCTCCTCCCTGAATCACAATGTGTAAAAGTGTACTTCGAAGAAAAATACTAATAGCATACTTTCTTCCTCCTCTTCCATACATAAAAGTAGAAAAGGCTACAGTTAAAATTTAAGTTGAAATTGCACAAGTAAAATATCACCTGGTAATGTATCAAGGTGCAAACGCAGTAATATCATGCAATGGATTCTTTTATCTTCCTCTGTCTGCCTGGAATACCAGCTTTCAAAAGTGAAGGATTTAATTAACTGTTAGAATGTAGAACAGGCTCCTCTTAATCTTCTCCTCTGGTTGCAGGGGCTTTTTTTGGCTTCCCATCCCATGGTTCATAGTGAAAAATGCTCATGGTCAGGGCTCCATACACTGGAGGGATAAGTCCAACAATGGATGTATGCAAGACATGTTATTTTCTCCCTGAATCCACTAAGTGCCTGGGGAAGTGTATACTGCAATGCATGTGGAGCTGGCACTTGCGCATCTCAGAATGATACAGCCTATGAGCATTAGAAGCCACCTCCACTGGCTGGAAGACCACAGGTCTGAGGGCCTGTCTGAGGTCTTGGTAATCATGAGGAGTTTGAGTTGTAGTGCTTAGACCCTCTACCCCGGGAATGAGACAGGAAAATAAAGGTCTAAATTTCGGAGGCACACCAGCAAAGAAGCAAGTCAGGACCTAACTGACAGGCGAGAAAAAGCAAACACTACTTCTTACTACTCTCCATCATGAGTTCTCAGGGAAGGACCATATTCACAGCAAGAGAGATATCTAGTTTCTCTGCTTTAGCTCTGGTCTGTGGTACAATTATGGAAAAGAATATTGCATTAGCAGTATGGGTCAGAAAATTTTGTTCCAAGGGAGTTGAAAATCACCCACAGTCAATGATACAGAGCTGCTTTATATACTGTAAAAAATGGCAGTTCTCATCTGACATGCATGGAGCAAAGTGTGCCTCTGAATGGGAAAAGAACCAGTTCTAACCAGCTTAGGTCAAAGCCCATCAAGACACTCATATCTTCCTTTCCCAAGCAAGCATAGGAATAACAGCAATCAACAAATATCAACATAATACCAAATTTTGCATATTTACAACCTGTCAACTGCCTACTCAAACAAGCACATTGAGTTTCTCTGAGGTAACCTGTGCTATCATCAACCAGCTCTTCTCTATGTGCAGAGCAGTGTTGGGTCTATCAATCACATCGTAATCAGGGTCACATCTCTCTGCTCTGCTGTGGCTGTAACTTACCTGAAGCCTTGCTGAGCAAAATTACTGATTTGTTGCATTCCCATACGGAGCATGAAGATCACCTGCCTCCCAACATAAGTGTCCACCTGACCTGACAGTATCCTAAACAGAGTATTTTCCTATGTTGCCAGGCCCACCCCTAGCTTTTCTTCTCCAGCCTTTGTGTGTATAAAATAATTTCATGAAGAAAGGAAGTTTCTCAGACCACAAATGCTTTGAGTTTTTTGTTTTGCCTTACTTGTCCCTTCATATAACTAACCACAAATCCCAAGTCACTTTGCCCCCAGTTCTGGACTCCAGTTTTCTGTTGAATACAAAGCCTGCAGGACGCAACTCTCACTCTGTTGATGCCATGCTGTGATTTAGAAGAGCTTAATACAGATCAAACTATAACCCACATCCCTATTGCTCTGTTCTTTATTATTTTAATGAAGTTTTCAACCTATCTTTTAAATCATGGATGAAGAAAACTAGCAGTTACATGTCAAAATCCATGCAAACTACTTAAAATTCATGCCTATTAAGTTGGCCTGTAGTCAGACGTTACGAAGTCAGGTGTACCATGTCTGGAAAAACAAATTTGGTATGCATGATCACCTACTTAGCTGAAGTGTCTTCTAATAAGGTTAACTTGAGGAAGTGAGAATAATAGCTTAGGACAAGTACATACTGAATTGTTTTATTCTTTTGTTGGTTGTTTTGTTTCTTTTTCCAGGCAGTACTAAAAAAAAATTCAAAAACATATCAGTGGCTACTTTGTAAGGGCCCAGTTTTCCCTGTACCACTAACTCTTTCACTTTGACGTGGCCTACATTTTTTGTATGTGTGTGAAAAGCTTTGACAACCTCTTCAATATCACTGATCTTCTGAGTTCAGGATAAAACCTCTCTGGCCCTTCTCAACTTCCTTCTAAATCCCTGAATGACCTTCACATAATCTTCAGTTTGTCACCTCGTATTCACTGGACATCTTGCACAGAAGTGCTCTCAAGATCTGGGCAGTTGGAACTAAATGAGGCACTGCTATTTCTTACAAAGTTGTGGTACTTCTTTCTTGCCTCTGGGGCAGTATTGGCAACATTGTGATCTACCTGCATTAAGAAGTTTTCAAAGTATCTAATTTACACTACAGTGGTACTGGTTCTTCACAAAGCTTCTCAGATTATCTGACCATAGCTTTATGGAGTTTTAATGCTGCTCAAAATCTCCACTATCTGAAAGTTCAAAATCTCCACTATCTGAAAGTTCATGCCCTCGATATCAGAATTCCTCCCCCCACAGCAACAGGAACTGATCAACTTTTAAGCATTTATTTACGCTTTAAGATCCTAGGTGTCCAGCTTTATACACTTCACTTCATCACCTGATGATTTACAGAGGAATAAAATCTTTTATGTGCTCTCTGCTTATGACCAAAAGGGAATTTTCCAGGGTCATGAATCATGGGCTGATTTGGCTCCTACCACTCTACCCTGTAAGCTAGGCATCTTCCCTCAGCCCAGGAAAATATCCTCAAATGGTACCCTGAGGTATGTAGCTTAGCTGATTTTCATCCTTACAATGATAGTATTACAGATCATTCCTTGTTAAGTTTATTGGGCTTTTAGCCATACTTTTAACTCAGCCACTTCCCTGCAAAAGACCAACTCACTTCCATACATCCTGAATTTCCCTACTTTATCACTTCCTTCCATTTGTTTTACTTTCAAGGCTAATGTCATTTTTCTGGCATCAGACTAACATACTTCTGTGTAAGTGCACTTCAAGAAGTATCCCACTTGCTTTGATGCTGACAACAAAATCATCTGCTATTGCAAAACTGTTCTTTCCAGCTACAAAGAGATGCCCAGTCTTAATGATGATGCTGGCATCTTCTTTATTGGGAACGCATTCGAAAAGTAAAGCACAGCACTGCAGTTCTCACTTACCCTTTTCTCAAATGTCGGCACTGTGTTGGTTATTGCTGTTTACTGCAACATCAGTAGTTCCCTGTGTCATTTTTGGTGGACACTGACTTTGAAGAGGGAAGGTGGCCAAATAGTTCTTCGCAGATTTCTTCTTTTGCAGTATATCAGGTTCCTCACCAAACTCAGGCTTTTACTGGTCTCAGTGGTTTCTCCCCTCGGGAAATTCAGAGTACTCTTCTTAGGTTTACCATAGAAAGTCTTGTGCTCAAGTTCTTTCTCTGGTCACTCTCACTGAGTTTTGTCCCCTCCTATCATCATCGAGACTGTTATTAGGGACTGGTTTAACCTCTCAGAATGGCCAGACAGTGAGGACTTCATCCTTTCCCCTTTCACAAGCCCTTTTGAGTTGTCTTCTTTTTAATACTCCGATTCAAAACCGCAGGATAAATTAGCACTGACTCCAGAATCACTCCATTTATAAACTCCCATTCCAAATGAAAGCTCATATGGATACAAACCCCGGAAAAAAAGCCCATGCTTCCAGTTACCCACACTTTTCATTTTGCTTGCAGGTTTAGGGTCAGTTACCACACAAGTGCTCCCTTGCATCACCTGCACTTCCAAAGCGACCCAGCTCTGGCAAGGCTTTTGGCTGCTCTGTTCTTCTACTCAACATGTTTTCTTATCACATTTTACTCCTGGTGACATGTGCTTTCCCGTATTCACTCAGAGCCAAGGAGCCAGCTTCATTTGGCATCCATTCACAGGCTGCTCCCCAGGAGTAAGAGAAGCATTCCTATAACACAACAGCTGGTTACAGCTGGATCCTACCAAAGCATCTTAAAGTTGCAAGTCCCCACAAGCCCTGGAGAATGTGTCCTCTGGCTTATCCTCAGGCAACTCAGAAGTGACCAGTCAAGAGCCTCCTAAAACGAAGCATACCTTGCAAATCAACATTACCCTTCTGTGTGGGATTTGACCATATACAGCCTGGTTTAGAACGCATTTCTGGTGATGGACAAACCTTTCTTGGAACATTCTGGTGATCACTCCATTTTCCAAGGGCTTCTGGTCATGCAGAAGCAAAAAGAGAAGCTATTGATGAGTGATTGGCCGTCCTCATTACAAACTTTGAAGGCAGATTTAGCCACCCACACACTGGGTGGACTCCCTTTAACAGACATGTCTGGCTCAGTTATTTTATCAGCCATGCCCCTCACAGAGTTGTCATTTCTGCGCCCCCATGATTCCTGGATATTATCCATAGTAATGTATTTTGGACTGACATTGCTCTGCAGGATGACCAGAAAAATCTGCAAAGGTCACCCTGCTCACAAATTGCAGATTAGTCCCATTGCAGAAGGTAAATTATAAGCACACTGGACGATCACTATAAAGAGTCCAAGCAAAGCACCTCTCCTACTCCTACCCACCATATTACTTATCAGGACTTGGAGAGAAGGACACAGACGTATATGGGAAAAAGTTCCCTTTCATGGGTGGGGTTTAGATATAGTAGGCCCAGAGAGCAGCAAACCATAGAGAAGTTTCAAAAATCATCTTTTTTTTAATCTAGGCTCTCATGAAGATATATTTGCAGACACAAGCATGCAGATGTGACATCTTGGACCTATACGAGTTCCCACTTAACACAACAGAATAGGATGTTACACAAGAAGTCAGCACTGAGCACCACCCCTCTCCAACATAACATGTGCATGTCCTCAGAATGGAAATCTCTTGCTTCTCAGCCTATCCTGCCCCCCCATCCCATCTGCCTTCCCTAGATTTCTGACAGCTTTAGCTATATGTCCCCTCACTGCTCCTAGTAAACACAGATTCTCTCTCCCCAGTATTGCTGTCACAGGCTGTATAGACCCTGCTCTGACAAATTCCCACTGCCACATCTCCCTTCTCTCCCACTACAAAACCCACAGGCCACCACTGCCCCTCAGAATTGTGTCTTCAGCAAGTGGGTGCAATGGAGATAAGAGATGGCTCAGATGGGCCCCAGACCACAGAGGGGACACCCACAGGAGAAAGAAGCACCAGGGGAATCATATATACAATTTTCCTGCCTCTCTCCTCCATGCTTTCTGTAAGAAGGCAGCTCTTCTCATTGGCCCCATCCCACCCTATACCCTACACCTAAATATGTCTTCAGGATGGGGAAGCATCTGTGCAGTGGGTGGTGATGTGGGGGTGCAGCCAATAAGGCTGCAGCCTACCAGGACTTGACAGTAATAGTCCCTACATGTTTTGGACTTTTGATGATAAGAAAGGCACCTGGGCAGCTTGAGGAGCATTCCAGAAGTGGATTTTGTCTGAAGGAGTCATGTAGGTATTTGTGCTACATATCTTGGGCTGGCAGGAAAACAGAATTGCTGTTCTGTTTGTAGTGAGAGGACAAAAAGTTCTCCCATTAATACGTATGAAAAATCAAATACTTGAAAAAATTTACAGAAGACAAATACTTGAAAAACTCTGGATTGGACATCACATTTTTTGGCCTGTCATCTACTCAGCTGGCAGGTGAGGAATCTGGAAGAGCTGCACAGACTCTCTGCAGAGTAACCAATCTGCCTCATCTCCATCCACAGTTGTGAGAGACTTGACACACTCCCAGTGGACTTTTCAAACTGTAAAATCAACAATTTCCAGCAAAAAATTGTTCCACAGGAAAACCTTCCAGGTAGTTTTACTGCATATTTAGAAATGCTTTGTATACCTCAGTATGCTGGGCATATATTCATCTGCTATTTGCTCTCCACAATCTCCAGATACTTTAAGTCCCTGTCCTCAAAGAAAAAGTAGAATATGGCCCTTAAATTGCCAATCACAGTTAAAATGACAAATGATCAGCACAAGGTTTTGCAAGAGGAACTCATAGACAGACTCTAATTAATTTTCATTCTTTCCCGTCATCTCCATCTGAAGGCTCTGGTTCCCTCCTTGGTTTTGGTTAGGGGCATTTAGCTGTTGTAGGCTTTGACCCCATGGCTGACTACATAGCGTTTTCTGCCATGCTTGTGAAGAGCCTCACTGGACTCCATAAAGATCTGCAGAGAAGCTGGAGACACAGGCATTACATCAGCACACAGAACCCAAGTGTGCCATCCTGGTACATTTTCTGTCACACAGAAGCGCGTGGATATTGCATGTTCATACTGGATCCAGTTTCAACTTCATCTTTTTTTGAAAGCTCTCCTCATCCCCACAAGCTCTCTCGTGTGGAAACCCACAGCTGGAAAAATTAAAAGTTTTTTTCCTTCAAATGCTACGTTTCTGTTTTTCCTAGAGGCAGCTACAACTCTTTCTCTGTGATCTGAAATTGCAGCAATAATTATATTTCCTATTTTTTTTCACTGTAGTTGACTGTTTTGGCAGTCATCCTGTAGCAGTAATCCAGATATAAAGAGTCATCGTGCATTTTTCAATCCAATTTAAAGGGAATTGTTTCTCAAGGAAAGCAAGAGGGTGAAAATGTTCCCCTCTGGCAAAAACTTCAAGTACTTGGGTATTACATGCAAGAATTTTACCTACTCGTCTTATTCATCATTGCTTTTACAAGCACTGATTTAAATTCTTTGCACTTCTAGAAAGGCCTGAGAGTTTCTTCATGTTGTTTTTCCCTTAGTGTTCCCTTAATTCTCCCAGACACTCAGAAAGACAACTTTAGTTCTCTCTTTCCAGATGATGCTCAGAGCACCAAGTGCTCTTGTTTTATTCTTGTTTTGTTCTGGGGCTATTTGTTTGTTCTAGACCAGGGGAACGGATGCAGTAGAAATTAAGGCAGGGATGCAGTAGGAGGCAAGGGAATAATTATTCATTCTTGCCATCAGCTCATTTACTTGGTTTGATTTACACCAGTTGCCCCAAAGTTTCCCTTCTAATTTTTCACTGAAATACTCAAAAGCCTTTAATAATGGCATTTACACATATAATGTAGCATTATTAATATTAAACAAAACCTTCCAAATTGCCTCCACCGTGCAAGCCCCACACCATTTCAGAACAAATTATTTTCAGAGTAACCTCTGCCAGCATTGCCAGCCGGTCGAGGAAGGGGATTGTCCCGCTCTGCTCTGCAGTGGTGTGGCCTCACCTTGAATATTGTGTGTAGTTTTGGTCACTGCAATATAAGAAAGAGATTAAGCTCTTAGAGGGCAACAAAGATGGAGAAAGGCCTTGAGGGGAAGCTGTATGAGGAGCGGCTGAGGTCATTTGGCCTGTTCAGCCTGAGGAAGAGGAGACTGAGGGGAGACCTCATCACAGTCTACAACTTCTTCGTGAAGGGAAGAGGAGGGGCAGACACTGATCTCTTCTCTGTGGTAACCAGTGACAGGACCTGAGGCAATGGTCTGAAGTTGTGTCAGGGGAGGTTTAGGTTGGATATCAGGAAAAGTGTCTTTACCCAGAGTGGGTAAAGTGGTTGGGCACTGGAACAATCTCCCCAGGGAAGTGGTCACAGCACCAAGCCTGACAGAGTTCAAGAAGTGTGGATCAAGTTCACCCACCTCTTTTTATTTAAACACTGCATCATTGAAAAGAATCAAGACCTGTGGTTTCCTGGAGGAGTGTGTCTGATCAACCCATCAAGTCCAGCAGGACATAACTGATGTCCCATGGCAGCCAAAGGTGCAGAGCACCTGGGATTGAGCCCAGGGGCTTCAGCCATGGCACATCACTCTGCTTCGCTCTTTGCTTCACAGAAAACTGCCCCCAGCTTCAAAGCATCTTTTATGAAAAACAGCAACACTGTACCATGGCCAGGACAGAACATGCTCTGAGGCCAATTATTTTCTCAACTAAAATTTACATCTTCATCTCCATTCCAAATATTCACAATCCATTCTTTTTACCCTCACACAATTTTCTACTCCCTACATGAAAGTTGCAAAATAATCTGCACATTTAAAAACTAGTCTTGGGGTAGGAGCCCACTTGGCCAGGGGAAGAATGAGCAATGAAACCTTATCACGTCACCTTTTCATTTCTGCCCTGACGGGTAGAAAATGCTGGACTGTACTGCTCTGCCACACATCACCTCACACTGTCATGATGACACTCCTCTGAGACAGCAGATCTGCTCCCAGTCCCTGACATTATCTAGCCACCCAGACCTGCCCAGTATGGGCATGCCTCTATTTCTACAAGTTTCTAATGCTGCCTGTGCCAGCTCCTTTCTATTCCTACTCCCTTGGGTCAGACGCATAGCCCAGGAAAGGCACTTTGGCTGGGGGCATCTGTGTGCCAGACTAATCCCAGCTGCCACAGGGGCCACTGGGAGCCTGTCAGCAGCCAGGATAAATTGAGGTGGGTCTGACTCATGCCAAATCCAAAGCCGGCAAGGGGAATATACAGGTGCACAAGTGATAGAAAGCCAATTGCTTGCTTCAGTACACTGACATGTACCAGGCACAGCTCAGTGTATCCAGGGGACAAGATCCAGCATTATAATTCCCCAAAGAGACAAATGACTCCTCTGATCTTACTGCAGGTGCCTGCCCCATAGAGGATGGGAGCTTGGGGTGCCAAGGCCATCCAACAGATCTGTGCATGCCAGTACATTTAGGTTCGCCCCAGGTTTATCCACTAGCTTTTCTAGTCCTAAGACATATTTTAAGCTAAGCAGCTCTCACCCCAGAACCCAGCCCCAGATAGCCCTGGCAGCACCCAGGCAGAGATCAGGCAAGAGTATACCAAGCAGGGAATGAGCACGCCATGGTCACATGCTGCTGTCCCCCCCTAACCTCACCACCTTTACATCTCTCCTACCCCTCCTCGCCCTGATTCTGATCCTGCAGCAGGTTCGTTGAGGAACACAAAGTTGGTCCACGCCAAGCTGGCACAGGCTTCAGAGGAATTAATTCAGACGGGCAAAATCTGATCCCTTTCAGGGAGCGTGCGAAAGAGGAGGCAGCGCTCAGCACTTTAGACATCAAGGGAGAGTAAGAGAAAAAGAGATGAGAGAAAGCCTCGCACAGAAAAGGCAGCAGGAAAAATGTCCTAATTTGGAGAGACAGGCCTCATTGCCATGGCAACCCAGAATCGCCCCAGAGCGGCCAGATACGACTTTGTATGTGGTGTTAAACGATTCAACCATTAAGGGGAAAAAATAATGGGGCTGTGGAAAGGAAAGTATTTGGCAACAAAGAGTTTTTCTCTAGGGATACTCTGGAAACAGAAGTGAACCTTTTGAGTCTTAAGTTGTATTTTTTCCCCCATCTCCAGGCATAGACACATTTTTGTGCATTTGCTTCATTTTAGGAGAATGAGTCACTCCTTCCTGGCTGCACTGGCTTCCCTCCCCAGCCTGGTGCTCATCAGCAGTGGGGCCAGATCCTGCTTCCTGGGCAACAGAGGGAGAAAAGGCAACTGGAGCCCCTGTTCCTTTCTTTAAAGTCCCCTACAAAGAACTCTCAGACAGGGCAGAAACTGGGAACACATGGCAAACCACATGGGGACAGTGCAGGGTGGCAACACATGTCACCAAGGAGCTGGCAACATTATTCAGGGTGGCAGTGGCCACCAACAGCTCCAGCCTCTAGTCCACAGCCTTGAGAAAGCACATATGGGATGTTTGTAAGAGAGCTGAAGCTGCTGAGTACATCTGGCCATGGGCTAAGTGAGAGAAGCAGCAGGAGTGATATGCTCACTAGAAGTCACACAATGCATATATTGCTGGCTGAGAGAGGAAGATGCAATCCTGCAATTGTTAATTAGTTAACTGATCTCATCCTGAGCCCTATCTGCTTTAGTCTATGAATTACTTAGAATACCATGTAAACCTCCTCATCCCATACCCTTGCCTCCTTCCACCGTCTTGAGGTACCCTCAAAAATGCCTATTTGGCAGATCTTCTCATCCTTTTCTTACTCCTGGCTCAGTTCTATTACATTATCTCAGTCCTTATGACAAATCCCAGCCAATCTGCAGGGGTTACAACTCACAGGGTGCTAGCACATGAAGATGGACCAGTATGAAGAATAGTAAGACCAGGTGAGCGGCAAGGAAGGAATAAGGTAACCTCTGGAGGTTGCCTTCTTGTAACTGAAGGAACAGATCCCAGTGAATGGGCTCCCAGAGGACCATCCCCTAGAGATTCCCAAGTGAGAAGCAATGAATTGATGGTTCAGGCAAGATCCTTGTCACTCGTGTCTAACCTACTCATGTCACTTCATTTCCCTATTGAATTTATTCATCAAAGGCAGCAAAAGGTTTGACCAAAAGAATTCCTTGAGAGAAGGGATGCATGCAGCATGGAGAACAGGACATGCTTATGCACGGGCATGGTTACACAGAGACACAGCCACACATCTTCTACTGTCACATGCTGTTACCCATTCCCATACAAAACCACTTCTCCCTGGCCACAAAAACCTAAGCATGCCAAGCAAGAAAATCCTCTCCCTAGTATTCCAGTCTAGACTAGACCAGGAGAGGGAGAAATGGAAAAACTCAACTCAGTCCACTATTACCAAACAAAAAAGACATCACTGTATGATTCAAGAGATTTGTGTATTGTATAGCAGCAGCACAGCAGGAGCTGATGGCTGGCTACTGGCTCTCTGGAAGCACAAAATGCTTCCCCACAGCTTATACTGTGTATTACTCTGTATTACTGTAGGCACACCTCAAGACAAAGACCAACAGACTGCTGGACCTGCGCAATGACCAGTCAGCAACATTGTCAGACAAAAATGTGGCCCTAAACACAGCAAGAGCCAAATATCACTCACAACCTCTGTTTCTCCTCCCGGTGATCGCAATGATTTTTGCCAGCCTCTTTCGTCTGTGGTGAGAAAGCTGCCAGCCATATCTTCACTTTATAACAATTAAGCAGATGAAACTTCAAATCCACATGTGCATGTAAAATCTTCCAAGGGAGCTCAGGCAAGGGCAGAGGGATCAAATAGGGATAATGGCTGGGACAAGTCCAGTGAAGATGAGCCCTGCGGTCTCACAGCAGGACATGGAGACAGCAAAGGTTAATGGTAGCATGGCTCATTGGGGGAGAATGGACCATGGGCACCAGCACAGTCTGGTGAGGTTTCCAGCCATTCCCTAAATGAAGCTGTTCCACCATCTGCAGGCAAGCACACTTTGGCATTAAACATTTTGCATGAAGATCTAATTAATGGAGCACAAAGTAACTTATTAAATCCAAATTAAGGAACCAACTGACTAGCAAAAAAAATTACATCTCTGGTCAGGTAATGGCTGTATCAAACATTTAGATATGCCCAAAATGCATCAAAACTCACCTGGCAGTTTCACAGTAATTAAAAGTTTACCAAAAGATAATCATAGACTTATACAACAAAATAGAGACAGGCCACATGAGTTTGGGGAGTCTGCCAGATGACCAAAACTAACAGCAAGGGAAGGCTGGCAGGTTTATCCTCTGTCCAGTTCCTCCTCATCTCCCTCTACTTCAGCAGTGCTGTCCCCTGCAGACACGTACATACTCCAAAACTTTGTCAGTCTCATTAGAGATTACTTCCACGGTCAGATTGCAACTGCAGAGATTAGCCCATAGAGCCATGGGGGACTAATTGCTCACAGATATATCCAAAGTTTGCTGTGTACTTCCTTGCCTCGCATTTCACCTCATTGCATGTTTCAGAGCTTCTCATCTCTCCCCTTCCCAGGACTTCAGCCCTTTCAGCATCCCCCCTCCTTTAGATCACAGAATATATCTTCCCTTATTTCCACCTTCAGGCTGTCTCTCTCAGCCCCACCCAAGGCACCCAGTGATTAGAGTATGCCCCGATCTCCTTCAGCACCAGCTGAGGAACACGAACCACCACAGTTTGCTGTAGCCTTGGCACAAGACTAAGGCTAGACAGAAAGCTCAGCCAGTCAAAAGGTAGAAGAAAGCGGGGCAGAAAGCAGATGTCTGCTTGTCAGAAAAACAAGGCCTAATTCACATTTTAAGTTCAATTTTTAAGTCTGCATTGAAAATATAGTTTAAGGCACATGTCTTCCTCTTCCACAGAGGATACTAATGGAATAATCCAATTACTGCTGCTGTCATCAGGCTAATTTCCTATCTCAAGAGGTCCGTCTTCGGACAGAAATATTAAAATCTCCAAGCTTTGCACCATGTTTCCTTTTAAAAGCATGTGACACTGAGCCAGTGCCTGTTCATGACTATTTCTCATTTGCTGCTGCGATCTAAGCCACTGCAGCATGGTGGCGTGAGTCACAGAGCACACACATGTGCGCCGAGTACAAGAGTGAACCAAACATCCAACCCCAAGAGACAGCGCTCCTCACGTCGCATGTTCACCTGTGTGCACCGCGGAGCAGGGCCGCACTGAGGTGAATCAGAGTGAGTCACCGCGGGAGCGCACAGCAGAGAGGGCGAGCAAGCCGCAAGCATGTTGGGGACACACTGTGCACGGGTCACTTGTGCCGAAATCACAGCTTCCGAGACGCTCCGACACAGGGCTGTGCCCACCTTCCGTGTGCATTTTTAGCTTGCATTTTTTTAGGAAACTAGGCTCTTGCAAACCTGATGCATTTGCGTTTGCGCATAGGTGAGTCAGGCTTCCCAGTAACTCTCGAACCTGCTGGCCAATTTCCACCTGATTTGACAAAGGAGCAGAGGACTCAAGGAGAATTAAATTCTTACAGTGCTGTACAAAAATACAGCCTGCAACTGCATGCAGTACCAAAGCCTTTGTCTGGCCCCACGGCACTGTGTATGATTCACCCACTCACAGTCAAAGGCTCACTAGGCAATCAAATAAACTTCATCCTGACCTGGCAGTATGCCTGTGGTGGACAGCCCCTATACACAGATGCCCAGGGCACCACGTACATGTCTCTCATGTACCATACCAGCCAGGGAGTATAAAAAACACAGTGGAAACTGGGAGAAAAGCAATAGGAGATCTAGGGGGAACGGTATTATTGTAGGGAGGAGGTGTAGACAGCTCCTGAAAAACTGAAGTGTGGGCACACACACTTATTTGGACTAGACATCTTCTAGTGGATACAGGGAAGCAGGTGCAGAAATGAGACCCTTTTAATGACACTGGTCCTCACCACTGGTGGAAGGATGGGTCCAGCTCTTCTGTAATGTCTTCACCCAGCTCAAGTTCTTACCTCTGTGGACTCTCTGGTGTCTACTATGGACTGAGCTCACATTACAGTCTTGGTATATAATTCAGTTAAAGAGTCAATTAACCATGAGATGTGAATCCAGTGAAAACAGGATTCATTCATTTGGGAGCTGACAAAATTACTTGTTTCATTGACCTTCTACTCACTGTCTTCTCAACAAGCTGTTCCAACATTAGGTTGTAAAATTCACTTTCAAGTGTGTCAGATGGGGAAAAAATAAATAAAAGCCTCTAGAGTGTATTTGCAAAAGCAATATGGCACTCTGAGTGTCCATTCCGCAATACAACATGAAAGGTTTAACTTTCAGAAGATGGAAATGCCCAGCATTTTTTCAAATTAGGGTTGTCTTAACCTGTTTCATGTTGGATGTCATCAAAAAAAAAAAAAAAAGGACCTATATTCACTGTTCACACTCAAAAACACTTTAGCCTACTTCTTTGATTGCATTGCTTCCTGGGAGGTGGGCAGAGCCCATTGAGATACCAGGTGTCCTGTGCCTGGCAGCTTGGCAGGCAGTGCTGCATGGAAAAGGCGCTCCACTCCACCAGCATTGATGCCACCTGTTCCCAATTCTCCTGCCACCCACCAGCCCTGCCATGTCGAGGAACAGTCTGAACCTGGCCCACAGCCCAGGCCATGAAGGAGCCCAAATAGAACCAGGCAATTTGGAAACATGGAAAGCAGGCACTTTTGAGAGATGCTCTCTCCATATACTGTTATCTGACAAATGCACCATTACCCAACAGGAGCCTCTCTCTCCACTTCCCAAACAACCGTCTCCTCTGTTAAGAATTCATTGACCTCTCCTCTTTATCTGTCAGAAAAGAATCTTTTCCCTTAGCTCAGTTGGTTAGAGCATGGTGCTTATAAACCCAAGGTCAGGGGTTTGACCCCTGTATGGGCCATTCACTTAAGAATTGGACTTAATGATCCTTGTGGGTCCCTTCCAACTCAGAATGTTCTGTTATTCTTATGTTTCTCCTGAGCTCACTAGGATGATTTGTGGGGTTTTTTTCAATGGTCTCTAGTAGATAACTAAAAGGTTTTGGTAACTGTCTGCTCACTGCATCCCCTGAAGGAATACTCTCCTCACGCAAACTCTTTCCACACTGCATCAGAAAGATGACATTCCCTGCTCTCCTCAAGTCTTTGTGAACAGGAAGGGATAGAAACACTGCATTTCCAATGGGAAGAGTCTCAGCAAGAGGAAGCTATCCCCTTCAGAGGGAAAACTCATTCATTACAAGAAGTCCACTTGCAATAAAGAACGTTTCTGACAATAGTGATTTTACCTCACACTCAAACCCCATACAGAGTGTGTGAACCCTACCCTATGATCTGGTAGGCTTAAATAGAAGTTAAGACAATAAAACCCTGCCAGATCTGCAACCTTTCATAAATGTGAAAAGCTGGTTATTGCAGCACACCAAATATTGAAACTTCAGCTCAAGTAGGTTTGTGTTGGAGGTAGCCCGTCAGCTGGGAGCCATGAACCATCACTGCACACCACTTTCTTGAGGGCAGCTCTGCCCTAGCTGAGGCCACACCACATGCTGCCCCTGGCCAGACCCCTGCAGGCTCAGTAGCCTCGTCCCTTGGCCCAGGGGGAGTAACCAGTGATGTGCAGGGCTGTCACAAATCTTTCCCCAAGCTCTGCCTTCCCTTACCCACTCATCTGTGATGTGGACAACACTAGAGTGCATGTGCTGCAGTGAGAGATCACTAGCTTGTCAAGCTGGTGATGTGGAGAACAGTATTAACTAAGCAATTAAACCATTTCTGTAATTACTCTCACACAGCTATAAATAAGGTAAGCCCACACATTCTCTCTGGAAGCCACAATAGCAAGAGAAGAGAGAGTGAGGGATGCAAATGAAAATAGAGAATAATAATAATAATAACAATAATAATACCACTTAACATTTATACAGCACACTGCATTTTCAAAGCACAGTGCAAACAATAATTAAGAAATCGGTAGAGTGACAGATAGAAAAGGTGAGAGGAAGGGAAGCAGGAAAAGGGAGAGGAGGGGAAGGCTGGCAGGTACGGAGCAGGATGTGAGACCCAGGAAGGCTCATGGCCTGGTGGTAGGGCCTTTGACTCTTCATCTCACACCTCCGGACTGCTGCAGTAAGCCAGGGGGGCAAGGACACAGTTCTGCCTCTGCAGAAAGTGAGTGCCAGAGTGAGAGCCCAAGAGAGAGCCATGATAAAGGAGCTCACACATGGCAGAGCCAGCAGCTCCACCATGGAGCAGACTCCTAACAGCTTCAGCCTATCCCCTCCAGCACAGAGGCCTGACAGTGACCACACCAGCCCCAAGCCAGGCAGCAGGTGGAGGCTCTGGGAGACTTGCTCCCTCCTCTGAGGAGATTCTCCCTCTCCCCCCCAAGCCTGGGGCCATGAAACAGGGTGCGCTGGCTGAGTGATTGCACAGCCAAGCCAGCCCCAGTTACACTTTCAAAGACCTGCTGGCCTTCCCCCTGCAGGGAGAACCAATGCCAATCCCAGTCCCCGCCCTCAGTCATCAGTCACACCCTGGGACCCATTTCTGGCTTCCTTTGTGGTTCAGGGCAGAGTGGGGAAAGAATATATTTCTACCCAACTGGAGGGAAGCAGCACACACAGGGAAAGCATTGCTGCCCAATCCTGCTATTCTGTTCTCATTCAGTTTTTCAGTCCTATTTCACACCCCTGATCTTGTTTTCTCAGCAGTTCTGCCACCTCCTGCTTCCTGGGGCCAGCCAGGAAGCATCACCTGAGCAGGCGCATCTCCTCTTCCCTCTCCCTCTCTGCCTTTCCCTATTCCCCAGCTCCTGCTTCCAACCTTTATCCAAACCCTCTACCCATTTTCTTGTTTCAGGATTTCTTCCAGATGCTCGCCTCTGCACTGGCTCTTCTTCGTGCCCCAGGTGTCCTCTACCTCACCGAAATTCCAGCCCAGATTCCCTGGTGCATAGCACATTTCTCCTCGCTGGATCCCACCAGGACCCCACAGGAGAGCTCCAGCTCCAGCACGGCCTGTGCAGCTCCCAGGGCCAGGTGCAGTTCTGAAGCAGAGTTTTCAAAGACAGGTTCTCTTCGAGATACGTGGCAAACATCTAAAAGACTCCAGGCATATCCGCAGTTTCCCATGATTATAACAAGGCCAAACTTGGGGGAAACTTTGGAGAAAAACGTGCCAGCACTTACAACACAGATAAATCATGTATCTTTCTGTGCCACATATTCAGAGATGTTTTATTTTCCAAATAAATAGCAAAATAAATCAATCAGCTTGAGGCATACACCTGGCATAGGAAACATTACTCAAACAGTCATAGTCTGGCAAAACTACAGGATACCCTCAAGAGATCTTATAATGGGGAATGATGGGCAAGCTTACAATAGAGGGTACTATCAGCCCTCCATAAAATGAGTTCTCCGGCATGCTGCAGCTATTCAGCCACTACCTCTAATGGGGGTTAAGGCTTCTCCTCCTGGAGTTCAGATTTTCATATCAAGCACTGTATTTACTTCAGCTAGAAAAATGCATTAATTGCTCCGTAGCAATTAGGTAGCCTTTGCCTTTTGTAGAGTTCAAAGTACTTTACAAAAACATTGTTATGGTCTTCTTCCAAATGGCAAATTGGTGTAGAGCAACTGCCTGAAAGTCATGTTTTACAGCAGAGCTGCAGTGAGGACTCAGGTTTATCAGGACTGCTGGATTCTGTTGGCACCCTTTAGATCAGTCCTTCTCACTGTGTGTGCCTGCCTTTTTTTATTTTTTTTGCCTGGCCACCCTTAGACTCTCCATGTCCTTCATTCCTTCTTCCCCCTTCCTCTGAAACATACATCTATTGTTATCATCAGGAACTTCACAGATATACAGCTAGAAGTTATTGCCAAAGCACAGAGAAAAATCACCTCGATGGAGTCTTCAGGACAGTTTTTTTTCCCCTTACTCTCAGAACTTATTCTTTTCCTTTATTTTAATTTTATTCCCATGATCCTATATTCAGGAGAAGTTTTCCTGTCTTTCATTCATCTTCCTTCTCCTTTGCTTTATCTATATAACATGTTATCCAGCACTTAATTCAGTTCTGCTTGAAAACAGCTGAAGAAATACGGTTTCCATACTCTTCCCTAAGAAGTCTAGAGCACTTTCTAATAAAACTCAGTGTCTGAGCCTTTTCCTTGATGCACATATATATCACTTAATATTATCATTTAATGTATCATAACACATCATTTAATATATTTCCTTAACTTCATCCTGTCATTCTTACTGCTACCTCTGGCACCTACACCAACCATTTTTTTCTCTAATCTTAGTCTACCTCTATTCATTGAGTATATAAATCATACCCTGACTCATTGTTCAGTCCATCTACAATGCACACATACAGTTGTTACACTCTTTCTTCATATATCGGCTTCTCCAGACCCGTAACAGTCACAGACTACAATTATATCTTTTTCTGTACCCTGTTTTTTTTCCAGCCTGTGTATACATACTTCCCTTAACTTCCTTCATAATCCATCCCCCTCTAAACTTGGTTAATGAGGCAAATAAAAGGCAAAGGGAACAAGAGATTCCCTGGAAAGAATTGGTTCTCTCTGTCCTGCGGTTACTGGGGAATGACATGCGGATCTAAAGCAGCAGCATCGGGCAATTTCACACTCTGTGTTTTCAATTTGATTTTGAGGCCAGTTTAGGGTAGGGACAAATTTGAGTGTAATTAATTTAGATTTTGTGAGACAAGTAACTGCTTGGGGTTGTAATAAAGGACTGCCTGTCCATATTGAAGAAACTAATCTCCTTGTCCGGCTGGGGATGGCACAAATTGATTTAAGACTTTTGTGTTGGTTTTTTTGTTTAGAAGAAAGGGGTTGTAATACTAATTATAAATAACTATGGGTCAGATCTCACCAAGCTTCCAGATTTTCTTTAGGTAAGTGCTTACAAATTTGGAGATCCAACTAAACATCATTAGTGTAAAAATCAAGATTAGAAAGAACTTTTAGCAAGAAAGAACTTTTTCAGAGAAGCCTTATTACTTGCCAGATCCAAGCTGGGTGGAAATCAACATTTTCCTTACTTCAATAGTTCTATTTCCAGGTAAAGAATGGCAACACCACATTTAAACAATAGTAGTAATAAGGTTAATTCAGCTTCCCTTTACCTCAGGTAGGTTGCAGCAGTTGCGTGCAAAGCTAGGGAAGGAAAGGTCTTCTGTCCCTCAAAAGAAAACATCACTATAACAACAGAAGAAAACTAACACTCTGTACTCCTGGAAGAAGAATCCTATGACGCAAAACAAAACAGTTTATAAATAGCTGCAAAAGGCTGATGTAAGGGAATCAGACTTCAGTTTTGCTTAACATTTCTTCCCTGAGACAACTGCTGCTAAGGGAAGGCACCTCCATGAAGCACTGCCCCTGTCCAAAAGTGTCCCAGGGCACCTTAGCAGGGTATGAATCTCACCAGGGCACCATAGGTTTTCTTCTTCCCAGTTCTATGATGCTCAAGCTCAGATGACATCTTCAAGCATCAGGTGTACAAGGCTCAGGGCAGATATGAAGTGCATTCAGTATAAATTATTAGAGGGGGAAAAAGTGAAGGGGATATTTAATGGAAAGTTACATTTAGATAAGACTTCTGTTTGTTTTGTTGGGTTTCTTAAAGGTGCTTTCTTGTTGCTTCTAAGCGATAAAATAAAAAAAGAAAGGAACCAAGCTTCACATTTTTTCCTGAGACTCTTGAAAAGAATACCTGAGAAAAAGTAAAGATCTTGAAATGGAGTTCCTTCCAAGAAAATTGGAGATAAAATAGAGGGAAGCTTTAAAAACTTCTAAAAAAACCCACAAAAACCAAAACAAAAAATCCAGACTATTTTAATAGGATAATTAATAAAAGAAATTATACATTTCTTTGAAAAGTTATTTTTTCATTTAAATAATACTGATGAGAGTACTTGAGCTCTTATTTAGAAAATGAGAGTTAACGTTGAAGGATTTAATGGCCCTAGGGAGAGGCTAAAGCTCTTAAAAGTTCATTTCCAGGTTTCCCAATACCTGAGGAACTTTAAATGCTGTAATTTCTTTCTAAAGTAATAAAAATTGTTCTAAGGAAATTCTCAGGTGTTAAACTTCACAAAAATATGCTACCCATATTCCCTTTCTTTACATGAAAAAAAATGTCATTTTGTATGGATAGGTTAGACACAGATGTAAACATAAGTTACAGACTTGCATGGCTTCTTATTACATGTGTATACTCAAGGGAAAAACAACATTGGCATGCAATACTGATTTTATTGTCTATATCTCTGTGACCTACCTTTTATTTTCCCTCTCCAACTTTTGCAGTAGATGCATAATTTGAGGATACATGATATTTAGTTCATTATTTGTGAGCTACACAGAGCTTTCATTTGGCAGCAAAAGGAAACTGAGTACTAAAAGCAAAAGAAGTGTATTAATCATGTCCTCAATACAAATTATTAAAAGCTTGAAGGGAAACTGCAAATTTCTTTTTATTTTATTTTTTAACATCACACTCATCTTTGTTAATTACTAGATTAGTTTAAGGAACATTTAAACTATTACTATCATCAAATGCAGTTTCAGAGAAATGAAAATCCTTTGTGAACTTACGGGAACTGCATATAAATTTGACTGGAGGGAAAAAAGGGAAAGAAATCTTTCAATGTCTGCAGATCAAAATGTGTCTTCTCCCTTCTAAGCAACATTTTGTTTGGAATTTATTTTACTTCAGTTCATATAATCCATTCAAAGGGACCTTTTTTTTTTTTTAACTGAATTTCCTTCACACAAGGGCTCAAAAAATTTCAGATGTCATCCCTAATCGAAATGAAACAAATTTATGTCCAAAAAATGAGGTTTGCATTCCCCATGCATGCCTATTATTTAACCTTTGGAAACCTGAGAGTGAAAGTGCTTTCCTTTTAATTACCGATGTTCTGCTTTTAGCAGCACTGTTCCAGTGTCTTTGACTTTGTCCTGGTTTTAGTGTGTATCTAGGTGCTCATCTTATCCAACTAATTTTGGCTTCCCTGTAGCATCACTTTGCTGCACTCTGACCAACAGCTACTCTTTTTCCCTGGTGCTTTACACCTATTGTCCAAGTTTGGATTTGCTCCCCACCAAAATACCAAGGAAATCACTGCTGCAGCATTACGGCCCAAGCATGGAGCAAATACAGCAACCTTCAGCATTGAAAGAGAACATATCTTGGAAGCCTTACAGAAAAGAAAAACAAAGGGGAGAGGGAGGTATGAAGAGGGGATGAAAAGGCAGAGAACACATCGCAGCTTTGGTATAAAAGAGAAAAAAGAACAAGGTAGTTGAGGGAATAACAGAAAATCAGCTCCACGCTGTATGAAAAAAAGGAAGGAGAATCTGGCCTAGAACAGATCAGATTTTACATTTCAGGTTAGTTTCATGCAGCTTTTATACAAATTTTATTACTGGCACAGCCCAGGTTAACAGATCATTCTTTCCTACCATTTTATTTCCATCAGTATGCTGATGCATATTGCACATATCCCTGTGTGGGCAAGCCCTGGAGAAAACAGCAAGGGATGCAGAAACAGAAAAGAATGATTTTCACTTGGGAAAACATAACCATCCCCTTCTTCCAGTATTTTTCCTGTGCTGCCTGTGCACCCCTGTGTTACTATAGAGCTTCATAGGATGAGAAGCTTTGGCGAAATAATGTGACTGTGGAGAAATATCAAGGCTCAGTTCCAGCAGAAGTGATGGTCACCAGCTGTGCCATAAGAGAACCCAAGGTATTTTCTGCTCTTACCTTTTCTGCATTCATTATCACCAAGTTGACTTTTCCTGTTATTTTAAAACAAATAAATAGTGTAACATTACAAAATGGATCAGTCAGCCAAATGGTGTGGTCACTTTTTAGGCAAGAAGCTAAATCTTTTCCAACACAGCAAGTTTTCTAAATCTGAATAACAATTCACCCTTATCTTCAGATACCTATAAATGTACATTTTTTAATNTTTTTTTTTTTTTTGGTGACTGCTCCTGTACCTCTTAGTTCTGGACAGAAGTGATTTTAGGTAATACTGAAAATATAGTGAAGAAAAGCCCAGTCCAGATTGCCAGTCTCAGGACTGCAGGACTGCAAACACAAGATATTGGTTTGTGTGATTATCTGAACTCAAGTTTGGTTTGCAGCCTTGAAGGTACACTTTCATCATCAGCCTCCTAACATAGAGCATCCTCATATGATGGAATTTCTGCCTTCAAAACAACTGGGGAGAAATAAGACATCATTTTAAACATTCAGATGGGAGCAGATATGCTCACTGATCAAAAGTGCATTGCAATCCTCTGGACAATACAAACTAATGCTTAAAATCAGGTAATACAAAAAGTAAGGTCATTGAGGCAACATCAGGCAAACTGAAGAGACCAGCAAGCTTCCACAAGCAAAGTTTTTCAACCACAAAAACCTAATATTAGTACTAGTGCATATTTCTCTCCTCTCCATTTCATCTATTTTGGATTAAACACAGATCATCAGTGATCAGTGCTCTCCCCTTTCTCATCACAGGTCCAGGTGAGATGATACTATCACCCTGATCTTCTTCAAGGTGTCAGCACCAAAACAAGGAAGAGGTGCTTCCTTACAGAGCCAAAACAGCATGAGCGCTCTTCTATCTTGCCCCAGAGCTACAGACCCTGCTCCACTGATAGGAACTAACATGGGGGCTATTGGATCCCCTCAGCCATCACTCCTAGGCCACCCAGTCCCCACAAAATGACTGTTGTACTTCACTCTGTTTGGCGTCACTGCTGGCATGCTTATCAGGGACCAAAGGAACTTAACTGGCTATGACACAATTTTCACTCGGCAAAGTGGTCTCTCCAGAGCTTGAGTAAGGCACATCATGTGTCTGGTACTTCACCATTTTCCTGGAACTGAACCCAGATCACAGTGTGCACACAGATCATCTGGTCATTTTCTTCTTATGCCAAATTAGGCAGAAATTAAATGTAACACTCTGTAACAGCTAAGCAGGTGGAATTAGAGACGTGAACACTGAGTAAAACAGCAAAAACATATGCAAATTCCTCTATACCTATTTTTGAGAGAAAAAAGGCAAAACACAGGGAAAACAAAAATACATAAACATTAACTACAAAATGTAATCAAATGCAATATTAAAGAATGTGAGTGTGAACAAAAAGAATCAGGAAAATCAGATGTTACACTTCCAGCAATGCACCTGCTATGTTACACCTAGGGCAGGATTCATGTCATTTAACTTGAGGCATTGCAAACAAATTGAGGTACAGCCTTCTTCAGTAAACAGTGGGGAGACACAGGACTGTCCAACGAGCACTTCACTGCACCCTGAGGTGGGTGGGGTGAATTGTCCTCGGGTGCTGCCTCCTTCCCCACTGATGCTAGACCTCTAGCTGGTGGGTAGCAAACTTCCAAACGCATGTTAACTGAGATAAGGCCAGCTTATGGTGCACATTATACAATATTTCTGGGTTTATATACAAGAGAAAATAAAATTCAGGCTTGAAATACTCATTTTTTTCTTTTTTCCTGCTCTTTTGTGTCTCAATTTACAAGTTGAATGGTATATTACCAAGTCTTTTTTACGTGACCCAAATTTCCTTGCAGACACACTTACTAAACCCTCATTGAAGGTGAAACAGAATTTTATATACTACTCTGGGAAATGTGGTTTGACTGAGGAGTTTTTTTTGCATTAACCTCCAGAGAAGAGGGGCTTATCTCTCACACCAAGGCATTAGTGGTTTGTAGCGTTCTTTAGGTTTGCATTGACACTACTGATCACAACACTCAGGGAGCATAACGAAGCTGTAAGTGCAGATCTGAACCTGCGAAATGCTGAGCAAGTTCAATCACAGCTGACTGCTGTGGGCGTTGAGGGGATGCTGAAAGAAGCAATCCATGCTTGCAGGATCAAACCTCAGCCACACAACTCATCTGCAAAGACTATGACTAAGAGTCACTAAAAGCAAACCCTCTGTCAAGGCCCTCTGTGCAAAATGGATTGCTTAAGGACTTAGCAGGCTGACTTCAGTATTTTTAGTAGAATTTCAGTGTATTTACTCCCTACCATATTTTAATTCAATTCATCAAATAAATATTATCCATTAAAGATTACACACCTGTGGATCAGAAGCTGTAAAGGTCAGCCTTTTCAAATTATGTTTAAAAGAAACCTTGGCCTTTCCTAAAACTGCAGATCTTTGTACATAACCTGCTTCTCCTGTCTTCAAAACTAAAAAAAAAACACCACCAAAAAAAAAAACCACAAAAAAAACACCAAACACACAGAGGGAGCTTGGTAAAACAGAAATCTCCTCCATTCATAAGGCTTCCACCTTCAAGCTCCCTGTGGGCTGCTTGCCTGCCAGAATGCAGCAAGCCAGTGGGGTACACAGGGCAGTGGCAGGAGATGCTGCCTTCCCAAGGAGAGACTAGAGACAGGTAGAAAGAAAAATCTTTTCAAAGTTCAATAGGCCAGCTTTCTCTTTGAATTACAGCAGGGCAAATTTGATATAATCCTGCCAAAGGCAATGGGGTTATACTGGATTTACACTGTGGGAATCTGAAATTAGAATTTTGCCTGCCATGTTCAAAGTCACAAGGACCTTTTCCCAGTGCCTAGGAGGTCTTGTGTCAGTAACTCTTACACTTGTTCAAAGAGGATGTAAAATGTCACCATAAGTGTGAAATGCAGCACTCAAGCAATGTTTCAGACCCTCTTTTGCACAGACATTGATAACCATGCAATGCAGCAGGCAGGAGAGCACCAAGATGCAGCATTGCTGTCTGATTGTCCTCCAAGGCAGAAAAGCTTTACTGTGGGTGGAATGTGGCTGCGTGACTTTAGCACATGTGCAACTATTCAAGGAGAGAGAGTAAAAAAGGCCTATGATTATTTTATTCAGTGACTATTTCAGTTCAAAGGCTGATACGAGAAAACAACACTGCATATTAACTGTATGTTATTCAGCAACTGAACAGTTGGTCAAAGAGTGAGAAAATATTTTGTTATCACCTTTAATAGCCTGCACTGAATTATTTATTTGCAAGGTAAATAAAACAGAAAGTGCCTGGATTTCTCATTCCACTAGATTTGTTTCTGAGGGAAAGAGATAGTGGCCAGGTTAATTCCCACTCTTCATTCAATTAGACCCAATTCTGCCTAGTTAAATGTCTCAGATTTGCTTAAAAACACCTGTGAAAGAAAAAGGCTATCAGCTTGTGTCCCTGCTTACTTCTTTGGAATGCACAAAGCATGGGTCCAGAGGGTCTTCTGGCCTTGACTCTGTCTGGCTTCGAGCCTGCTAGGAAAAGGACAGCCAGCTTCTCTCACACATTTCCGTGGCCCACAGTAGCCCAGAGGCCACTGTTAGCTATGCCCTCTGGCCAAACACACACTCAGGTGTGACCTGCTAGATCCTGTGTTCCTCACAGGAGGAAGACTTGTAGGAGGTCCACCTGCACCTCATAGAGGCTCCACTAGGATAACAGTTATCAGCTGGTCAAAGATGCTACTTCCTCTACATCTTGCCCTGTTCAAAACGAGTAGGGGAAGGCTTCATTGTGTAGTAATTCCTTCGAAGATTGGCTAGAGCCTAGGAAAACAGTACAATGTCAGTGATACGAAGGAATAAAGTAGTGCAGTGGAAAAAAAAGAAAAACTTAGCTGGACTGGTTTGGACTGGTTAGTTGCTTTAGCCAACATCTATTTAACTTCAGGAGATAATGAACACTTCTGAGAGAAGATGGCTTTATTAAAGATTCAATTATATTCCAATTAAGATGTAAGAGCTGTATTAAATGTCCCTGAAAATACCACAATGTCCTCCAGCTACATGCAGAAAAAACCCAGGCTAGGATCCCTGGATTGTCTAAGGTAAAACATAGGCAAAAATAAAACCTTTAAAAAGAATTACAATTGTCAGGGGCTCTTTACCCTCCCTAAGGAAGAACAAAAGGGCCAATTCTTTTTCAGTTCTCTTCTACCTGCTCCTTTCCCTCCTTGTTTTTTTGCTGTTGCAGACAATTCCACATGATTAATAGGCTCTTCTCAGTGGTGCTACACACAGTTAGCTCTTTTAATCTCTTTGAATCTGAAACGGTCTAATCCCTCAACCCTTCGGCCCCATGAGACAACACCTGAGGATCACAGAATAAGATATTTCTTTCTGTTTTAAGTTTTGATCCACAGGTCTGCAATAGGAGGAAGCTCATTTAAATTTACCTTATCTGCCATGATCATAGAGGAGCCTCCATGGATGCCCAGGATGGGAGTGAGGGTCTGGGCAGAGATGAAGTCCAGGATCTGGGCAATGGCTTCCTGGTCTGTGTCATCAGCAAATACCACCCCTTGAATCTTCCGATCTGACATGAGGTCACAAATGCGGGTGATGATGCTCTTAGGATCTGTCTCATTCATGGCCACCAGCTCCACCCGAGGCACCACTGAGAGGTGGTGGAAGTCATCTTTCTCGTGGGCATCTTTGATGGCCACTTCGTCTGAGGTTCCCACCAGGATGACTGCAATGCCAATGCTCGGGTGGCTTTTCTGAGCATGGGCCCCGCTCCCTGTTGTTGCGAGAACTGCCAGCACCAGCCAAAACCTCGGAGAGTAACACTCCACCCTGGGCCTCATCTTCGGCTCTTCGACTCCCTGAGTGGGGAAGAAAAAAAAAGGGAAAAGGAAAAGAAAGTGATTAATTGACAAGTCAATCATGAACTCAGCCTTTAAGGCAGATCCATTGATCTTTCTCAGCCACTAGCTCTCTTCCCAACAATCCCTCTTGTCTAATGCCCAGCCCTATGGCTACATCTACGGTGGAGGTGGGGGAGGGGGCAGAAGTGGGGGGATAGTGTCAGACCAATCCAACCTCTACTTCAGACTTTGGAATCACTGAAGTGAACAGCTGTCAGCAGAAGATGGAATCATGTCATTTCTCAGGTCCCATGTCACACTGAGACCCAAGTCAAAAGTGATAGAGAATTGTCCTTTGACAGCTGATCGGCTGACTTTGTGAAATTAATTGCTTATGTCAAGCCCATGTCTGAGTGCTCACCCTCAACACAAAGGGATGACTGGTGCTTGCAATCAGTTTGGACTTGTGCTGGAGGTATAGGCAGGGAGACTGAGGAGACCTGGCAGATAAGGGCTTCCTTCTACTTTCTCATTACAGTCCCTCCAGAAAAAAGTGAGGACACATGGGCAAGGTCATTCGATGTATATGTATGCGTGTGTGTATCCATTGCATACAACCTTCCTACCACCACCAGGACACACACAGCTCCAGTCTGTAGTACAGTCAGTTATATGCTTTCCACCAATACAGGGTTCTTTAAAAAAAAAAAAAAAAAAAAGAAAGAAAAAAAAAAGCTAGGAACACAAAATTTCCCAGTGGTTGGGGCCAAAACTGGATCAATGCAGCGTAGAGAAGACATTCCCTCCAAGCCCATATAACAGCTATTTTTGCACAGAAGCAGAAGTACCCACAGAGCTTACAATGGTTCACCTTCAGCTACTATAGCCAGGTATGTTACATCGATCTTTTCCCTGAACACATCCACTTTATTTTGTAACAGTAGAAACAGAAAATCCCAATGAGGTCATCTCTCCAGCCCTTGCCTGAGCAGGACAGTTCCCAGAAGGATTGTTCATATCTCTGTCTTTATTTACTCTCATTTTAACAATAATTTGTATTTCCACAGCACTTTTCATCCTCAAGGCACTTTACAAACACTAACAAACTAATTTTTACAGCACCTATGCAGTGTAAATACCAGAACCCCAGCCCTGGTCTGTGGACAACACAGCAGTGTCCCCACATCCATCCATCACCCCTGTGGGAGGTAGCACTGCTTGGTATGCCCACCCTGGGCCATGCTCCTGTCCCAAGAAGATTTCAGGCATTTTAAACTAAAGAAGACTTTTCCCCAGTGCAAAATGTCCTGCTCAGCCACTCATGTCTGCAATTCAGTTCTTCAGCAGCCAGGCACACTTGAAATAAGTACACCAGCCCTGCACTTTTTTGCACTGAACCTCTGGTCTTGGGTGTCCAAGAACAGGATCCTTCCATACTGTTAGCTGCTACACATGCCTCTATCACATGAACAGAAAGCCATAGCCGCAGGGACAATGCTGGCAAAACTTTGTGAAAGCAGAAAGTTCACAAAACAGCCCTACCTGACACCAGCCATCCATAGGGAAAAGGCACAAGGGGTCCCATCTTGCCCTGCCCTGGAGAACACATAGGCTCAGCACCTGCTCCCTCATTGTCATGCTAAGCAGAGAGAATGTATCCTGAATTGATATTACCAGATAAATAAGCAGATAATAAAACAGACAATAAATATGCACCAGAGGAACCAAATCCACTTAAGAAGGCTGAAAGGGACCATGGCTGTGAAGCACCGATCGATTCTAAACTCTCTGACGGATTCACTTTCCGAGAGATGCTCACAAGGAGAACCAAGAGACTTTGAGAGTTTGGCAAAATGAACAGTTAACTTCATTCCAGCATGACTGTTATCCTCCAATTACGAGTCACTAAATTAAATTCCTTCACAGTGAAATGCAGTCCCCATTCCTCCAATGCTTTATTAACTTTAATGCACTCTATACACTCTGTTTCTCAGTCTCTTGCTCACTCACTTTAATGCTGTATTTGTTCTCTTAAAATATGTCTCCTGCATTGACTCATATAGTATATTATGCTTGATTAGGCAATGACTAGTTGTGATGCCCAGGGAGGAAAGTGTAGGTTTTTCCCAGTCCCCTCCCACCAGGAATATTTAACAGGGCCTTCCAACCCAGGGCTCAGACAGCATTCATGCAGAAGCTATACAGGCAATCATGGCAGCTGTCAGCCTTCACACCCAAGCACAGACTTCTCCCAGTGGGAAAAATGGCAGCCAAGAAATCCATTCCCTTCTCTGCATCTGCATCAAAGACAATAAATCTCTAACATCTACCTCCAAGCAGGATAAGAGAGTCCAAATCCTGAAGAGCACATAGGTGCTGATCTGTTGGGTGTCTAGCTCATGCAATGTGTCCTCCCTTAAGCAGATTTTCCCATTCAACACATGATGGAGTTATCTCCATCATGGCGTACAGTGCTAGTTCCTAAGCTTTAGGCAGATATGCAGGGAACAGCCAGGGCTAGGAAGAGCCAATACAAAGAGGAGGGTGCCTGTGTCTCTATAGCCAACCCAGCATCTCCAATTTGGATCCTCATCCTTAACACCCCATCGGGATCAGGCATAGCAATGCTTAGGTAGCCTGTGTTGTACCAACCAAGACATCTATCTCTCCCTTTCTCACTTATGCATGACACTACTGTCATGCTCATAATGTCTTTCAGGTGCTCCAGCGGCCGCCCGTGTGCCAAAGATCAGAGTCCCTCTGAGGGAATAGCAGGTACCAGATCCAGGCTGGGCTCCCTTGTAGAATGGGACGCAGGGGTGTGATAAAGCAGGAGAACATCAATAAATTGCACACAACCCAGGGCTGAGTGTGGTTTCCACCAGCCAGCTCCCATCAGGCAGCAGCAGGGTCATAGCATAGAGTTGAGCTGCTCAGAGACTGCAACAGGGGTGTTCATGGTGTTACAATCCCTTCCTTCCCTGGGGCTGACTTCTGTTCCCAAGCGGTAGCCACTCCACACGTCTGCTCACATGCAGGTGACGGCTCTTAGAGAAAGGGACAAACATCCCATCGCCAACCTCATCTCACTTTCCTGCCCGGTCTGCTCACTACAACACCTTTTCAATGCGTACTAATAGAGGCAAGGCAGGGGTGAACGACCACAGACTTATTATCAGATTAAGGTGACCCAGAACTATTCTGAAAATGTGTTTCTGCATACACAGCAGCAAGTTTTGTCCATTAATTTCTATGGTGTTCAAATGCAAACGTACAAGGCACCCAATCAAGGAAGCAGTAGAGGCAGCACATGGACCTCCTTCTGAGTGGGTTCTTGTTCCCAGAGAACAAGAGAAATTAAGAAATTCACACATGAAGAAATTCATAAGCACGCGACAAGGCTGCAGCTGTAAAACAGGACATTTACCCTTTGTGTTTCAAGCAACTTTAATAATTTTACAGTATAATTTCACCAGTCAAGAATGATTATTAAAACATGCAGGGATATTTTATTACAAAGTATCTTACGCGAGCAGGATTTTCTCTTGGTGGTGGCGTGGGGCAACAGTGTTTCAAGTCTTTTCTGTGACTTTGGCACTCCAAAAAAATTTAGCAAATCCTAAACTCCAGACTGCTAAGTAAAATCTCTTACACAGTACTCCACACTATTATGTTGTCTCTTACTCCCTGGAAAATAATATATGGGAGAGCCATTAGATGAAGTGGTTTTACAGACATATCTATATTTAGGTATAAACATGCCAGTAAAACCATTATACCTCTATAATCTCATTTAACTTACCAGTAAAACATACGCACCATTGTAGAGGAATGCAGCATCTACTTACTGCAGAGCAATGTTACACAATCACTTTCAAAATGGGAAGGGAAAGATAACTTCTTCAATTGAAAATGCAAGAGGAATGTAGGTAGTCAGTAATTATTCAGATTGGAATTTAGCCAGGACCAAAGGTTAGATTGCTTAAAAATATCATGAGAACCTTATTTGACACTGCACTTTTATGTGGATTAGATCTAAGATAAGTATTAATAGAAAATCATTAGGCTGCACAGGCAAAATACAGGTCAGCATTAAGAGATATTTCTGGATGATATTTCAAAATACAGGAAGTCCACAAAGCAGTCACTTTGCATTCAACCAGGCTAACTGTAAACTACTGCTCAGGCAGTGTACAGCACAGCCAGGCAATCTTTAGGTCAGGTAAAGAAACTGAGGCAGTATATGGGCTGGACACCCATAGGGGCAGTTCTGTTGTGTGCTGGTACTGGTACCTCCTACTGCAATTGTGCCACCCAGCTACCTTTGCACAATAGCCCCTTATGGAGCTGTCTCCAAGCTCAAGACAGCAAGAGGAAAGGAAAGAAGTCTTAAAAGACTGCAATGCCAGACAAAAAGATGTCTTGAAGGCAGATTTCCTAATTAAGAAGAAGACAATGCTTGGGACAGGAGGCTGAACAATAGCACTAGCCATCAACAAAGGGAACTTTGCAGGCACGTTGGCTCCATACAGAGAAAGAAAAGCATCACCTACCTCTAGCTTCCCCTTCCAATACTTCCCTGGAGGGCCACAGGAAAGTTCCTCTCCCAGTGCTTTCTGGCTCCCATTACTACCTAGAGACATATGTCCTGCTAGCCCCAGTGTTAAACATCAGCGCTACCATATCCTTTGGTATTTGTTCATATTTGACAGCATCTTAATTCACACTGCCTTCATTTCTCTGACAGTTTGAGAAGTATCAAACAATGAATCCAAAAGCAATCCTTATGTTTCAGGGCCTTGTTTGGGGTAGGAAGAAATCCACCTCACCTGTGAAATACTCTACAAAGCTGGAAGGTGCTTTGTTCCCCATCAGGGAACAGCGAGTGCACTAGAAGCAGCTGTAGGGAAGTTAACATTGCCTAGATGTGCTACTGGGTTGTCTGTCAAAGAAAAACAAGTATGTCCAGACCAAAGAACACTATTTCTGTGTTTACCAGTGGCAGAACTCTGTGTTTGCCAATGACGGAAGATTGGTGACTATTTGATCTTTTTGTCTACTACGTACCTTATGGGCAAACTGCAAGAGCTAAGACTCATTTAAAAAAAAAAATAATAAAAAAAAAAGAGGCGGGACAAACTGAAACCTCAGAAACTGTTACTCCTCAGAGCTAGGATTTAAAGCTATAAATCATACACAATTTACATCTAAGTTTCTCTAACTCCCTGATGTTTGGGGACCCAATTTCAGCCTAGGAGAGCCTCCCATTCTCATGGCTACTGCCATCTCTGCAGTCTAGACTTGCTGCATATTGTATACCTCTGAAGAAGCATTCCTCATCTTCTAACACTGCTTTAACCATTATCCTACCATACCTTCAGCCCAGGCTATTTGTACCTTGACAACTCTTGTGCTGCTGTTTCCCATATTACTTCTTACTACATTGGTGACATAAGTGCCCATAAATCTTCTTCTGGCTCACAGCCCTGTTGTTTCAGGAATTTTGTCAACAGACACAAAGAAGAGAGGGATGGATCTGGGGCACGATAGATGTGTCTTATAAGCGTCTGCACACTTCAGGTGCTGATAAACAGAATGAATGATGCTGCAGGAAAACCTCCATACGTTCAGAACACAAAAGACGGCAGAGACTAAAGACAATGAAAAGTGCCATACACAGTAGTGAATGCAGCAGTCCAGCACCTGGACCAAAATGGCTCGTTACGGTGTCCCTGAGTAAAGAGACTCCCAAGGGCATTTCAGTAGAAATGTCCTTTTATTTTTAAGATTTAAAATTTTAATTTTAGACTAAAACTGGTGTGGTTTCATTTATTTTAACTAGCTTTGAACATCACTTATCATTCTGATATAAAAATATTCCTATGACAGTGGTAGAAACATTTCTCTGATGCCTTTTGGGAAGGTCTTCTTTCTTCTCTTCACAATCCCTCTCTCTCCAACATGTTCCTCTGTCAATACCTGTAAAGTCCTACAGATTAATTTCTATCTAACTTACAAAACATTTCCAATTTTCTCTTACTTCTCCCAAGTCAGCCTTGTTCTTTTGGAGAATGCATCACACACCCCCAGTTAAAGCCTTCAAAGCCATTGGAGCTCTCTCACTGTTAGCTTTCTTTCCTTAGACACTGGGTGGAAAGTAGCACATATGTTTACTGCTATTCTCTATTTATTTTCTTCAAAGCGGTTCTTTCTTTATTAAGCCAGGTACAAACTCCTCCCTGACTTGGGCAGTGTCAGATACATCAGAGGCTAGTTTGTCTCTGTCTATC
Source organism: Pachyramphus minor (assembly GCA_013397135.1). Classification (NCBI taxonomy): domain Eukaryota; kingdom Metazoa; phylum Chordata; class Aves; order Passeriformes; family Tyrannidae; genus Pachyramphus; species Pachyramphus minor. The sequence goes on along the minus strand of VYXB01010745.1, from coordinate 144,835 downwards.
CAACAGGTGTATCCAGGAATAAGGTGAAAATGTGCTTCCCCTTTTCTACCCCACACAAAGGAGAAGAGCAATTTTCTCCCTGCACTTAAGGCAGTACAAAAACCTCTTTGATCATCAATTAGACCCATATCATTCCCTACAGATGAAGAACTATGTCTCATTATTGTAAGCTTGCCCAAGGGTAAGTTCCAAGTTCCCAGTGTCCTTCTCACTTCCTCCCACCCACATATTTTACATATCATGGGTGACAGCTGACACAGCTACAGCCTGCAAGCTGTTGTTGAGCCCAACACCAAATGATTCATAGAAATCAAAAATTAAAATCCTCTGTTTAATAATCTCGCCCTTCCTCAGTCACTTCAGGATTACTGTCTATCACACCTTCTTAGCATACTACCTGCTCTGAAATGACACAAACAATAGGATTACCACTGCTAGAAGACAACTCTAAGGCTCACATTTAAAAATATTTCCCTAAACAGCCTAAATTTTCCCTTTGCTCGGCTATCCTGCAACTTTAATAGTATCTTCTTCACTCAGCCTAAACAATTTCTCCCTCTCAACTCACCATTTCCACCGTGAAAATGCTTTTAAGTGGTTATCTGATCGTCCCTTGAGACTTTCCTCTACTGCAGCAAAAGTTCAGCTGTGTTTATCGCTGCTCGTAAGTTGAGTCCCCTTAGATTCTCATCTGAATGAGCAAGGGAGGATGCAGGTAATGGCTGGGCAATGGAGAGAAGGAGTCTGACCTGCTTTCCCAGGCTGGCACACACGTGCAGAGCTGCGGGAGTCACTGTCACACACACAAAAGCCATTAAGCAAGACAGCAGGTCAGTCTGGCATTGCCCAGTGCCAACTTCTAAATGCCAGAGCATAGAGGCTTGGCACGGCCACTGCTCTCTGCAAGCCTGGCTTGCAGGGCCAGGCTGAAGCCACCATTCCCCTGCCAGGATCTCACCCTCCCCCCAGCATCCTGCTTGGAGAAGTTTAGAGGGATGAGACAGGTCCTCCCTGCCAGAAACTATAATATCCTCACCACCTGGAGCGTTGGATTGCCACAGCTGTCACTCTGCATGCTCCGTTTGAAAAAAGGGTTCAAAGCTTTCAAGACGTACACCATTTCCCACTTCCTACTGTAGTCTGCCCCATCTCAGGACTGGATCCAGGCTCAGAGCAAGACCATCCAAATCAAGGGACATGTTGCTGTGTGCAAGGCCCCTCCACAGGGATTTCAGCATGGCTGAAAGCAGCTTTGCCTCCTGAAGTGCAAAACTCAGTTTAAACAGGCAGCAGAATGCTGCACAGAGCAACACCAGTTTTGCCTGTTAAATAGAACTGAAACCCTTTGGAAATCCATGAGACAACCCCTTCCTTCCTTTCTCAATTCTCCATTTCCAGTTTTCATTTCCAAGCAGGAATCAACAGCACATTAACAACATGAGAATATTAAATACTGCAATTTCCAAAAGCTAGGGATTTAAATACTTGCAATCCATTAATACCCATGAGAAACACGTTTAACTTCACTTGGATGATTTAGAGGAGTATATCTTTGGCATTTCTTATTATTTGACGTATTAACTTGAGGTTTTCTGTTCAACCTTAATCAGTTCTGTATTTTGTGCATTGACAGATTGATATCAGATTGTATTTCAAAATTTAAAAATCATGGAGAACTTTTACTTCCATGGGTGGAAGGACTATCCCCATTCCCCAGACTCTTTCATGCACCTCACTCAGTACCTGTTTGTTCCCTGCATTCTTTCCTTAAAGGGAAAACACAGAGCAGACAGGCCAAGTCAGCACTGTCTCCTGAAGGCAGTTGCCATGTTCCACACCAGTACCAGGATCCCCACTCAAAGTCTCACATCAAAAGATAGTCTTAAACTATTTGAATGCCAGATGTAAACACTGTAGAAGCCAAATCACAAAGGTTTCTTATGACAGAAAGTCAGAAATAAAATATGGTATGTCTTTTTTTAAGGCTGAAATTCAGTGATTTCTTCTTCTAAAAGAATCCCAAAAAGGTCATCTGAATCAGAAGGAGACAGCCTCAAACTACACATGCTCTTTGGACACAGTCATCCAGTTTGCTGCCAATCTCCTCAGATATAATGTATGACGTGGGATACAGCTTTAAAACATAAAGCCACCCATCCCTTAAGGAAGATCTTCATGGGCACACATTTCAGTCTTGGAAGCCATGCAACAGGGACAAGCTAGGAGAAAATATGCACCCCCTCTGCTCATAATGGCATTGCTACAGCAACTTTTAAACAGCTCTAAAGCAGAGTGCCAGAGTTCACCAGGCCTGATCATACTCTCATAAAGGTGTTTGTTGCAGACAGCAGAAATAACAGAGAGGGTGTCTCAATGCCTGAAACAGCAAGATGTGATGAGGACAAAGGAGTCGCTAAGTGGAGTCACCAGGGTGAAGAGAGAGATGCATCCTGTGAGCTGGTTCAGGACAAAGCTGCAGTGCTACAGACACTGGTGGGCCATGTTTCACAAACTGCCAGCATCTCCCTCAGTAGCCTCATGGCCTCCTGATATCCAGTGGTATGTAGCATTTTGAGTCACCAAGGCTGTGACAACACCAGCCTTGCTCGTGAAATGAGACAGGGAAGTGATCTGGAAGTGAAAGGGACTAAGACATGGTTTTAGCATGGGGAAAGAAGACAGCCATTGAAGCCAAGAGAGGTCACAAGCAGGTTCTGGTCAGGCTACTAGAAACATTGGATGACTTCCCAGAAAATTTTGTTTTGAGTCTCTTCCTTATAACTTCCTGTCTCCTGATCCTTCCATTTTCCTCACTCTGATATTTGGTAAAGGACTTTTATGCTCCTATTATCGTTACTTACTGAAAAAACAAATTTACCCAGGAAAATTAACAAGGGAAACCAAATGTGTAACACCTATAAGAGCGTCAATTCAAGATGTTTGGATCTCTACACTCCCAACCCAGAAGTATTCCAAATAACACTTATCCCGTTAGAAAAACTTCATCCTTACAAAAAAATTCTGAAGCCAGGATAAAGCGTAGATTAACAACTGTAAATTAGAAATTTTTTTTTGGTGGTCTCCTTTTTCTTCTTTCCTTCTTTTTTCATCCTACCAAACACTCTTCCCTTTCCACAACTTTCTCTCCCAGAGTTCAATGACCAGTAAGGTACCAGTCATCAAGCAGCTGGATACAATATGCTTTCACAGTACATTAGTGCTGTGCACCAGACCATGCTGTGCTTGCAACTGTATGACAGGTCAGGGCCAATTTGTCTTAGTAAGACCTTCAATCAATACTGTCCAGAAAGCTCTCCCAGTTGGAGGGACTCAGCCCAGCAACCACTGACCTCTCCCTCTGCTCAGCACTCGATCATATTTACAGAGATGAAATGACAGAAAGATACACAGGCAAAGCTGTGTCTGGACCACAGCTGTTGATGCTTCAGAGACAGGGATGGGAAGGCCCAATCCAGTTCAAGCGAACAGATTGTTTGGCTCAGCTGAATGCCAATTCCATGCATTTTCTTCTCTTTTTCTGTTTCCTCCAGCCTCTCCAATTCATTGATGCTGGCCAGTTCAGCCACCGTTCCCAGTAGCTGTTCATTCCTCCTTGTGCCAGTCAAAGCACACAAGAAGGTACCAGCCTATGTCACCTCCCAGCTCAGCTCCATCACTGGCTTCCTCAGGGTACAGCTCAGCCCCCTTGGGCCACAACTCATTTACACAAGAGTCACTATAACTTACATTTGCAGCAGGAAAAAAAGCATCAGTAGGGAGAGTAAGAGAGATATGACCAGAATTGTCATAATAGTGAGTACCAATAAATAAAAATCAATACTATGGACAAAGTGTAGCCATGAGTTACTTATGCTTTAAGATGAGTTTATACTTTTAAAACAGCATAAGAGGGCTTAGTATAAAAGAAAATCCAGAATTTCAATATTTCTGATCAACTTTCTTCAAACCACAATTTATGTCCTACTCTACATTTCTCAGCTTTCTCCATCCATCATTTTTGATCTATCCTTGGTACATCTTACTTCACATGTATTCACACTGTTCAGTATCTGGTTTTAAATCTTGAAAGCATGGAGGGAATGAACCACAATCAGTGAAGTCTTGTTCTAATCCCTCATATCACCATCTAAAATCAATAAGCATTTTTTGAAAGTGTAAACACCATTGTTTTCCTTCTCATCCTTTGCCTTATTCTCTTCATCAGAAAGGTAGAGATGCATCTTCTCTGTTTCATAGAGTTAGAATGTTTAATTATTTATGGTATTTAAAGTACTTTTCACTCTCAAGCGATAGAAGCTACAGGAGCTAAGATTATTATTATTGCTTTCCCTTGCACTTACCCAAAGGCAGCAATGTCTTCTTGTGAGATCATACACAACATTACTCACAGGATCCCAAGAGAGTGTATTAAAACCTGTATGTCCAAGATCTTCAGGACAATAAATCCTAGTCTAGCTAGGAATAGAGAGAAAGGAAATCCTGCAACACCACAAATAGTTGGCAGTTTCCAAGCTAATTCCTGATATTTAATATCAACTTCGCCACATTGACTCATATTGCAAAATATTGCTGATCTGTAGTTTCTCATGAAACATGTCACCAACTGCATGTTTGTTAAGCTAACTCTCACAAAAACATCTAAACTCATGACAGTTTTCCACTTAGTCCAAAGCAGCTTCCTTGCTTGTAAGGAAGAGCAAGAGCAACATGAGGTTTTGGAGAGGGAGGTATTGCAGCCAGCCAGCCCTCAGGGTCTGGGGTGGAGCTACAGTTCCCAGAGATGGTCTCAGGACCCATCCACCTGGCAATTTCAATCCAGATTTAGAAATTTATTTCATCAAGAGATCTGCCCTGGTGGTCTGCAACAGAACCAGGAGGTCTAGTTCCAGCAGATCTTGGACAGTGGAAATGTAAAGCCCAACCCCACTTTAACTCACTTGCAGAAACTCCAAATAGGAGATAATCTAGCCATGGGTCTCCAAAATGGAGACCCTCAGGTCCTGGATTTAAATAGATCTGGGTAGATGGTTCGACCAGAGTAACCAGGCTTTGTAACATGATCAGCGAGTCCTGGGAGCTCTAGTTCACTCCTAAACTAAAATCCTGGAGCCTGGAGACCCCAACAGTCCTTGCTGAAGCTACAATGTCAGAGGTGCCAGAAATCTGGGATTCACAGAGAGGCCTCAGATGTAATTCTGAGGGCCCATGGCCTCAGCCCAGGCCCACAGCTGCAAATCCTAGAAGCCCTGGGAGCCAGAGGAGGAAACTAATAACTGACAATTTCATAGAATCAGCCAGGTTGGAAAAGACCTCCAAGATCATCAAGTCCAACCCTTGATCCAACACCACCGTGGTTACTAGACCACTAAGTGCCACATCCAGTCTCATCTTAAAAACCTCCAGGGATGGTGAGTCCACCACTTCCCTGGGCAGTCCATTCCAATGCCTGATTACCCTCTCTGTAAAGAATTTCTTCCTGATATCTAACCTAAACCTCCCTTGGCAGAGCTTGAGACCATGCCCTCTTGTCTTACTGATAGTTGCCTGAGAGAAGAGACCAACCCCCACCTGGCTACAACCTCCCTTCAGATAGCTGTAGAGAGTGATGAGGTCTCCCCTGAGCCTCCTGTTTTCCAGCCTAAACACACCACAGTTAATTAGTTCCCTCTTATTGGTACCTCTCACCTTGCACTATCTCAGTATTTGCAGGGAGAGGGAGGGAATTTCGTCATTAGGTTCAGACCAAAAAGAAGTTTCTGCCTCTGAAGGTGGCCCCCTGCTTGGAAAAACTGCTTGCAGCCTGTAACCTTGTGATCCCGTTGGATCCTGTGATCCTCTGTACCTGCTGAGCACCTGAGCAAGACCTGGGTTCTGGCAGCCACAGGGTATTTGTTGTCATTGACAAGTTCACAGAGAGCAACTGCTCTGCTTTTGGGGATTTTTAATTGACCAGGGACAGCTGATAAAGGCTGGAGCAGTCCTGGAGTCAAGAGAAAAGATGTCCACCCTGACTCAAATTCTTCCAGTTTCCATCATTTCCTGCTGTAGAACAATGGTGAAAGACTAGTGCATTCCCACTGCAGAATTAAATATAAGGTAAAATGAAGGTGTGTATGTGGGTTTTACATGTACACACACGATGTATTTATATATAAAAATAATAATAATGAAGACACATATATTTATATATATTTAAAGCGTATATATGCACTCCATCTCATCATGAACCAGCAGATAGGGCTGCATTTCTCTGACAGAGGAAAGTAGGCAAGAGAAGCAGTTCTTTACCCCATTCTTGCCAGACCTGCAATGGCACCTGTCCCTAAACACACTAAAGCCATGTATTGCTAAAAATGGGAAAACTCAAAAACAGTCCTGGGAAGGAAAAAGAAAAGGTAGAGACAGCATTAAGTTGCAGCTGTTCTCTCTCTCACAACTTGTTTCTGGGGTGGAAGAAGAGGCACCACTCAGCCTGTAGGCAAGAGTTTGGTAGATACAGCATCAAGGCTGTCTTCACCCTGCCCATGCTGAACAGCTGCAGCAGCACCGAAGTGCCAGTCCTGTCTTCTGAAGGGCTTTTGCACAACCCTGAGGTTATAGTGCTAAATAACCACCACTTTAAAACAGTTAGCATCAGGTTGCAATCTTGAGCTAGCTAAGCTCACCCTTGTTTGTATATGACAGTACCAATACTGACATCTGGCACAGCCAAAGATTATATGCTGCAAATGTTACCCATCCTTAAAATGATGTAGATAAAGCAAATCCTGTGCCCATATGAACTGCCTCTCCAAATGCCTTGAGTACACCACTCAACCCCCTGGAACTTCCTGGAACTATGCCCACTTCACTGTTTTCTTGTTTCTTCTTCTCATCACAGTTTTGATTCTCCTCCAGGCCAGGTCCAGGTCACAGGGCTGAACTTTAGCCCCATGGGGTCACCAGTTTCAAATTTTAAAAAAAAAAAAAATTAAAATTCAGCACTTAGACAGTATGTTTGCATCCTGCAAAGCCTCTTACACAGCCCCTGTTTTGGTGTCCTGTTCAGGATAACACTGTGACAGGACCTGGTTTCCAAGCAAGGAGGCACTTCTGTATGCAGCTGTGTCGATTGTTTTATATATATATGAAGATGTCAAAGTACATTAAAATCTTCAGAAGCCTTTGCACTACTCATTTTCACTACCTCTGTGAGAGAGGGGTGCAAAGCCGCTCTGATCTGATGTGGTAGCATTTTAATCCCCTTTGCACGGGCATTAGCACCTTTGTGAGGCACTGGATGCTACCATCCAGAGGGGGTTCATGATCTATAACCAGGGCATACATTTAGGGAGAAACCTCTTGGCACACTCCTAGAGATATTTCTTTAAGGGGAGAAAAGGAAAAGCTGGAATAAACAAGACACGTATGCATTATCACCTGACTACATTGCCTGGCATTGCTCTGGGATCCCCTTCCTCTTGTTTGTACTTTATCTTCAGAGCCTGCAAATCTTCAGGGACATTCCACCTCCCCGACCATATTCCTAGCACAGCCCTGTCACCAATTCATTGAGAGGCCAGGGATACTTCAGCAAGACAAACAGCAACACCTGTTTATCATTCCTCCTTTCCTAATTAAAGAGATAAGAGGACCTAACAGACGACAACTGAGCTCCCAGACCTGAAGCTGAGGTGAGTTGGTGGGCAAGCTGTGCAGCCCCTTCAGTTGCCCAGGCTGCCTGGCATGCAGGTAAAGGACCATCCTCTCTGGATCCATCTGGCTTACACCTTCCCTCTACTGTTAAAATTTTTATTTATAAAAAGTATATATAAAAAAAAAACCAAACCAACCAAACAAACAAAAATAAAACCCCTACCCCACACAAACAAAAGACCATCACCTCATGTGTCAGATACCCAAACATTAGGGAAAGAGAAAGTACTCAGGCAGTGCATAAACTCCCCAAGGGAGGTGCTCAGGTTTGAGTTACTGCCAAGATGATACCTGTAGGGAAATAAGCCACTAGATACAGGGAATGGACTGCAGGGGGGCAGAGACATGGGTTGGGAAAGGGGCAGGGGGGAAGAAAAGAGAAAAAAAAAAATCAAGAAATAAGGCAGTCTGGTTTGCCAGTCACTAGCTGTTCTGTTTTACAGAATTTACAGGTGTCTCCCACTCCTTATCTCTGCTGAAGCAGTTTCCCAAATGTCCCAGTACCTACTTCAAACCATTTGGCCTGCCACATCCCAGCCCAGCAGATTCTCAGTGCCTATTGCAGCAGAGCAAATGAAGAGCCATCTTCTCTAGCTATTGTGACGTGATGGGTCCACTCTCCTCTTCCCTCTACCTAAGGGTCCCCACTCCTCTCACGAGGAAAAATAATCTCCTACACATCCCAGCTTTCAAAGCAAGGCATCTTCACAAATGTCCCTTTATTACCATCAGTCCTGTCTCCCTCACGCCCTCAGGCCCGCTGGTGTGAAGAGGGGATATGTCCCTTGCCAACAGAAATGAGAAATTAAGAGGTTGATGTTTCACCAGATGGCTTCAGACTTGTCACAGAAGCTTGAAAAACCCGGCCCTGGCACTAATCATCATCTCCTGGGCTGGTAATGCAGGACAGTTGGAGCAGTTGGGGCTGAGTACCAGATGTGAGATGACAGGAACGCAGAGCAGCAATCACACAGGGTGAACACAGAGGCAGTAAGAACCACAGGCTTCCTCTGGGACTGCAATGACATGTTCAGGCAGGCAACACATTTAGAGCAAGAGCAGAGGAAAAGATGCACATACCAAAGAGTGAAGGGAACAAGGCAATGAAGAATAAAACCATCTGACTACAGCTTATAGTAAACAGCATCAAAATATGGCAAGAGATCGGTGAAAGAAAGACAAGCTCTAGAGAAGGTTTTGCAGCAAAAACTTTGCAGGAAACCATCCTGTCTACAGAGCTCACTAGCCCAGGATATTTTACACTCCCCAGCCCCGTATCAGCCCAGAACACCTGTTAGTGCCAGTTCTAATCCTTGTTTCACAGCATCCTTCTAAAGGACCATCTCCTTAGACATCATGCCTGAAAACTCAGATGACCACCACACAACTGTACAAGTGAAACCTGCTGCTGTCCAACATCTGAAGGAAGTGAAGGAAGGTCCAGTTGTCCCATCTATACTGTTTGCTGTGTTCCAGAAAACAACCCTCTGCTGTTACAGAAAATACCATCCTATGCTGAAACCTCACCTAGAGATATCTTTCTGTTTTTTCAGCCTTCATTAGGGTTTTGAATTTTTTTGTTTGTTTGTTTTGTTTTGATGGTCTCATTCCAGCATAGGGGTGTCAGCCAGATGTCAACACAGCTGACACAGAACTCTGCTGCAAGCTGACAATTGGTGGGACAAGGGGACCCTATGGGGCGGACATGACCATGCTTCCAGTTGGATGACTAAGCCCATGCACTCTTTTCCTATGAAAGTTTCAGCCAGAAAGGGACTACAAGGAAAAAGGCTGCCCCATAGTCACGATCCCAGAGCAACCAGCAGATAGTTCTTGCAGATCGATGAGCTGCATCACAGAGAGAGGGATGACAGAAATACTTTCCCTTTCCTTGTTCTCAAGGTGCTTTCCACTCCCCAAAAAGACTATCAGCCTGCACCCTCCTCTAGCTGTGTATCCTTTTCCAAGGAGGTGGGCATTCTCAGAGATGCAGTCAGTGTCTCCACTCCTCCATCACAGGCTGACATCCATTCCAGGTGCAATGTACACAACCACATGCTCATGAACAGTGATCAGAGAAAGAAGGGAAAAGCTAAGGGAATGGAATCAGCAGGGCAAAGAAAATGAGGACAAGAAGAAAAGTGAAAGGGACAGTGAAAAGAAGAGATAATATTGGGAGAGAGAGAGGAGAGGGAGTTACTTTGCAAGCAGTAGCTAAAAATCTCCCAACGTTTATAGCAAATGATGCATGAAACACACTGTCAGAAATGTGATGCCCAGAACCTATTGCTGCTAAATATTTAATCTGATTGGCACGGAGCTGTTAAAACCTCAGTATCTGGATCTCAGGCTTCTACGGAGCAACAGGTAAAGTAAATACATCAACATGTAGTGATTCACCTTGGATGCCATCAGTCTTTCCAACCAGCAGCACTGTGCAGGAAAAACAGGTTGTCAACAGATATTAACAACAGCAGAAATGGGCTACAGAAAAGGTGCTGCTTATGTACTTTGGCTCCCAATGCAAACCAGAGAAAAGTGAAAGGTGGATATGCCAAGTGTCTTCAGAAATTAGAACACGCATGCTGCTGCAAACATCCCACACAATGCAGTTCATGCCTCTCAAGCACTGTAAAGTGATGTAGAACCATTGTACATCAAGGCTGCAGCTCAGATGTACCTGCATGTAATCCCCAAAGTCAATCTGTGAGCAGACCAAAGGCTGCCTCCAGCAATCATCTTCTCCCGTCTGTCGAGCATGAAGCAGGTCAGAATGTCCTACAAACATGTCTCCTAATGCCAGCACACAAGAGCACATCAGGGCAGGTGGGGTGCAGGCAGGTGTGCAGCCCTTTGGGGTAGGAAACCTGATTAGCTGGTACTGCAGCATTGTGAGGGGACAAGGCACCCAGCTGCTAAGAGGGGTTTGCACATGCATACATTTGCACACCCAGTGCAGACTCCCACTTTGCTGACTCTACCCATACAACTTTCAGAGCAGCTGCTGTCCATGTCAGTTCTGGTGTCCCTAAGCCAGCACTTGAGCTGAGTCTATGTTCCCAAACCACAGCTTTTTGGGGCTTTGCAAAGGAGAAGCATTGTGTTTGGACAAAGCTTTTTCAGCTCCAAAGTACAACTCCATTCTGACTCAGGCAAACCTGGCCACTCAGAGGTAATCCATGGAAAGAAACAGACCAAATACCAGTTGGTATTGTTCAAATCAACTCATTTCTAGAATGAAGGCATTCAGAGGGTTGCTCCTTTCTTTAGGTATAATGCAACATTTTAATTTTTCAAAAGCTAACTGAAAGGTAGAAATATTCTGCTCTGCTATAGAGATTTCCAGACCAAGTTCCTCACCATCATCAGGAATCCAGCAACAGGAGTGCAGTTCTTCCTAAGAATTCTACAGGTACAGGGTTTGTGGTTGACTCAGTGCACTGGCAAGTTACAAACTGCATGAGCCCAGCAGCCGTCTCCCAAAAAAGAATAAATAGTTAAACATAAATACAGAAGAAGTGGAAAGCCATTACAGAAATCTAGGGATAATCAATATGCTCCACACTTTTTTCAGAGCGGACATGGAATTTTACTGTATCCCAAAGTTGATATCACATGAAACATCTATGAATCTAACAATGGCGGCAGAGCCTTGGAAGTTTGGGATGAGAGCTTCACCGGTAAGACAGCGCTGAGCACTGAGATCTTCTCTAGGCACAAATCTTGCAGATCTCATGATAGATTCACCAGCATAAATCTCCCATCATATTCCCCTTTCTGTATTTCTGGCTGCTTTGCTGTCCCTGTCACAGCTGTTCAAGAAGCTGATTTCATCAGAATATGCTTTGTAAAGTGCTTTTCTGCTCTGTATAATATGCTTTTTTCTTTCAGTAAGTGCCAAACCACTGAAGAATGCCAAGGGTAGAGCTCTGAAAGTCAAGACCAAGTAAGGAGTAAGTATGGCATCATCAGCTTAAAAGTCTCAGAGCACCTCATAAGCACAAAAGAAAGTGTGGTTTTTGAATACAGCTGTATGGTGGGTGGGCATCCATCATCGCAGCTTGCAGAAGCACAAGTGTACTGAGTGACTTGCTCATAGACTCTGAAAAATGCTGCTACTCTTTAAGACTTGTCCAACTTTGCCTTGCAATGCTCATGAGAAGGTACTGGAGGCAGCTGGTAAGGCAGACAGAGACCTGTGCCTGCATTTCAGCCACTCCAGCCAACAGCCTCGCAGGCTATCCTCAAACAGCAATGAAGGTAGGCTCGCCAGACCACTGAACTGCTGCAGGAACAAACTGCTGGGGCAGAGAAGGGAAACAACCACAGCTCTTAACTAACTGAATAAAAGCCAATTCATGGAAAAGTCAGATAGGGGACCCTCCTCTTCTATCTCTGCCACAAGCTGAGTCTTCCCTGTAGCCCAGGACATCATAGCCTCACTTGCATACAGTGCTTCAGCCTTTGCCTTAAAAAGTGCTCTTACAAGTTTGCAGCAAGAACCTGTTTCTCTCATGCTGGGTTCCTATCACTCTTTGAAATTCCTCTCAAAATTGCCCAGGAATTAGCTGTGACATCAAGACACAGTCACTGCCCTACAAGGAACTACACTGAAGCACTTATTTTAAAAACAGCCCTCCAAACAAGTACCACAAAAGAATACATTTAGGATGCTCTTCACATTACAGTCGACAGAGCCATTCACCCAGAGAGACTGGAGCCACCAGCTGAGATACTGCACCAGCTAATGGTTCTGTTTCTTATCCTCACCTCTTCCTTTCACTTGGAAATGCGCTCAGTCTTAAAAGCAGATCAGGAAGTTAACATTTCTAGGTACGAAACATCATCCCAGCATCTGGAAATGGACTTTATATGAAAAATGTACAGAATTTTTTTAAATACAACTGGATGAGAAATAATGCAATAAGAGTTCTTGCTTCATGATATTTTCCCATGCCTGTCAAAATGAGGAGATATAGTACTGTACAGAGACTTTTTTTTAAACTAATTAAGCTATCTTATTCCTCAAAAAATATTCACACCAAAAGGTCAAAAAACCCCAGCCAATCCACACTTTCCTGCAACTAGCTCTTCATTGCACTTTTTTGTAAAAAGTCTGCATTTCATCCATAATTCTTCATTGCAAAAGACAGCATTTGAGAAGATCCATAATTAAACAGAAACATTAACAAACATGTTAATACACATAATACAAATTAAAAACCTGCAAAGAAAAGCACCACAGCTTTGTCTTGTTTAGAAGCTCAAGAAGCTTTTAAAGACTATGAAATCCTATGAAAACTTACTGAAACAAAATCAATTTCCCAATGCCTGTGTCATCCCTTGATAAGCAAGTATCTAATGCTGTCCCTGGGTATCTACACTTAGGAAAATTCTCCCACCCTATCCTGGTCTCCTTGTCATCCAACACTTAAGCTTCTTCACAGAGATCCTGCTTTTCCCAGCTTCAGCTAAGAGCCCACTTTGTTCCAGATTTGCCCTTAGTGACTAAAGGGAATAATTGGCCCCTGTCCTCTCTTTAGAACAGTACTTAACAGATTTGCAGTTCGGTCTTCACCCACAGTTATCTTTCCTCTAGACTGATCACTCCTGTCTCTCAGCATTTCTTACAGGAGTTATTGTCTACTGTCATCTACCCCTTCCCCTTGCTTGCTCCTGCTCCAGCCTGCAAGCTACTTTTTAAAAAGAGTACATCCTAACATGGATGCAACACTACCTGTTCACAGACAAAAGGACAGGGAAGAAATGAGCTACAAGTCCTGCAAGTCAGAGGGGCAGGACTACTGTGGGAACAACACATTTTTCCCTCCTCTCCTGGAGAATTCTGGACATTCCTTGCAGCAAAGCTCCCAGAGTCTACTATCACTTCCCTGGAAACAGTACTTTAGCTGCTGTCACATTTCACAGCAGGAACTGTGCTGTCTATTTACTGCTTTCTTTTGTTAGGTTTGCTGCTATTGTTTGGCTACAGCTACTTCTCCTCTGTTTCTGGTTAGGCTTCTACACAACTCCCCTAGCAGTGCAGAACGGGCATCTAACCAACAGTCACTCCGACGGCACTAAACAATCCCTGGTTCTATTTCTCTGTGTTTACATTCTTAAGCACACATTTTAAGGCAGTCATCACATCTCTCTTTTAATTGTCATTTGGCCAAGCTAAATGTAATTAGTTACTTTAATCTTCCCTCTTAGATCAATCCCTCCAGCATCTTAATCATTTTTGTTGCTCCACTGAATTTGTTCTAATTTGCTGCCATCTTTGGGGCACTAAGTTCTCCAGAAATTAGCCTAGGTACACTCAGATCAGGCACATGAAGAAAACATGACTAGAAACACACAGAAGACATTTCCTTGCTTCAAGACACAACAGATCTGTTTATGCAATCCAGAAATCACATCAGACTCTTTGCTGCCGCATTGTATTGTGAGCCAGTATCTCATTTGCTAACCGGTGTAACTCCAGTGTCATTTCTGGCATTACGGCTTTCCAGGAGTATACCTCTCATCTTTGCTTTCTTTCGAGTATAGTCTGATTTTAACTCCTACTATTCAATTTACTATCCACTCTGCTAATCCCCAAATCCCATTCTGAGGTATGACTGCTTAGCTAGCTATGTATCTCAAATCTCTTTGATTTCCAGTAGAAATACTATCACAAAGGAAAGGCACAAGTTTGTCATCACAGTAAAGTCAAGGCACATCCCTAAATTCACAAGACAATATGGATTCTTGACACAACTGCCCCCATCATCAGTCTCTCACCAAAAACTGTCTAGTGGTTTTCAAAGACCGCAGTTCAGCTTTGGTAGCGACCAATGTTGTGCCACTGCATGACAGCTTTCCTGCTCTCAGAAAAAGCAGTGGGCCCTGGAGACCCACACAAGGCCCTGTGACAACAATTGGGAGCACTGAACAGGTGTTGATTAAGCATCACCCAAATGTACCACTGCTGGGATATATTTCTGTACAATGCCTTTCTCTGTGCGCACTCTCGAAGTGGGCATGGCACCTTCCTAACAGTCTGAACATTAGCCTCCTCTGAATGGTGGTGTCAAACGTTCCCCTTCTCCTTCATCCCAAAGTGGGGGCATTTGGGAGGCTACCTTAAAGCCTACCTGTGAGATATCACATTTGTGCAAAGCACACCAGATGCTGCCTGAGCAATGCACAGGTAGTCACAGAAGCAGGACTCGGCTGCAAAGATTTTTTAGGATGTAAAAGGAAAAAACCCTTTCCTCTCCTCCAAATCTTGTCCATCTGAAATCTCCTCAAAAGTATTTCTCTGCCTCTCCAGCTCCAAGAGAGCAGAGCCTCCAACAATTCCCAAACTAGTTCAAAGGCAATGAAACGTGGTAGCTTTGCCTCCCAGCCACACTCATCACCTGCAGGGCTGCCCTGGCCCTCAGCTGGGGCTGACGGAATGAAATACAGCTAGGCTTGTCCAGTCTGGAGGAGGAGACAAGAAGATAGAGGAGCAAGGGGAAGGTGGATTGCCACAGAGTTGAGGGTGGATGGAGAGCTAGCCCTGGGGAGCATTGACTCATTGACTCCATGGCTGCTCAGCTCTGAGGGGGAGACACTAGTCAACCCAGTCAAGCTTGTGACAGCCACAAGGCAGCTGCAGCTCATAAATCAAGTGGTTTGGGGGTCTTTGCCACTATGCTTCTGACTGTGCCTGCTCTCCCTCTGCTCTGGGACCTAGATGAAGGGGGCACATTTACCACACTGAGTGGATTGTAGCATCAGCTTTTCTCTTTCCAGAAAATAGTCCATAGTAAAGCAACAGCTACTCCCTCTCACCCTCTCCCATGAATACATACTGCTAATGCTGGTAAATTTATGTCAGCTCTCTCAGCCCTTCATGATCCAGGCTTTACCAGGACTAGAATACAATTTACTCCCAGTGAGAGTTCAACAAGGTGTGCAAATCCGTCCTCCTGCCACAACCTATTCTCATAACCTGTGTCAGCCAACTTCCTCTTCACCAGCATCAAGAGAAGGTTTTCTGATTAAATTTCGAGAGTCAGAAGTGACCGCAAAGGCTTAGCACAACTAAGTAATTTGAAAAGCAAATGGCTTGATTCATGACAGTCATTAACACCACCACAAAGATCTTCATAATAGGATCAGTTTGAGCAGAGAGAGAAAACAAAGTGGTTTGCACGAAAATACAAAACTGTGTCTATCCTTTGTATGTTCAGAAAACATAAGATGGCACATATACACCTCTCTGACACTTCGCACTTACTTGAAGCCCATGGGTCCTCCTTCAGGAGACTAATCTACAAGATCTCAGGATACTTCTGGCCTGAAAAGAAGGACCAGACCTATGCATATATCTGGAGGAGAGGAATTCCATCCATACCACCTGACTGTATCTCCTGGCACAGACTAAGGATGACCCCTTTACGCCAGATGATGATCAGTATACACTAGACCAGCTCAACCAGGATGAGAAGGTCAGCTTGGCTTCAGTCAACTGGGAGCTGACTATGGACAAGAAAAACCTTAGCGTGGCTCTTACCATCCTGGTCCAGCATGCAGTGAGATGACTGTCAATTACAACTGCTCCAAGCCCTTCAGTTTTGCATTGAGGAACTTCACCCATTCAGTGCAAATGCTGCTCAAGGTTCTAGCGCTTTTCCCCAGTTATGTTCTTCTGTTTAGTGGTACGAATGTTTCATATTTCATTTCCAGTTATATTAAGAGGCACAGCTTAATTTCCTGCTTCCAAGTGAAATTTGCCTTCTCTTTACATTGCTATGCTGATCTTTCATTTCACATACAATCTCCAGATGCTTTTATCCAAGTTCATTATTTCTTTAGCTGGTGTAATAAATGTGGCATTTCAGTAAAGCCAAAGTTCAAGTTGAGTCTTTTGCATATGAACCCTTTAAATTCCCAGGCTTCACCTAAACATTTGCCCTATCCAGGAGGAGCTTTGGACCAAACATTGTCTTTCTGCCACTAAATATTTAGACACCCTGTAAGGAAAGCAGGAGTTTAAACAGGAATTTATGTCTTGAATGCTTTCTTTTTTTCTCCATCTGGATCTCTGACAGATCTCAAGTTCTATGATTTTTCCATCAAGTTTTGCCCCGCAACTTTCAAACCATCATTTTATATTACTCTTTCAAAGTAGTTCAGATTATGAGGAAACACAATTAAGTTGCTTTAAAAGTCTCAAATTTTGTTCAAATGGAAATTTCAGCTATGCCAAATTCAATCATTTTAAGCAGTTCTTACTAGAGAGTATTGATTTTTCTCCCCCAGGCACAGTCCACAAAGATCTGGGGGGGAAGAAACTTGACACAACTTAATCTGATCCTAAAGTTGAATGCCAACCAGATTCTATACTTATTGCTGGTTTATACTGCAGGAAAAGTAATACATTACGTGAACAAGAAAATACATGAAAACTTACATGGAAAAAGTTTTTAAGAATCTGTTGGTATCCTTATATATATCATTTAATGTTCAAAAAACAAGGAAATCAAACACAAAGATAAAAAATAGCCCCCATTGTATTAACATCAAGGATTTATGCAGCACTCATTGTAGGCATTGAAACAGCAACGTAGACAGCATCTCAATAGTTCTTTACGATGTTCCTCCAATGACAAAAGTGAACAAGTTTATAAACAATAATACTTCAAAATGAAGCTGATTCAAATAAATATTGCAAGCCCTTGCGTCTCATACCACAGAGCAGACATCCAAAGTCTGCCAAGATTCCCCATCTCACAGGGACAGTGGATCCAATCTCTGGGCTGCAGCTGCAGCCTTATATAGGTACATGTTGTCATTTGTCCTGCCAGAGTTGCCAAATTACAGTATCACAGAAGACTGTCATGTCAGAGAAGATATACATATTTCTCTATTACCCCATGCACTTTAAAGGACAAAGATTACCAGGGCAAACCTTCTCTCTAATTTTCTGTTTGGTTTGATTTTTATGCTTCAACATGCAAGCAATACTTTCTCAGGAAAGGTCTGCCTTGGTGGAGATAGGCAATGCTTTTAAATCCATGCAGGTGAATGTATGGAGACATGTAATAAAATGTCATTCTTAAACTAGCTCCTTCCTGGGACAGTGGTGAAGCAGCAAGCCCTGGTCATCTCATTAGCCTTCCTGTAGCATCCTGAGAAACAGTTCCCTGTGGCATGTCAAGGCCCAGCTCTATATCTGGACGTGTCAACAAACCTCATGCACCAACTGTGCATTCAACTGTAGTTTGAAATTAAAGTCTAAGTCCATAGATCATGACTGGGCTCATCTATACAGAGATTGCTGTTTCTTGCAAATTCAAATCACCT
The DNA here is from genome assembly GCA_013397135.1 of Pachyramphus minor. Classification (NCBI taxonomy): domain Eukaryota; kingdom Metazoa; phylum Chordata; class Aves; order Passeriformes; family Tyrannidae; genus Pachyramphus; species Pachyramphus minor. The sequence goes on along the minus strand of VYXB01010745.1, from coordinate 126,781 downwards.
TTAAGAACCATTTATATCAGACCCAGACTGAGGAATCTCCAGGCCTTCACATTCAAAAAGAGATTATGCCAATTTCCTTACAGTGGAAAAACACAAGAGAGAGGGACCAGGGATTAGGAGGTTTTGGACTCCTCATAGGACATGCCTGTTTTCAAAACTGGGTGATGAAAGAGCAATAATTTAACACACCTCCTGCCTTTGCTAGCCCCCAACCCCATACATCCTTAAAATACATACACATAGAACAAAAAAGAGACTTAAAAGCTTTTAGGAAGCTCATCTATGTAGGCTGCCTTTGTAGTCAACAGGGACTAGCTTCTCTAGAGGGTAAGCTAGAGCACATCCACTGGGCTTCTGCTCTACACTGTCCTTCGAAGGACCCTGTCTTTCTCCACTGACTCCCTGGAGGTCCTCTGGAAACAAGTCTTCCACAGCTAATGTTCACTTCTGGAAAAACTCTCCTTTCCATATAGAAGTCAAACATCTCACCAAGCTTATAGAAGCAAATGTATGATGAACAATGAGAGGGGATATACAGAGGGATATGAACTGCAGGAATGAAAATCCCAAGTGATTTTAAAGATCTGCAGACAATTTTAAAGAACTACCTGCACATTATAGGAAATGATAAAAAATTTCATTGAAGCAGTAATTCTGGTTTCCTGTCACAGAGTCTGTAGTTCTCATCCCTCATCCTTTGTTTAAGAGAATCAGGTCTTTGTTCCCTGGGAATTCACCTCCTCCTGTCACTTTTTCCCCCACCTGGAGTCAGCACTGGAGCTCAACGCTAAACGAAACACTTTGTTGTCAGTGGGAAAAAACAAATGCATCCAAAGCAGAACACGAACAAACCTGCACTGACTAAATTGGAGGGAGAATTAGCTCCCATGTCTCCCAAGTCTCAGAGGACTCCACTGCCTCTGGGCTACAGAGCTTGTGCCTCCATTTCTTTCATGCTGAAGTAATTTCCCTGTTTATAAATGATTACTTTATATCGGGCCAAAGAAACAAACTACCTCCACAGCCCAGTCGTTAGAGCACTCCGTCTCCAGCATAGTGAATAGGCATTTATATAAAGTAGAATGGTTCCAACTGGAAAAGTTCCAACTGAGAAAGCATTACTGCAGAGGACTCAGTAGTCTGAGCCCTCATCGTGGCTAGGACAGTCTCAGGGACAAGTCCCCAGTTAGAAATATGCAGAATAGGAATGTGCCACTGAAAACCTAGTTAGTTTTCTGCCTACTAGGCTGCTAGCTATTCTTTTCTCTGCTTTTTCATGAAAACACATCCAACACTAATCTCATTGCAGAACTAACAAAACCTCTCAAACTAATTTTTGGGGTTTTTTTGGTGGGGCAGGTAACCCATTTCCTGCCATATTCACTCCATTACAAACCTCTTTCATCAAAAACTTTGATCACCATTTCTAACATCAAAAACTGAACTCGGGAATCAATTTGTCCAAACAAAGAATGTCCTAACCAAAAAAAAAAAGTACTATTAAAGTGAGGTATAGCCGTTAACCAACACTCATCTCCTACTATGTATCTCCAGGTTTCTCAAAGTTATTACTCCCTCCAGTAAGTAAAAAGCCATTGCACAGAAGCCGTTGCTCATGTAAGATGCCTACTTTGGGCATCCAGCTCCTGCTTCAGAGAGTGCCACAGCTCAGGCATTCAGCTCCTGCAAAGTTCTCAGTCCTGAAGTTCAGAGAGTCTTTTAGCTCCTTTACTCCCCATTGAAATGGTGCAAATTAAAACTGGATAACACGTGATCCTTGCAGCTCTCTCTGAATCACTGCTTTGAAACTTCACAAACTTTCAAACCAGAGATTCAAAGAGAGTCTTCTGCCAGAGTCACTATCTTTCAAGGTAGCCAACCCACAGCTACCCTATTTTTCTAAGCTCCTTAGTTTTTATCTCCTTCTGTTTAGCATAAGGGTCCCCCACCATGTAACAAAATGGTTGCAGTGTCCTTTCTGAGATTCCTATTTATACTTCTGTGGTATTTGCCACTTTGTTACTTTCAGATGGAGTTTTAAAAGCTTCCTCACAGAAAGACATGGTACTGCAGACCACATCCAAACAGATTTCATACTTTGACTTTCAACATTTCAGGACATTATCTATATAACTATATAAGATATTCACCTTTTCAGTAATAAATTAGAGAGTAATTTCAAGTTGCACCAAAAACATGGAGAAATGAAAGGGAGAGACTATGAGAATAGATTATGTCATTCTGTTGCTTTCATTAGACTCTCCCTTGGGGATTATGAGCCTCTGATGTTTCAGCCTGCCTCTTCCGAAACACGTCTGACATGAGGGAATCTCCCCTGAGACACTCAGGCCGCTGACTACAGCAGCCAGCAATAACAGAGAATTACAGAGGAGGAGAGAGAGGGGTGGAGGGATATACAGTTCCTTCCCATGTGCTTTCCATACAAGCATATGCCTACATGCAAGTAGCTGCGAGTTAGTGCATCCTAGTACATCTCCTCTGTCACAATGCACTTCAAATGCATTTCTCAGCAGAGTCTTGTGACAGAAATTCCCCAACAATCCAGCTGTGTACAATTAAACAACATCCTGCTTTACCTGGCACAAAGAGATGTACAGCAGCAACCCTTTCTCCATCCTCCTCCTGGATCATCTGGCAGCATCCCGACACCTTTCCAGGCAGCAATGGTGCTGTTCTTCTCACTGCACAGGCTTCAAAACCACCTGCCCCACAATGCTGTGAAAACTTGCGATTGCCTCCAGAATCAGACCCCAGCTTTAGACTCCTAGCAGCTCTTCTGCAAATCATTTCCAGGTGGTATAATTTAGGACCTTCTTCTTTCACATTCCAAACACCCCCTGCATATCTCCAGGACCTCACTCCCAGCTGTGAACACTGGAGTAGCAGAAGTCCCATGGCACAGGGAAACCACAGTTACAGCAGACTTGAATCACTAACCTACCTATAACCAGCTGTTACAGTGTCCTATTCATGCCCCACAGTCAGAGGTAACAATGTGGGACCACTGCGAATTTAAGCTGTCATGAGGCTATTATGCCTATCACCTGAAAACAATTTTCTGTTCATTAGGCCATCAGCTGTGATGTAGGACACAGCATTTGCACTAGGAAATTATCATCAGGTTCGTGACACCAGATGTTATCTGTCTCAGCTGGCTCTGTGTAACCATCTCACCTCCCAGTCTCTTTTGAAATCGTTTACTATTAATAACTTACTAACTTAATAAGTTTTACATTTTGCAAAATCCTCCAAATTCTTCAGAGGTCATACCTGCAAGAAACTACATCCATGTGAGAGACTGGTGTATATTAGCTCCTCAACAGTGCATGGCAACCCTAACTAAGAGATTAGGTGAACAGGTAAAATAAAAGTGTTAAATTCAAATATAATAAAAAAGAGAGCTCTTTGTGTAATTTCTTCCATTTGAGTTCGGGTGTGTCATGGACACCTGTATAGAAAACTGATTCCTACAAAATACACCAGAGGTCAGGATTACATGCTTGTTGATCTTTTAAAAAATAGTGTAATCCACCAGCAAGGCTGCACCACAGTCACCACTTCTAGCGACGCACAGGAGGAGATAAACTGGCATAGGTCTTAGGCCACACAGCACGTTCTCAATGCTGGCCAAACTCACAATTTCAAACTGCACTTTCAGACGCCTCAGCCACCGGCAGGGGAACCTCTACTGACTCAAAGTAGGGAGACCCCTCACTGAACCCAATAACAGAGCTGCCCATTCAAACCCCAAGGGTACAGGAAGTTCCTCCAACTCAGAGCACAGGAAGTTGTGATTGTGAAGGCTCGCTAGTGAAACCATGATTCTCAGAAACCACAATGCTTGTGATTGTGCATATCCCATTTTTTCTTCTGGAAGCAGCAAAGTAAACAGAAGACATCTTTAAACTGTATCTCATCTTGCAAGACAAAAGAATGACATCATGAAATAGCAAGGTGTGAATTTTCACGTCATTTACTATGTGATGGTAAATGTCACCTCTCCTTGCAGTACGACGTTTTGGCACACTAGTTATTCCGATGCTCTGATAGTGTAAAAACTTGCAATGGCTACAGACAGGTGAAGCTTCTTAATGAAAGGGACATGGTCTCAATCTAGAGCTGCCCATCTTATCCCAGGATTCAAGAACTGTGCTTTCAAATGCTAAAGCATCATTCACACAGGACAGGTCTGTAAGCCTCTTCTGCCCCAAATTCTACACAGAAGCTCTAACTGTCCCCCAAACAGGATGAGCTGTCACAACATACTAGAGGTATTTTAAACCAGGCATCTTTGCACTCAAGTGTATCAGGTGGCTGTTGCCACCAGTTGACATCTTCATTTTGACTCCTACAGGTACCATATGAGATTTGGAGCACAAGGCCCAATCCAATCAGGTTCCTCCAATTGGACAGCCAATCCCTCCCTCCCTCCTGCACACAGGACAGATCAACCTCATTATCTTTCTTCCAAAGTTGTTTGGCTAAGCATGCAAATATCATGATCTAAGGTTCACTGGAGGTAGACTTTATTAGATACAATATCCTGATGGTTCAGCACCTACACCTAGCTTTAAATACTGTCAGTCAAAGCTAATCTGCCAAAATTATCAACATCTTCTACTGTCACTAAAAACATTATTGCAGTAAATATTTAATTTGATGTTTAATCTGTATTCTCTCTGCTTCATCTTAAACTCATTTATTTCCTGATCTGTCCTCTGTGACTAATGAGAATAATTGGCCCCTGTCCTCTTTCTGTAACAGTCTTTTATGTATTTGCAGACAGTTAGGGATCCACCCACAGCTGTCTTTTCTCCAGACTGAGCTTCTGTGGCTCTCTCAAGCTTTTTTACGGGTCTTGTTTTCTCTGCTCTGTGATCATTGTCTTAGTTCACTCCCCCACACTTTTCCCAGTTCCTCCCTCTCTTAGAAGTGCAGCCCCCAAACAGAACACAGTTATCGAAGCAGGGCTTAACCACAACTGTAAATAGGCACTAGACAGATCATTTCATTATTTTGAACAAATGTGGATTGTATACAGAGTTCACACATGGGCTGGACAGCAGGTCTAGAGAAGGATGATGGCAGTTAGACTGCTTCATTTCTTGATCAGTGGCTGAAATACAGACTGGAAGTGTTAGCAAGCAAGAATTATTCCCACAACTAGATAGCTACATACAGACAAAGAAGTGTGGGCTGACTGCTGCCTTGAGAAGTAACTTAAGAGTTTGTCACATGAAGAGTTAACTGGAAGTGCGTTCCTACACGCCCAGCATGCCAGGGATGAGCAGGAGTGACCCATGTCCCATGGATTATTCAGGACAGATAACCTGGTGGCCCCACACCTCTTTTAGTGGATGAGCAATCAGCAGAGACCAGCCACCAAACATGAACATGAAGATAAAATTCACATTTTTCCCCCTAACAGTGTTTCTTCCCTATAAATGTTTCAGCACAACCATGCTCACCAATGATAATGATACTGTATCATACTGTATGCTTTGGAATACAGAAACATCTTCAGTATTCAGAGTTTGCAACCTAACCTTTTACATGAGTCACTTTCAGTGACTCTTTTCAGTTCTGATCCTTCCTTGTGGATGGGTTTTGAGGGAGTGAATGCTGAAAAGGTCTCAGCAGAGTATCCGTTTCACTTTGGGCCAGTAACCACACCCTCATTCAAAATTTCTCTTTTTCCCAGGATGTTTAATCAATCCATCTGTATTGGCAACTCTGAAACATGGTCTTTGATTGCTTGTGTTAGAAAGGGAAGAGAGTCACCCAGCATACTTCTCAGTCTACAAATACTCACTGTATTAAGAAGTGAGTCAGTGAGTCTCAGAACGTGTACCCTTTCTCTCTCCCCTTTTTAGTGACCCTGAGTACAGAAAAAGCAATATTTTTATTCCCAACACATCAAGCATATTCAGCATATGTGTAAAAATTTAAAAAAGGTAAGTCAGTCCCTCCTCCTGCCCAGAGTCAGTGCTCTCTCCTGCTTCCAAGAAAACACTAAATAAAAGGCAGCCTTGCCTTGAGAGGTCCAAATTAGCCATGGTTTGAACTGACTTGATCACAGTGCAGTTTGCACACTGCCTTGTGCCACACATTTGTTTCTGAGTGCATAGAGAGGGGACGTTTTTTCCCTGCAGTAACCTCAGGCACGCGTAGATACACTGCCTCGTTTGCACAGATCACCACCATGCATTTGGTCGACTTCTAGACTCACCAGTTCACACTTCAATGTGTAGTTCTATCTGGGAGCTCGTGGTTTGCAGCTAAGAAAGCAATGAGCTCCTGAATGATAAAGAGTGGGTTCACTTGGACTTTTTTTTAGCAGAATGAAAGCTAGCTGAAATGAAATGAAAGCATTTAATCCAGTTGGGTGGATCTCCTCGTTCCCAGGTAGTTAGCACCATGGCACTTATTTTGCCAGAGCAAGCATCCCTGCCAGCAAGTCCTTTCCTGTCTTTATACGAACAGACAAGTAAGAAGGGTAAATCAGAGGCATGGTGGAGCCCCCTCTGTGGTTGGAGAAATGGTTTTTTTAGTTCCTGTTATGAGGCACTTTGCCGAAGCAGAAACATGATGCTCAGAAGAAGGGACAAGGCAGTGGTAGCAAGTGGGCCATGCTTAGCTTCAAATATCTTATTTTTCTCTGGTTCCCTGTCCACATATTTCAGTGCTGTGATATTCAAACCGCCATTTCATCTTATGCAGGGAGGTACCCAGGGCCATAGCTCATCCGTCTGACTGCGGCAAAGTGACAAGATTAATAAGTTGATTCACTGTAGTTTAAAGAGTTCTAGTGAATGAGTGGACAGAGGACAGATGAGAGTAATGGCAGGTAACTGATCAGTCATGTTTCTCCCAACACTTCATGCTTTTCTATCAAGTATAAATATATATCAAAGAAAGCTAATCACAGAATCGCAGAAGAGTCAAGCAATCCTAGAGCCCCAATGTCAGGCAGAACAGATACTACAAGCATTCTATGGTGGATTAGGCAATCACAATACATTGAGCCATCTCTCTCAAAAAGATCATCTAGTCCATCTCCTCTATTAACTAATCCATTTCTTTGTGATAAGTTGCAGCTTACACAAGGAAAATTAAAAAATAAAAAAACCTGTGTGTTCTTCAGCTGCAAGATAATTCTCCCTGCAGCCCACTAAACCATGCTGCCAAGTTGAGTACTGGCATAGTAGAGCTGTGGCTTCCCTAAAGGCCAAGAAGATTAAACCTCTAGGAACCAGTCCTCACTCTGGACTATCTCACAGGCAGCTTTTGTGCACCCTAAAGAGCAAAAGATGGGAGTGTGGAATGGAGCCCATTGCAGAGATAAGCAGTGCTGTCTGTACAGAGATCCCACCCTCTGCCAGCTTGGGGGAATGAGAAAACAGCACCGGGAATCACATCCAGACCTCCCACATGGTACTGCAGAGACACTGATTCCTGGTGCCAACCCAGGCAACGTGAGTCCAGTGTGGGAATCCAAGCACAGCTCCATAGCTCTGGCCCGGGAAGTGAGGTCCACCTGCCCGCTTCCAAACCAAGCACAAGAAACAGCCACACCTCCAACAGCAGATGCAACACATACATTAATTCCATCATCTTTTCCCCCTGTATGTTAGGGTTTGGAGATGGGGTGCTGGTTCATAGGTTGACATACAAGGAGACTCGGTAATCCAAAATGAGGATAAAACAAGTCAAAGCCTAAATTATTAGAAGGGGATGGCAGGTTGAGATTTTTGCCCCTGCTCTGTATTTTCCACCTCTCCATGATCTCTTTGCGTTCTTGCATGCACAGGTGCGATGTAGAACTTAGCCAACAATGCAGTTATCCTCAAAATCCTGCCCAGATTGGGATGACTAGGGACTGCTGATGACACTTTCTTTTGCCCAGTGATGGTCTCACTGGCAAAGGGATCTCAAGAGGCACCAGACTGGCACAGGCTAAGCTGGGCTGGTGCAGTGGGTGTGTGACAACAGATCAGAGCCCAGGGTCCCTAGGAAGAGGAGTCGTGGCTTTGACTATGCTTCTTTCCTTTTACCCACTGTCCCTATGTACATAAGGCTGAGCCAAGAGGAAGCTGAAGTGGATCTCACTCCCCCCAGGCTGTTTCCCCACTCTGTTCTCAACCTGTTTCATCCTGTCCTAACCCTCTGAGACCCCCACCCAAGACTGGGAGACAAGCTGGTGTGATGAGGGACAAAAGAAAACCAGGATATGTGGAGGCGACAAGAGCTGCTGCTCTGGGGTGGCGTGGGTGAGCACTTGAAAATCTCTTAGAGAGCAACCTGCACCCACACACAAACTGCTGCTTTCTCCAGAGCTGCAGCTGGGGCACACCAGGTCATCCCACATCACGGGGTGCCATGCCCCTGCTCTGTTCCACGGGGCAGCACTGGCACCCTATGAGCTGGGGGGGTTGCATACCCAGCCCTCTCAGCCTGCCCAAGGGACAGCTCAGAGGGGACCAGCTGCCTCCGTACACTGCTTGCAAAGCCTGAGGTAGCTGTGCTTGATGGTGCGGAGAGCAGTTTTAGAGGGCATCTCCTTTTGCCCATACTGGAGCTTGCAGAGAACATGATGAATCACAGGTAGCAGCAAGAGAGACTGGGAGGTAAAGGAGGGATGAGGATGTAGGCCCATGTTCCTGGCCCCCATGACTTAGCATCAAAGCTGTAAGACCCCTCCCAAATTCCCATCTGCCCTGCTCCACCTGGAGCATGAACCTGGCCCAGGGCATGGCTAAGAAAGGCTGTGGCAGAGATGAGGCAGCCACTTGGGCCCAGTGCCCTGCTGGCAAGGCTGGTGGCTGTGGCAGGCACCGGGTGGGCAGTGATGGATGCAGCTTTCCAGAGGAGCAGGCAGCCCAGCCCGGCTCCCGGGGACTGCCACACTGACCCGAGGCAACCTTCCCCTCTTCCCTCCTATCTGCCTGCAAAAGCTGGGGCAGGGGGTAGGGGCTGAGCCCAGCACCTGCTCTCCCCTCGGCCCCTACTGCCATCTCCCCGGGACTTGTGTTTTAGGGGCTCTCAGGGATAAATGACACCCGACGAAGGGGGCTACAATCCCCCACCAGGTCGGTGCTGTGGTCCTGGGTAGATCCGGGAGCCGCGAGGCCTGAGAAATTCCTCCCAAAAAGGGTGGAAAGGCTCCAGCACGCCCTCCTTCCCGCATAGGTAAACTTTCTACTCCCACTTGCGGAGGAAATGGGAGGGAGGGAGAGCTCAGGCAGGGAGGATCCAGGCGCGGATAAACCCTGGGAAGCCTTAGATATTTATAGAAGCACAGCCAGAATATGTCAGGAAAGGTGGCTTTCAACCCCTTGACGCGGAACCGCTCCTGGGTTTTAACAATAGCCCGACAAAAAACCCTCAGAAACGTAGGAAAGAGCTACTGGAAGGATGAAGGCAAAAGGGGGTGGGAAAGGCGCGCCCCTGCCTCAGGATGCTCCGGATGCCTCAAGGGCTGGGGGTGCCTCAAGGGTGCCTCACCCCGCAGCAGGACTGGAGGGTGACCCCTTCCTCCCTCCTCATTCTGCAGCGGGGTGAGTCTCTCGATCCATATTGCCGCCCCCCGCCCGCTGCCAGGCTTCCGGTCTGCTACAGGGTCGGAAGGAAAGGAGAGGCGGGTCGGTGGGAGCCCAGGCGAGGGGCGGACGATGCGGGTAAGGGGGGTGGGGGGGCGCCCCCGGGAGGGGGCTGTGCAGCAGCTCACCCCTGCCCCCCGCCCCTCGGCGTGGGGGCTCCGACCCCCG